>VWZZ01003499.1:57274-91558 GCA_013399095.1 Psophia crepitans
AGGGGACCTACAGGAAAGCTGGCGAGGGGCTGTTTCTTGGGGAGTGCAGTGACAGGACAAGGGGTAATGGTTATAAATTAAAAGAAGGGGGATTTAAATTGGACATTAGGAAGAAATTCTTTCCTGTGAGGATGGTGAGGCACTGGCACAGGTTGCCCAGAGAAGTGGTGGATGCCCCATTCCTGGCAGTGTTCAAGGCCAAGTTGGATGGGGCTTTGAGCAATCTGGTCTAGTGTAGGGTGTCCCTGCTCATGGAAGGGGAGTTGGAACTAGATGATCCTTGTGGTCCCTTCCAACCCTAACCGTTCTATGATTCCATGAAATATCTAAGGAGTGAGTGTCTAGAGGAAGGGACCAGACTCTTCTCAGTGGGGCCCAGTGACAGGACAAGGGACAACAGGCACAAACTGGGACACAGGAAGTCCCATCTCAACATGAGCAAACACTTCTTCGCTTTGAGGATGGCAGAGCACTGACACAGGTTGCTCAGAGAGGTTGTGGAATCTCCTTCTCTGGAGATATTCAAAACCTGCCTGAATGCAATCCTGTGCAATCTGCTGTAGGTGATCCTGCTTTAGCAGGGGGGTTGGACTAGATGATCTCTAGAGGTCCCTTCCAACCCCTACCTTTCTGTGATTCTGTGAAAATTGTCTGAATTTGTTGAAAACATTAGCCAAAGTAAATTGCCAAAAGTAATATAGATAATCTTAGGAAAAGCAGGACCTCTGCTAGGGAAGGGAACATCTGGAAGCTGCAATTTCTGTCCAACAGGAACAGCATACCTAAAAAGTTTCTCTCAGGTATGGCTTATCTCATCATTAAGTTCCTGCAAGATCTTTGTTAGTTTTGTTGAATCAGCGCTTTCCAAGAGTAAAACATTATGTCTGAAGATTCTTACCAATATGAGATCACAAGTTGAACTCATAATCCATGCAATAACTACCAGACCCTGTGAGATAGTCTTTTATTATATGACTGATACATATTAATGTAAATATCACAGATAACATATGACAATCTTATGCAGCACGAATAGTTGAAGTTAGCAAGATTATATCTATTTTCTTTTCTGACAAGTCAATCAAATAATTAAAGAAAATAAAAATAAGAATCAAGCTCTAAATGTAAAGAGTTCAAAATTGTTCCTAACCAGGAAATGTGATTCCTATGCATAAATAAATAAAGAAATAATCATCTGGAGTCTTTTCTCCTCCCACAGAAACCACCAGCGCTACTTTCATGAAAGCTGTGGGAATTCTATGTGCCAAACCTCTGGAGGCAAATGAGAGATTCTGCTTATGATAATTGAGACTTTATTTACCATGTTTTTTTGATATTTTATTTGGCAGCTGAAATTGCTCCAACACTTCAAGTGCCACCTGACAAGTCAGGCTAACTAAAGCAGATACTCCAAGGTGATATCTACTACTATTCTGATAGAGGTTTTTCCCTCAGCCCACTCAGAATGAGCAAACCAGACCTGTGATCACTCCTCTATTGCCACACTTCCCAGTGTTCATTAAACTCCCATCACGCTCAGATTGAGATGGATGGAGCATTAGACATTTGCACATATCACTCTGCAAAGGGAGGTAAACTGGAGAGGTCATAATTTCTTGAATTACTCTGCCACAAATTGTGACAGTTTGTCTGGAAATCTCCTTATTCACCCAGTAAAAACAGTGCATCATATAGAGATGTCACCACATCGTTTCAATTTTCAAATGTGATCTAGATTAAATAAATGCCAAATCAAGGTTAATGATAAGAAAAAAAAAAAGGTTCTCTTGAAGGAATTGCTACTACTTCTCCTCCAATGTGCTTAAAAATTGGTGGCATACCTTTGGACAAATCTATTGCAATAAAGCATAAATCTAGTAACAATGCATCCTGCTTTCTCTGAAACAGACATGTCTATATGAACAATCCTTTTGAACACCTGAATTGAAGACATCTTCAGCTTCAAAGAGCAAACCACTGACCTGGGTCAGTGCAGAAAATTTGAAGGATTTATTATACAAGCCTGTACAACAGCCTTAACTAAGTAGATTTGAAAACTCTTTTTTTCTAGAAACCGAAACAATTAAATCTCATGTGATTTAAATCTCTGTGACTGAAAATTACAGGTGTGGAACATACCTTGTATACTCTGTCATACAGCTGAGAAAAAGCTTGCCAATTTTATGGTAATGATTCTTTCCTACATTTCTGCATGCTGCTGTGTAAAATCAAAGACGTGAGGATTTTCTCTGGCAGCAGGAAACTAGTGTAAGGTTTTAGAGCTACCTGTGTCCCCTAGATACCTACTGTTTTAGGTTTTGCCTTGATTTGGTCTTATACCTGCAAATTAGTTCTATTCCTATTTTTATAACACAGAAGTGGTTGAAACATTTCTGTTATGACATCTTTCCATGTAAAATTAATTTCTTCTAAATGTCTATGGGAAATTTTTGTAACTTTTTAGACAAAAAAAATTATCACTTTCTGCAGGAAAAAGAGAGGAGGATTTTTAAATAAAAACATCTCAAATTTTCAGTTTTCAAAAGAATAGATAGAAATACCCATCTGGTTCCATATACAGAAAATAAAAAAGGGCCAGAGGAGAACTGAAAAAAGTTGATTGAAAAGCTAGCAGTGTTTCACTTGAAACAAAAAAAAAAAGTTTTTGACCATCTATTTCATAGCATCCCCAGTGGAATCTGAAACGCAGAC
The DNA here is from genome assembly GCA_013399095.1 of Psophia crepitans. NCBI lineage: Eukaryota > Metazoa > Chordata > Aves > Gruiformes > Psophiidae > Psophia > Psophia crepitans. The sequence goes on from VWZZ01003499.1 coordinate 59,987, forward strand.
ATCTGCTGCAAGCATCCCTCTTTAATTATGTCTTCAGTTATTTTTAACTAGATAAACTTATCTCAGACATTTAGACCCATGCTAAAGGCTTTGCATCTTAGATCTTTGCTCACATCCACACTTCAAGGGCACTGGAACACCTTCCCCATTTTTAATGCACTTAGAGTCATAATGCTGCTGTGGGATAGGGAAATCTTTCTAAGTCATTCAGTAACTGGTTTCTAGTCAAGATCTTAAAGGAAAAAGCAGATGCTAAGAGAAAAAGATAATGGAACATAGCATAAGCAAAAGAATGCAAAGCTGAATGTGCTCTTGTGTTACAATATCCAAAGGTAGATACAAGATAAGATAATCCCTTTGGTTTTCAAACTGTTGTTGTTAGTAGCTGAGATGCACCTTATATATCTGTATTTGTATAGCTTCAGAAAATATCAGAGCCAAATACATACAGTTCCTTTCCTGTTATCTTTACAAAAGTAACTCAGGAGCAGAAAAGTAAATCCCATATAATTGGTGTCATCTCCTTAAAATTGTGAGTTACCCATGGGTCCCTTTTGCTATACTTGGCATTTTTATTATATGATGATGGTGACATTTTTTTTTAACCCATCTGCCAATGTCCCTATAAATTCATGGAAGACAAAACGTTACACTTCCCAGAATTAATAGATTTTTGACATGAAGTGTCTTCTTCATGTAGTATGCCCTCACATATCTTCAGTTCCCCTGGCAGCCTCCTTCAAGCCTGTACAGAACTTGTGGACTGATGCTGCTTTTCATATCTGCCTGTCCCAGTTGTGTCAGAGACCAGTGGCTCTCCCCTCTGGGAATAATGGATGTGGGGGTAGATCAAACTGGAGACTTTTTAAGCTTAACATTAAGAACAAGCAGGAGGAACTGTATTGCAGAGGCAATGGCAAATCTAGACAGACTCTCGTGTTCTATGAAGTCAAAGATGAATCTGCAGTAACTGAAATCTCTGCTCTTAAGAACTCTCAGTGCCCCTTATCTCTCCTAATGAACTGCAGGACTTTGTTCTACCTTCCATGGATCTTTCAACTCATAACCCTACCCTTTCACTCTTGGGAACCCTGCCAGCTATGTATGCTTCCTGAGCTCCACAATTTCCCTTATCAGTTTTCTGTATTTCATAACTTAAAACTTGTTACTATTTCCACATTTGTTTTCTGCTTATTATCTGGGGGAGGTTTTTTAGATAGATAGGTAGATAGACAAACAGACAGACAGACAGATAGATAGATAGATAAATAGATAATGTGTTGCATGACTTACAGCATAAGTGTTCTTACAAGACTGATGTTATCTGGGAAGAGACTATCAACTGGTGATCCAGAAATTGCCAGGAGCTGTCCTAATATGATTGGCTGAGAAATTTTTGTGTCATTCATTTAAGATTATCTAGTAAACATTATAAGAATTGTTTGTATTTAACATTGAATGCACATTGATATGCATAAATGAAGCAAGCTAGCTGCTTAATTTCGTATGCAATCTGCATACACGTGTAAAAATAAGAGTTTTCTGTTGAAAATTGGAGAATGTTCCCTACTGTGTTCTGTAACTTGAGGATACGAGAAGTTTAAATGAATCTGTATGCCACAAGTATGTATCCAGACCAATAGTTTTTTGATCAGGAAACTCAAATAAATTAAACTGACTTCAAAAAGATTATTTGATTTTCATCATTTTCACAAAATCCAGTGACTTGCAAAGGAAGCTGAACTTTAAAAGACTTAGAAAAATAGATAAGTTTGGTATAAAACCACAAAGTACAAGAATCCAAAGTCCAGTCCGAATAATGATGAATAATAGCCTATGTGAATTTCAGAAGACACAGCTGGTAATTATTTCAGACTTTATGGAAGCAATTTTTCATGTGCAGACAAGATTTTGGCAAGGATCTCTTCTCAATAAAGTGAGTTGGACTGCAGATGCAATAGGAAAATCACCAGTTAGATGAACATTTTGTAAAGCATGAAGAAGATGGAGCAAAAATAGGTATGGAGTGTCAATAATGATTTCCCAATGAGTTATCAATAGTGGAGCATGATGACAAGTAAGAATTTAACAGCAGTAAGTAGTTATTACTGAGTTGGAAACCAGGTTATAGGTAGAGCCCTCCTGTTTAGCAAAGCACTGAAAGACTTATTAAAAAATCAATTAAATGGTCTCCCTGAATTTTAATGGGCTCTGGGTCAGACTCCTCACTAACTGTGCACTTAAAAAACACAAGTAATCCCACTGATTTCAGCTAGACAATTCTTATAATGCCCTTAATGCTGTTGCTTAAATAGAGTCTTGGTCTTATCATGTGCCTATTGACTGCTGAAACCTTACGAAACATCTTGCTCCAAGAAAGATCAATAACTATACTTCAGCATAAATCTGTCATTTTAACTAAATTATTAATATTTAAAGCCTATTTTTATAAAGGAGATTTTTTAATAGAAATTTCTGTAAAAATCAGGTAAATTTATTTTATCTGATGTATTTAAATGATACGTTTTAAAATTATCTATTTAAATGGAGATAAATGCTCTCTGTCATTTAAGTCCCGAGGAAGAGAACAAATCAGTTTTGTGTTCCATGCAGTTGTAAGCAGGAGATAGCTGGCAAGCTTAATCCATTCTGTTGTGCATCTCCCTCCAACTGCCTGAACTACTGATCCCCTTTTGAAGCAATTCCTGAACTGCTGGAGTTTACAGCCTGGCATGATAAGTCAAACAGATCAGAGACTGTTTTACTAGCAGACGTCCATGCAGAGGTGGTAGAGTTTAGCTGAAGGGGATAATTTTGCCCACCAGCTTGATATAAATCATCCTGTCAACAGTTTCACATAATCACTTTTTTACCATTATGTGAACAGTGGTGAAGGCATCTATTTTCTTCTGCAGGCAGCTACACAGGGAATGAGAACAACCATATCTACTGTTAAACTAGTAATAATTTTTGTAAGCATGCATATATGCTTTGCTATTACTAAGGACAACAATTCATTATTTTGCCATAAGTCTTGTGGGCTAGAAAACAGAAAGGAAAACAAGCTGTGCTGTGCTTTTCTGTGTGTTGAGAGAAAGAGCATGTACCTAGCTCAACCTTCATCGCCTTGTTCTAGAATTAGGTGAACAGCTATTTTGGAGCTCTTAGAACCACCATGAAAGAAAATGTCAAAATACATGGGTACCTTTCTTCCTACAGCTCTGACTCCCTTACATTGGTGCTAGAGAAGCACCAAGAGTCCTCAGGCAAGATTGGAAGAGGTTGCTGTCTCATTACAGATAAAAGGGGGTATGTGCACACACACACATGCTTCTCACGCATGTGTGAGAGAAGAGATAGAAAGTGGCACACTCATTTTCACAAGTGAAGTTTATAAAGGTGTGTGTGTATATATATATTAAAAAATATGAGTGTGTGTATGTGCAGCAGATCAATAGCAGAATTTAGAAGGAGACAGGTAAGCTTTTCCAAGTCAGAGTTCTTCTCCTGTCCCTTCTCTTCTTGATTAACTTACACCTTCTTTTCTAAATACATCTATTACGTTGCCATTTAAACACCAAAATAGGCAGAGGAAGCAAGTTTTGCCAGTAAGACTTGTTGAATCTGTATTCAGATTCAACAAAGTAGACTTTTCTGGTAATGAACAATAGATTACACAGCACGTGAGATCAAAATGTCATAGTTCTTAGACAAAATAGAATCCAGTAATCAAGTTAGTCTCTATGTTGCCTCAGGGTTTTTTTAATAGAAAAAACTGTGAAAGAAACTTGATGAAAACAACTGAGAGAAGCTAAATGTCAATCTATTGAGGAGTCTAAAGTATTTAACATTGTTGGCCCTATTCCTGTTATTGTCCAGGTGCTCACAATAATTTTGACGTTTGGCACAGAGCAGTTCACTTCCTTGCTGATCGTACCAGCTGTGAGACTGATGATCAGTTGAAAAGTCTGAATATCTAGCAACTAGAGAAATCCCTCCAGATTGGGGTTTATGCACATCAATTAGTGATTTACAGCTAGATTCAAGGACAGAACTAACAATTGGTTGCTCTAATTCAAAGTCTTATATATCACAGACTATAAAAATTTACCCAAATCCCTTGAATGGAGATCCATAGCTTGGATTGACTGAATGTACCTGTCCACACAAGCTATCTGAACTTTCAGACATGTAATTCACAAGCCAGAACCAAGTAAACCTGCCTCCGCTGTTAACATTGATTTGCCAAAATGTGTCAAACGTTTTTGTTGGTATTTCTATGAGATGTAAAGATTTGTGGTGAACTGCTCAACCTTTCTAACCTGTGCAGCGAATATCTTGTAGGACTTCTGCTGCAGTTTGTTATGGTACAATTCATCCCAACTTAATATTCCATATGGCATACAGGTATACTCTCCCCCTCCCCTCTTCTTTTGTCCCTTTATGCAATTCAAACATGTGCAGTGGCTTCCTCAGAAAGATATCTGAATTCCTTACAGATATTACAAGAGAACACTCAACAGGGAGACCAAGGACAAAAAATTAAAGACAGATGTGGCAGATATCAAATGCTTCCTTACTCTGCTACACACACAAGCCTTTCTGGAGCAGGAGGCCTACTGCAGAATGATGTAACCCTACCATCTTGAGGAGAGGAGACGATCTCCAGTGATGCCAGAACTTCGATATGAGGGACTGGAGCTTTACAGAGCTGTATAAAGAGTCTGCCCCAACTCCGTGGTCCCACAGCACAGAACTAAAGTTCAAGACCAAAATAAAAGCCATTTGCTGTTCTCTAGCAAGAACATACTGACGAACTGTGGGTCTCTAACAATTACATCAAGTTGACCAGTCAACTGACAAACTGCAAGCTGTTGTGCCGTTACTGAAGTTGTTTCCTCAGGAGTTTTGAGAACAAAAAGAACGTACCTCAAATGATAACTGGCTTTCAGAAAATGGGATTGCTAGTGGTAGGTCTTCTTATTCCTAAGGCCACCATATTTATTGCGCATGCTGAGAAAAAAAATGCACTGCGACTGCTCAGCAGACCCAGTGGTTTCCAAACACAATAGATCAGTGCAGAAGTATGACACTTCTGCATATATACAGCACGTGCTGTGTTTCCCAATCGTAATGGATTAATTATGCACACACAGCAAACTATTGGTACTTATGCACTGCAGGCAGTCTGCATGTATATGGTAAATCTGGTGCTTGAAAATGTACTATGCCTTTGCAAAATGTCTTCTACATATGTATAACAGTAATATGATGGGAGAGGGATTATGGGGAACAAGAAAGCTAAGGAATTAATTGAGTAAATGCCACTATAGGAACAATTAACCTAGTTTGCCAAAATTATGTCCCACAAGTGAAGATCTCTGGCTGAATTGTGTACTTAGTCTTTATGTGATCTGTTGTTCAGAGGTTGCCTTTAGATATCCCTTACAATGCACAAGCACAAGCTGTCTGGTACAGTGAGTAAAGCATGGGGCAGATTTATGACATACAAATCCTACGCTTAGGCAAGCAGAGATTCTCTTCCCTTACAGTCCCTGTCCTTATACGGATGGGAAGAAGCAACCTTCTTTATTTTGGGGATCTCCCCTTTCCTGCCATAGTTTCTTAAACTAAACCTACACAACATGGAACAATTCAGAAAATTTACACACTTGCAGTGACAATGGAAAAACAACCTGGGAAAGCTGAAGGAAAGAGAGATTTCTCTCCACATCACTGGAATCAAATAAACACTGTCCTCATAATACAACATCTGCAAACCAAGGGACTTTCTCTCTCTGTATTTCTGAAGCATTTTCATATAAAATGGACCTGGACATTTGGGAAGCTTTAGCCAACATGCTCAACTAGACACTACTTCTCTCTTCACTACAGTGTCCCGGGGTGAAGGGAAAAAAGAATGGCTTATGTGTTTACATTCACAGAGGCTCAAATATCTTACTGATTTGACATGCGTATGGATTGCACATTACCACCGGATTTGTTGTATAGATATAGTTTTTTCAAACTCCTGGGACTGAAAGATTGTTAATCTTTCTGAAGGATTAAATACTTGCTCAATTGTAGAAGCTGTTTTGGTAAGGTCTCTGCCAAATAAAGTATTAATTTAAATGTAAATCAGACTCATTATGGTTTTGGGGATATAGGGTGTCATATAGTTGACTGATATAGATGACTTGTTTTCTAATATATCAGTAAACTGTTTTGTACAACTGGAAGTGAGGATCTGGAAACGTAAAACTGGAAGCTTTTGAGGAAGGCAAACATTGAGCATTACTGACTTTGGAAAGTAAGGACAAAATTATACTATCAGGCCATTCAACTGCTGGTGACAAAGATTGGTTTTTAATGGGATTAAAGAAGATGTAATTAATTAGTAAAATTCAACACAAACAAAAAAAGTCCAAAAGAAGTAATGACATTGGAAGAGAGGAGCTAGAAATTGCAGTCGTTATACCAGAGCATAAGATATCAGACTGTGCTTGTTCTAAGAAACACCAAAAGCAGTAACAGAATGTTCTGGTCAAAGATATGAGCCCAAAAATTACATACATGTAGACAGAAAAAAAAATATTTGAACATTTCAGAAGAAGATCTCCACAAAGCTTCTCTTGGTATACTGTTCAAATAGTGATCAACTTTGCTGTGACATCCTCTGTAGTTCTTAATGAGGACAACACTAGAAAATGCTTTATCATCTTCTCATCATGTGAGTACATCACCACATTGGTTTCATCTGGGATAGAGTTAATTTTCTTCCTAGTAGCTGACAGAGTGCTGTGCTTTGGATTTAGTATGAGAATAATGTTGATAACACATTGATGTTTTAGTTGTTGCTAAGTAGTGCTTACATTAAGTCAAGGACTTTTCAGCTTGTCATGTTGAAAAGCATGGGGATGCACAAGAACTTGGGAGGGGGCACAGCCAGGACAGCTGACCCAAACTGGCCAAAGGGATATTCCATACCATATGGCGTCATGCTTGGAATATAACTGGGGAGGGATTTGGCCAGGGGGGAGGGTCTACTGCTTGAGGACTGGTTGAGCGTTCAGTCAGCAGGTGGTGAGCAAGTGCATTGTGCATTATTTGTTCTGTACATACTTTTCTTTTTCTTTCCTTTTCTGTCCTATTAAACTGTAGCTCAACTCATGAGTTTTACCTTTTTTTTTTTATTTGCTCCCCCACCTCACTTGGGGTGAGTAAGTGAACGGCTGTGTGCTATTTAACTGCCTGTCAGGTTAAACCACAGTAATCATCCTCTTGTCTCTAAATGCTGAACAAAACCAGTGATTGAATACTTCTGCCTTTTGAGTCTTATCATTAACTAGAATTTCCTTTATTCTTTTAGGGTTTTCTTCATACTTCAAATCTTTCCCTTCTTTCTTTTTGGTACTATAAGCCATCTGGGGTTTTTTCCTGTAATTCTTAGTTTCCTGGCCAAAGCCGAAACAGTAATCTGTGTAAAGCGTTTGTATAGTTGCTCTATTTTTTACATTATGTCTTTAAACATCATTTGTTGATCAGTAGATCACTGGATTATGTGAGCCTTCATCTGAGTAAGAACAACCATTTTTATTTTCTGTTACATTCTTACCAATTTTGTGCATATCAAAACTTCTAAATTACAATATCTTCTATTTCCCCTACTTCGATATGTGGTGGCTTCCACAGGAGCTACCAGATAATACAGAAAGTTTTCATGGCTTCCTACAAATGTTCTCCATTACACATTTCAAAGTTTTCAATGGTATCAATCTGTAAATTTTCATATGAAAGAGAAGATCAATTAAAATTTATTCCACTGTGAGTGGGAGGGACTATGTAAATCTGCTGCTGCTTCTCAGGCTTCACTGAGGGGCAGGAATGCTCATTACTGCCTGGAGTGCTACTTTTGTACCAAAGGCAGAAACCTTCCTTCATCTGAAATCCGCTCACTTGGAAGGGAATTGGTTTAGTTTTGACTAAACATTTACAGAGCTCTTACAATGACTCGCAAGAGATTTAGCCTGTTTGATTCTGATGCAAGAACTCACAAACATACCGTTTCCAGCACACCTGCAGACTCTTTTTCTCCAAATTCCATTGTTAAAAGCAGAACTAACAGTGGTCGGCCTTGTGATGCTTTGTGAAAGGCCTGAATATGCTGAATATGCAATTTGCACAGGACAAATCTCAGTCAGAATGAGATAGGTGCTTTGCATGTTCCCATTTTTATATCTGTCCCATTTTACTTTGGCTTTCAAGTGAGATATTGGAGCACAACTAGGTAAGAAAAGCAAGCTGGTTTGGATGCACACACAGTCCCGTTAGCCAATTGCTTTTATTTTACCTCTTTTCCCTTCAATTTCTGTGTGAACTAACATTTGTGTTCTAGATACATGTCACCATTGTAGGAGATGCATTTTCAGCCATTAGAGACATAAAAGTTAAAGGCAGAAGCAGCAGTCTTTTTCCATACGAAAAGTTTTTCCACAATTGTTTCATCTTCCCAGTCTGGAAGACTTTTATCTTTTCCCAGTTTTATAGTTTGGCCCATACAGTTCACCCAAATCTCACTTCAGGAGCTAGGGGACTGGATTTGAGAGAGTAGGTTGAATTTAAGTGCCTAAATCCAGGACAGCAGTTCAGCAAGTCTCACATCTCATATACCAGTGAAAGTTAGTGGGACAAGGCTCAAGGTTACAGACTTGAGCCTATGACTGCATGTAGTAGTCATAGCTGATAGCACTTCAGGGAATTGCAAGAAGGCAGTAAGTGTGACTCACAGCAGTGGGCCACTAGGCAGGCTGAAAGATGTGAGAGGAAAGCCATATACATAGTCTTGTCACTTTTCTTTTTGTTCTTCCCCTTCACTAAATTAGTATGAACGTTCCTTTCATGATTTTTCTGACTCATTTTCTCTTGTATGGTTTTATTCCAGATTTTATCTGTGTCATATTCCATTTCATGCCCCTTTTTGCTCTTCTCTAATTTTCGTTCATTTGTCTAGCAACGTAACAATTGCCTTTTACAGTGCTGGCACATGTTTTTTTCTTTCTTAAAAACCTTTATAATGCCCTTCTTAATTTCCATTTTAAAGTCTGCAAGATTTTGAAAAGAAAAAAGTATGACTCTTCAGCAAAATGTTTTAGCAGCTCTGGAATACTGACAAGAGACCCACTTCCAAAGACTGAGTTATGGTTTAGTTCCATAAAATTTGCAAACTTTTAAAGCTCTGAATGTGTTACAAGATTTCATGCTTTGGGGAAGAAAAAGAACACGTTGATACCATTCCTTGGACAATTAAAGTAAAATATTGCTGGGAAGTGCAAAAGCAACACAGGTTTTTACAACACATTTGGCCTTGCCAACATCATTAAAAGAGGATCGAGTTAGACTGCAAATGTACAGGGTCCAGTGACAAAAATAAAAATAAAACCCATGACGACTTTCACAGTACCAGAAGACTACCACTGAGTATAATTTACATCATCAGTGTTAGCCCATGACCAAAACATTTGTGCTGGCCCACTGGCGGGCCTTATGTGAGTGAAGTGCTCCATCTGCTGGGTACCCAGGCAGGTGAGCTAGGCGCTTTGTGCTGTGTTCAGACACCCCTCAGGGCTCTAAGCACTCTTTATTAGCTGTGTTTGCAACCACAAGAACTGCAAGTGCTCTTAGTCACCTGATTGTCAGCCAAAAAAAGCAAAGCCCCCAAAAAATAAGACACCGATGATAAGGTTGCTTGTCCCGTGTAGAGAGTTTCTGCAACGCTTCGCAGCTAGCAAACAGGGCACTTGGGAGCATCACCTATCTGTATGCCTGAAATATTTTTGCATTAACATTTTAAACACGAGGCTAATGTGCAGCGATTTGAACATGCTTACATGCGCGAAGCTATTTTCCCACCAGACGTCAGCGCACCATGCAGCACAGCAGGTGTGTGACAACCCAAGCGGCAGCTGATTCCTGAGCTCTGCGGAAGTCTAGGAGGCTGAGTCCTCAAAGATTTTTTTCTTTATTTTCTGTTTTGTAGTTCTCTGCATTTAGATCTAATGCCTATTTCAAGGTAGATCACTTGATTTATTCTGAGATCCTTATTTCTACATTAGTAATTTCTGAGCTAGCAACTTTCTGAAATTTTTCTTGTTTGTTAAATATTAGGCAATACCTAAAACATGTGCTGGGCAAATAGTTGACATTGCTGAAAATTCACTTTTCTATCTAATGAGAAAGAATCGTGACTTTAAAATAAGTGGTGTATTTTGCTCACAAGCCTAGGTAAAGAAGAGTTTATGTTTAGAACTCACGGCTGTCAAGTCTTTGCTGTGGTTACATTTACCTTTGCTGCATTTCCCTTTATATCTGGAACAAATCCACACAAAACAGACCTCTAACAAGACTTCTGTCTTTTGAGAACTTAGAGTGATCAGAAATGCACAGGATGCCAGATAATATTTGTGGCAGAGGACCCACTTGCAAGTCAGAAGGACTGAAGCAAGAGGAAAACTCAAAGAGAGGACTCCATTCAGACCTAGATAGGAATCACCTGGGAATTTTGACAAGGTCCCAGAGACACCCCCTCCATGCACAGACTCCCACCTTCCTGTCAGACTTCTTGTCTGCAAAACACCAAAGCATTTTGGTTTCCCACTGGGAGGGCAGGACAGCTCCACTGACACGGCAGAGCTGATGTGCTGCTTCCTGCTGAGCAAATTCTGATCAGATTGGCTGAGATTGGGACAACTATCCAGTGACTCCAATAAAAATTAATTGAGTAGAACTAACCTAGTTCACTAGGGGTTCTTGCTGGGCCTGTTGCAGTATTGAAACGAGAGGTCTGAGTTTACCTGTGTACCGTAAACGCCTCAACCTGAATGCCAAGGACAGAAGAGCAAGTCCAGTTTCAGAGTCGCCATTGACAGGAATGTGTTGTCAGAGGGCAACTGTGAGAAGTACTACCCTTAGAGACAGCTGTCTGTGACACTGTGTGTCATGTTTGAAACAGAATAAATTAGATATAGGGAGAAGGCACCGCAGAACAGCCTGGCTGGAAATCTAGGACTCTCACTTTTCTCCCACACCACAGATTGCACTTCATCCTCTCTCCCGCTCACCCAGATGTTACCAGCTTCTAATGGGCTTGAACTCCTCTCTCCTGTGTCTGTACATCCCAAGAGCCTGCAAGCTGTCACTTCCAAATGGCTTAGCGAGATAATCGGCAGGCTTCTTCAGCCCCACCAGAAAGTCCATGTGGATAGCCAGCTGGTCTGTCTTCCTAGTTAGACTTTGGAAAAGGATGGGAATTTCAGAGATTATTAGCAACACAGGAAATATTTGTACGTTATTTGTCCATCCTAAAAGTGATTCCTCTCCATACTATTCTTTATAGTCAGCACCAAAATCCGAATAGCTGTGTTAGCTCTTCATACTGTCAAATAAATAATTCTGGGACCCAGTAAGCACCAGAACATACCACAGTGTAGTGAATTCACCACAATGAAACAAACTGGATTGAAAGCAGCCCTGAGGAGAAGGGCTTGGGCGTGTTTGTGGATGAAAGTACTGCGTCCAGCTCTGGGTTCCCCAGTACAGGAAAGACATGGAGCTGCTGGAGCAAGTCCAGAGGAGGGACACAAAGCTGATCAGAGGGCTGGAGCTGTACAGAGTTACAGTGTACAGAGCAGTTACTGAGGTGCTGTATCTGAAACAGGCAGCACACAAGTGGATGTAAGTTATTGTTATTGATATGATTTGTCTACTTTGGCTTTTTGGGGGCAGTGAAGTGGAGGGAGAGTACAAACGTGGTGTGAAATACTGCTTGACAACAGTTGCAAGAAAGTTTCTGAAGAACAGCGAGTGTGATTCAATTTAAAGTTAAAACACATAAGGTTATGTGTCCACATTTAGATATCCGTATGTGATGCAAGTGCCTAAACTCACATAATAGTCTGCAGGTAAATGATCAACAGCATTTAACAGTCATCAGGGAGCAATTCAGCTACTAAGAATCTTATCCTGAGATTAGAACCCACCCAATGAGTTCAGGAAAAAATTGAATTTGTTGATAGTGCTAAAAAGTTGGTCTCAGCTTATATAATGCCTCCAGGGACCAGGACCTCACAGCAGTGCAAATGCAATAGTAATCACCATCCCTGAGAAAATACAAAGTGTGCTCTTTGCCTCTCCCTTAGTGACAGAAGTCCTGTGACAGGAGCAGAAAAATGATACACAATCTTTTCTACAGGGATCTGAAAAGTTGGCAATATTCCCAGAGAACAGAGATACCCTGGGCAGAGACAGCATTGCACGGACATGTGTGCCATGGAGCAGAGGGTCCCACGGCACACTCTTGAGGCAAAAGGACCTGCACAACCTTGAAGGCCAGCCTCTATCTGAAGTAACAGAAGGCGTAGGACTGGCTCCAAATCCCACAGAAGTCAATGATAATCCTTTCACTTTCATGGGTTTGACATGCTGTTTCTGTCATTGTCCTGTTCCTCTACACTTCATCCTGCCTTCTCCCTGCCTCGTGCCTCCCAGGAAAAACAGGGCTGCATGAATTTTCAGGTTCCAACTTTGCACAGGGAACTCAGATATTTAATATGCTGCTCACAGTCCTCACTCCCAACTCCAACAGCCATCTGGAGAAAAGTTTTGAAGCTCACTGACATGCTGAAGAAGTGGACCTGATTGAGAAACGATGATTAACAGCTGCCAAAGAGGAGGGGGATGGGAGCTGAAAGATTTCAACGATGGCTCCCACATTACCCCACAGTGTTACCAGCAAGTAAATCAGAACCTACTGATCCTGCTCAGTTTCGTTTCATAAATTAAAACATATCAGCTGTTTCTTAACATTTTATTTTCAGTCTTCCTTCAGTCATAATTTGGCCTAAGGACTACATCTGTGATGAATTCCTTGTAACAGGACCTTGCCATTTGGAGTACAGTTGTCATCAAAATATTCTACCATGCTCACGCAGGCTGAGAGAAATATGTTTTTAAAAATATTCTCTCACTCAAAAATTAGTTTAAAAATCACTATTGCTTGTTGAACTGAAAACTATATTGAAATTCAGTTAGAATCTCTGGTTAGAAATGTTTGTGTGTCTGTGTGTGTATATATATAAACATAAGCACAGCAACACAATAGTAGTAATATGTACAGACTATAAATACCTCTATGTAATGGAGTTTTCCAAAATGCAATCACTTCCCAAAAGGCTCTTTTTAATATTACATAGCAGCTTGAAGATAACTCCAAGTGTTTGTTTTGAAGCATTTTTTTCTCAAAATTGATTTTTATTTAAATTTTGAGATTAAGTGTTGTTATTATCAGGCAGCTGTATGCTTGGTGCTACAAAAGGAGGTAATACAGGTTGCAAGGTTCTGGAGAGAGCTTTTAAAAAACACATTAAAAGGTTCCACCTCCCCTCTGAACACCCCTGTCCCTTTCACAGCCCTATGTTGGGCTAGGCTGTGAGCATCTAATGAGTTTCAGGAGGGCCCCTAACACTCAGTAGTGATGAGATACTCATTTGTCTATCTCCATTTCATGTAGCCTCCCTGCGCATCCTGCAGCTCCTCATCCAAAGCAGACCTTGGCTGCAGCTCCTGGCAGTGAAGCTCTTCCCCAGGTGCTGGCCTTGGTGGGTCACCATCCACAGCAGCCAGGTCTGCTTTGGATGAGGAGCAGAGGCCACCCTGAGGACCTTCATTCCAATGGACCTACTGCAGGGCACATCTGTACCCTGCAGCCAATATGGTGTAAAGTGGGAAACTGTAAAATGTCCCAGAGGTAGGAGGAGGGAACAAAAAGAGTGGGGAACATAGGGAACACCAAGGCCAGAGGAGAAGGAGGAGGAAAGCAGGAGGAAAAGCATTTCCCCTAAGGGTATAAACATTTGTTTCCTTTTGGGGGTTTTGTCTCCCAATACCCAAGTCAGTAATTAAACAAAGTGATTGGCAATAAATTAATTAACAGTCAGTTTTGACTGTGACAGAATTGGTAACTCATCTCCTTGTCTGTATCTCAATCCATGAGCTCTCTCAGTCTTTCGATTACCCAGCCGTGTCCCCTTGGGGGGATGAGGGGGTGTGAGTGAGCAGTTGGGTGGGATTTTGGCTGCCAGCTGGGCCCAACCTACCACACACCACAGTGAAGGTTCCAGAAGTTCCAGAAATTCAGTCAACTGACCTCTGGATAACAATAGGATTTCAGGTATCACCATTCCTGCTCCAAGTGTAAACAAGCAAATCAGCCACCATATTTTAGCTTTTGCTTTTCTAAGTGCTCTATCAGTGCAGTATCACTTCTCTCATATTCATCTGTGAAGCCCCACAATGAAGTATCCAGGCAAAATTAGCATGATGTGGAGGAGGGCTGAGAATCGACATATGCCCGTGCCCTGTTCTTTGGCTGCTTCCTGCAATTCCTATGCAGAATGGGCAGAACAGGTTCCGTTTGGCAGCAAATGAAAGTGAGGCAGGATTTGTGCCTATTTCTTGCTCTTCAGAAGATGGACCTCCTTGTACCAGTAACAGCAGTGGAATAGAACAGCATCATCCCATTGCTCCAGGGCTATATTTACACTGCCAGGTAGTTTCACGATTGCCTGCGCTAGTTCTTAACACACTAGTTTAGGTACTAGTTCAGAAGCTCTTGAGCTGTGACTACAAGGCTAGCAGGATAGATTAGCCACCACGGAGATCTTTGCTGTGCCTGTGCTTACTTGCAAACAACTACGGCTTTGCCTCTCTATGTATAACATGATTTTTGATTGACTTCATACTATCAGTGCTTTTCACAGGAAAGTCAGCCCCCACAAAAGCATAAGGGAGAAGGAAAAGAAAAGATCTAGGCCCCAGGGCACTTTCTAGAAAGTGATACCAGAAATACTTTTCTAAGGAAGTGTATTTCCCCTAAAAAATCCATGGCAAGGGAGACCTGTTTGGCTTTTGCAGCCCTCATCCACTCCACTAACCATTCCGCGGCATCTTTCCCATTTGTCTATGCTGCTGTCTTATACTGGTATGCATTGGCATCCATAGGTAATATTCTCCACTTCTCCAAGGAATCTCACGCTACTTACCAGTATATCAGCAAAAGTGATCTGTAATATACAGATGTGAAAGGGAAATGGTTTTCTGAGCTCTTGTGTCCTTCTTAGAGCGAAAATATTTTCCTTTCTAAATCACGAAGAAGTTAACACATGGGAAGATGACACCCACCCCAGACATTGGTGAGATTTAGAAACCCCAGGGACACAATTTTCCTCTTTTGCTGTCTTCAACTCCTCAGCTAAGTTGTATCAGCACTTTCCTATGGTTCAAACTTCCTCACTCCTTCCCCCTAGATCCATTTTACTGCCTGTAAGCAGTCACTGCTCATGATTTTTAAACCATCTATTTTTTTCAGTTTCTCACTGGCCCAGTGAGAAGTTTAATGTTTCTTACAAGCTATTTTTATTACAGCTCCCAGAGGAGGAATTAGGTAGGTACACCTTCACTGCTGCCATTTAGGTGTGCCGGGCTCAAATCTGAGTCCGGGGGAGTCAGACAGTCCAGGAATCCTGATGTTGTTGTGTCAGATATCCATCCTAGTACTAAAACTACTTCCCAGCAAACATCGCCATAACTTCAGTGTTCTTGTACAAAGTTTGAGTTTAAAACAGAAAAAAAATCCTGACCAAGCGCTTCTGCTGTGCACTTCCACCTTTCTGGCCTTTAATAACTCGTGGCAGCTGGGAATCGATCTGGAAAGCCCAACAGCAGACAGAATTGCTTAGTTGGAGGCATGCTTAGCTTCAGCTTCCATTTTTTGGTCAAGCTGTCATTTATCCTCACAGTCTCTGAAGTTACTGATTCTTTGAACCTGACTACTATTTCACATAAGCAGTGTTTTATGTATAATCAACTTCTTTATTACATAACAACCAGTAACATCTGAAAGCTTTAAACATATTCTAACATTTTAATGATAGCAAGGAAAGATTTATGGGCAGAGTAAATATTTTTTATTGGCCCAATGATGTAGTTGGAAAAATGCAGGCTTGCTTTTGGGCGCACAAACCTTTTTCCGGCTTTGAAACAGAAGCTGCAAAATTGTGGCTTGATGTTCCCTGTTTCTTTTAGTCCTGAAGCAGACATGGATGCCTGAACTCTTGGATGCCTGAACTCTTGCCTGGTTTCCCAGCTATGCGAGTAGACAAACGAAGGTATTAAGTCCCTGTGAACCTTGCTTTGGTTATACCCTTAGATCATCATGGCTACATTACGCAGGTATTTTAGAATATTATAAAACTCATTATAAAGTGAAATATCTATATACTTTATGATCCTGACTTTGGATAGTCGTATTAGATTGCCTTATATCATTGTTTTCAAGTAATACCTTACTGCAAAAGTCTTTCTAACCAGCCTTTGTAATATTTGATTTTATTTCCCAAGTTATATTTCTTATTTTAAAGTCAGAAAAAAAATTTACTTGCTTTTAGACCCCTTCTGTGAAATTCTCTCCTTAAGGAGGAGGAAAATGCACCATCTGTGGCATACTTTGTAGCTGCTTATTTGAGGCAGACTGTTCAGAAGGAAGTAAATCTTTCCACATTTTAGAGAGCTTGTGAGGGAAAGGAATTTATCCACATTTAGCAGACACTGGGGTAAGTACATTCTTCTGGAAGCCACAGGTTTTGGGGCAATAAATCCTTCCAGTGCTATTAGACAAGAGGCAATAAATCCCTTGGTCTCTATCACTGTCAATGATTTTACTCCACTCAGAATGTATGTTTCACTGAGGTACTGTCTTCATTTTCCTATTTCCCTGGGATTAATTTATCCACTTTTTCTAGGTTACTACCCTTTTTTTTAATTAATTGGTTGTACTTCTCAATTGTTCACTGTAAGGGTATGGTACTCAGTTACATTACCTGTTAAAGAGAGAAAATACATTTTATTTTGTTTTCTACTCATCACCTGGATAAGAGGTTCTGAAGTTGTACCAAAGTATTCCCTCTCTTAAGAGTACCAAAGTACTTCCTTTTTTAAATAGGCAAGTGTGCTTAAACTTCTTGAATGAAGATTTTTCTT
This sequence comes from Psophia crepitans, assembly GCA_013399095.1. Lineage (NCBI taxonomy): Eukaryota > Metazoa > Chordata > Aves > Gruiformes > Psophiidae > Psophia > Psophia crepitans. The sequence continues at coordinate 77,078 of VWZZ01003499.1, forward strand.
TAAGAATTGTTTTATACTTTTTGCCCGTTTCAGATCAGACTTCCTCCCTTACGTCTAGCCACAAGCCTCAGTAGGCTCTGCGTTAGCCTGAAAAACATTAGAAATCTAACACTCTACGTTGAAAATTCTGTGGGAACGGGTTTTACCTATTAATTCAGCACTATTTTTTTCTTTCACACAGGCAATGGTAGGATTTGTATCTGCAGTTTGGATTCTGACACCAGAAAATAAATCTAATTGACAATTTCTGGCAGTATAGTATTTGCCAAATATTGAGACGTTACTTCATTTTTCTCATTTCCCCCACCCCACCACCTTTTGTTGTTAAAAAACCTGACAGCATTTTCCAAAATCCACTCAAAACAAAAGCAGCCCACTCACAAATATTCCTCAAAACTCCATCCACTGAGCGGACAGGTGGGGAAGACGAATTTAGAATGAAACCTGCAACTTTTACCATACAAGCCAAGAAAGTACCTGGAGTTTGTAGCCTACCAAAGTTTATTTCTGTCAAATACTGACACCCGGTGGCCAGTCAAGCTAGCCTGGCATGCAGCCTTGCAACACAAGCCCCGTACCCTTCTTTATCCTGGAGAGGCAACAGGCAGGAGTGTTTCTGGCAGGCAGGTACCTAGTGAATAATTAGCAGAACTGTGTAGCAAATGAAAGAAGAGGATGGTCTGACACATAAAGCCTAGATACACCGAAAGATCCATCTTAGGTTTGTTGTGGGTTTTTTTCTGGTATTTAATAGCATCATATTAGACTGGAGATGCTTATTTGTTCCCCTAAGGATAGGAAATAATTTATATTTTGTTTATAAATATGTCAAGTATTCCCTTCTGTCTCTGGGTTCTTGTGCAGCTGTTAGGCTGGGGACAGTTTCAAAAAAACTGCACTACAGGGTGAAACTGAGTGTTGTCAGACTTCGTAAACCATCTGGAACAGCAAGCTGCTCTTCACGCCCCGAAATCCCTAAGTCCTGATTTTCACGGTATGTGTAAAATTGATATCTTCCTATAAAAATATAAGATTTAAGCTATGAAGTAAGAAGTTCCAAACTTTTTACTAAGTCTCTGATCTTGCTACTGAGGCGGAAGGCGCATTTGACCCCTGAAATATGGGACAAAATGGCCTGCAGCAATGCTGCAGCCGGGCCGGTCTCCAGCTCCCCGCGGCCTGGCCCTGCCCAGCAGTGCCCAGATGCACAGGACTAGCAAACACCAGTTTTACAAATGAAACAGGGGTCCAGCTTACCACCTTCTCTAGAAAAAAATCTGAGAGTTAGAGAGATACATTTCATGAGTTTGACCAGAGGATTTTCTGTAAACAGTTTAGTGTAGACAAGAATCTTTCAGCCCACACATCCATGACTCCTTTGTGAAAGATGCTCTGGAGTAAGAGTTAGGCTGTCACTGGCAAAAATGCCTTTCAAGCACAGCCAGAAAGGGAACCAGTTCTGCTCACCCAGCCAGTGGATTACTCACCAAAGGACAGAAAGAGGTTGGTTACCTGCTTCTTTCATTCTTCTACCTATCTCCATTCCTAATTCATGCAGTAAAAAAAGGTTGGGAAGACCCTGTGTCCCAGTTTGATCAATGAGGAGAGCTAATATTATGTTAACTCTGCTTTACGCTATTAAGTGTGCCCTTTACTTCTTTTATATCCCTAAATGGGTGGCAACATCAAGACAGGCTATAAAATTTCTTTGCTGTTGTGAAAAATCTTACCATTTTCTGTTATTGATGCTATTCTAGTTATCTAAAGCAAAGTTATGAGATGGAATTAAAGACGAGGGAGTAGCTGAAAAAATATATCTATCTAACAGGAATCTTCCTGAAAGTTTTCATTAAACTTCAGAAAATAAGGAGGTCTATTTGACATTAGCACTATTTGTACGTACTTTATTTAAGTATTTCTGACCTACACAGATTAAAGTCATGTTACAGCAATAACAAAAGCCAGGTACCCAAAACTGAGGCTGTCAGTCCACACTTGAACGTAGTCCCTGAGGAAATCACTTGCTGCATGACATAAGCAGGGCAAACGGGGTAGCTTCTAAAATTACGGATAAAACGCAAGAACTGGTTGTACCAGTGCTATGATGTTCAAATTTCCATCCACAGTAAAACATTAAATAAACAGGAGGCCAAATATGTTTGTGACCAGAAGGAAAACGATGCTGATTTATAGCAGTTTGGCTGCGCAGACTCACTGTGGTTTTGCTTCTATGACACTGACACTTACATGGAAATGCATTGTTTTCAAAGAAATCTAGAGTATGTGTCTGCCATGTTCATTCTTCACTCATTCTTCTTTTTCTGTTCTTTGCTACTTATATCTTTATTTCTTCAGTGTCCTTTCCTTCCTTGTTATTTCCCTTTTCTTCTGCTACCAGGTACCAAACATGTCTGTCCCTTTAGTTTCTATATTGCAAGTTTCTTCTCCCTCAGTTTCTGTCCCTTCTTCTTCTATTCTCCCTTCAGTCCCTCCCCCTTGTATAATTTGTTATATCTCTCTTTCCAGTACTACCTAATGCTTCATCCTCCTTTCATTTTTCCTAAATCCTAGCAGGCTACTAGTTATTTACTCTTCACTTCTTTCCCAGCAGCTGAAAAGGGAACGGTTCTTGCACACAGATTCACCATCAGTCAGATCTGGAGGAAGAGAATAAAAAAAGATGGAAACATCTACAGCTACTGGAAATTTTTGGAGCTGTCACATATGAGTGTGTTTGCAAATGTGGCTGTTACAAACAGGTTTATTTTTATCATTTTTATTTTTCTGCATTAATCTTCTGCTCTTTGTCTTTATTTCTACTGTCATTTGGTGTTAGCTAGTTGGTTGAATTATTTTGTATAATTGGACTAAGCAACTATGTTGATAATAAGAAAGAGCCCTAAAGGTCCCAAATTCTGTAGCCTCAAAATACTCGCAAATTTTCCTTCTTGCCAAATGCTGCCCCTGGCAGAGAAAATTCATTTTGTGCTCCATTAGATTCTGCTGTCTTCAGTTTTCTCTATCATGCCTGCCCCTTTCTTTCCTTAGCCATCTTCTACAGGGGCTTCTTCAGCACTTAGCATCAAAAGTGCAGTTCTTTAGAAAAACCTGTCAGTGCAAGAATTTAAATCTGCAAAAATTACACAGTAATACCACCTTGGGGCAATGTACCCTGTACACAAGGAGACTTTTTATCTTTGGATGTTGGTCCTTGTGGCCAATTACCAAATCCATCTTCCTGACTTATTTTTATCATGACTTGATAACATAGTGGTTGTGACAAAGACCTGTAACATTTCCAGCATTAATTCTGCTGATACACAATTTTGCTTTAATATGCAACTCCAAACTTCCTACATTATGTCAAGAAAGTAATACATTGCTGTAATTCCAAGGGAAGATGCTTTGCTCTGATTTTTTTTTTCTTTTTTACGAAAAAGAAGATGAAGTAGTATCAAATATTTTTAAATGGTGGTTAGGAATTTCATATGCACATTTTACTTTCTTAATATGCTAAAGCATTCAAAAGGCATTATTATGCAATCAAGTGCTCTACAGAGCTGACAGTGTCTATTGCTTGCTGTTGGTGATGTTGCAGCAATTGTACTTCTGTGCTGCTCTTAAGCAAGGAGTGAATGAATGTCTGAGAGTCCGTGACGCACAGAGCATTTCTAATGTGAAAATGCCAGTGTTTAATAAGCTTGCCCAAATTCCAAAAGAGGAGACAAAGGACAGCCAGCTAAACACTTTAGTTTGGACAAGGTGCTTTAGAGATATCTGTAAGACACTATACAGTGTAGAAAGGAGGTAAAGGAAATAGCTAGTGAGAGTTTATTCACTGTTTATCATAATGAAAACTTGCTGGATGCTTATTCATGGTTCTCATTGCACTGGAATTAGGAGGTGCTAAATTATATTAGTAACATATTTTTAAAAATAAGGACTTTTCACATCTGCAGTTTGACCACAGAGCTCTTTACCACTCTGGCTCCAGCAGAACTTGATGGATGCACTGATGGACCCTACAGCAAAAACGGGGGGTGGCTTGTGTTCCTGGGTCATGTGAAAGGCCCAATTCAGTCTGAGGAAGCATCTGGTCCTGCTAAAGCACTGGAGAGGGGTTTCAGACTTACGGTGGGAGGTACAGGATTTCCAAAAACTCACGTCTTTTTGAGAGCTGCAGTTTAAGAGGAGTGTCCTAACCATGGCAGACATGGCCCAGGATGCTACAGTGCCCAATTCTCCCTAGGGTAAAGATGTCTCTCACAGCTGAGGAAATTAATTATACCAGTTTTCACAACCACAGGGCACTAAAATCAGAAAACACTTAGTACACCAAAGAGCAAAGGTTTTAGTGAATAGCCACAATGGTTCCATTTGCTCCTGCTTTGCTTTTCTCCACACCCAGCAGGACAAATGCCTGCAGAAAAGAATGAAAAAATGGTATGTTGTAGCCTGTTTTCACATCAAGAAGTACCTCCATCCTCTTAAACTGAAGACTGTGTGTAAGTAGTTGAGAGGACTAAAATATATCATGATGAACACATACTGATCGGCTCCAAGGAGATACAGAAATGGTTCAGTGAAGGAAATGTGTGAGTGTCTCCACAGTCAGTTAACAAGGTCTCACTTTCCCTGTTTGAAGGCAGAGCTGAGAACAGCAGCTAGGGGTTGCCGGTGATATTCTGGCACAGATTTCTTGCTGTGACACAGCAACAGGTTTGTGTACAGACTTGTTGCTATGATGGAGACTGTAAATATCATAAAATATAGGTATTATGTGTCATGTTATATCTATAGAATATGTTATTTAAATAGAGAGAAACATAGGTAGAAACACTTCGGCCAATTTTCTGCTCTTGTGGTTGGCTGCTACTTTATGGTCATCTTTGAAGCAAAAATTCTTTAGCAAAAATCCTTTAAAAACCAAGCTGGGTTTTCTGTGATACGCTATACCCACTACTTTGACACCTAAATTCCTAAATTTGGATAATACTCTCGAATAAATTTCAAGGGCATTTTCTCTATTCCCTTCACTCTGGTTTCTCAATTTAGATGCCTGTAATTGTAATAATAGTGCTCTCAGAGATCAGCAGTTAAGGGAAATTGTTAGCAGGGAGAAAAATTGTGATATGATTTAGCTTCAACACATGGACGTAAGGAAAGTTTTTGGCAGCTGTTGGTTCCAGTTTAACTTTCAGCCATCCCATTCCCCAGAGGAAATCTTTACAGTATATATGGCTCCTCTCCTATATACAAACTTTCCTCCTTCCTTAACTAAAACAACTTTTTTAGTCCAACATTCTCATTTGTTGCCTTTATAAAGTACAGTTCTTGTCACCTTTCATTATACCTGAGAAAAATTAAAGGCTATACCCTAGAGTAAAAATAAATCAAGGCTTTCCATCTTAAAATTGACAATAGGTAGTAACAATTACATTTCTGAAGAACAATACTTAAGGCACCACTTCATAAAAATTAAAATTATAGAGAATCCACTGCTTTCTCAGTAGTTTGCTTCAGTGTTATTCACTCTAACTGCTCGCATTCTGCTGTGTTCCCAAATTAAATTTGTCTGGTTTCAGCTTCCACTCATTAAGTCTTATTATCCTTTTCTCTTCTGGACTGAAAAGTTCTTTACTAACACTTTCATTAGTCCTTCTTGAGGAAAAACGCTTCTCAGTCTTCTTATTGATCAACCATGTAGAGGACCTTCTCAGTTATAAGAAACAACCTTCAGGTCTTGAATTTTTTTTTCTCTTTAATGTTCTATATGAATTATTATAATTTTGTTCTTGCATGTCTGATACTGAGGTAAACAACTCCCTGCTTCTCACTGCCACTGGCCTGCTTGTACAGCTGCAGACTTTTTTTCTCTGCAGAGTTCACAGAGCAGCTTCTAGTTACTTGATCACTGGGACCTTCCAAATATCTTTTTGTATCAAGGGGGCTGCAAGGGTGGCTTCTGTGAGAAGACACCAGGAGCTTCACCCATGTTGGACAAAGCCAGTTTCAGCCAGCTGCAAGACAGACCCACCCCTGGCTAAAGCTGAACCCATCGGTGACGTTGGTAGTGCCTCTGTGATAACATACTGAAGAAAGGGTAAAAAATGCTGTGCAACAGTTGTAAGAGAGGATTGAGACAACATGAGAGGAACAAATCTGCAGACCCCAAGGTCAGTGAAGAAGGGGGGGAAGGAGATGCTCCAGGTTCTGGAGAAGAGATTCTCCTGCAGCCTGTGGAGGTCTATGGTGAAGCAGGTATCTACGTGCAGCCCTCGGAGGACCCTTCACAAGAGCAGGTGCATATACCCTGAAGGAAACTGTGGCCCATGGAGAGGAGCCCATGCAGGAGCAAGCTTTCTGGCGGAAACTGCAGCCCATGGAAAAGACTCATGTTGGAGAACTTTGTAAAGGACTGTATCCTGTGGGAGTGACCCTACACTGGAGCAGGGGAACAGTGTGAGAAGGAAGGAGCAGCAAAGTTACAAACTGGTCACAACACAAATTCCCCATCACCTGTGCCACTCAGGGAGAAAACTCATGGGTAAAGTAGAACCTGGGAAGAATGGGAAGACAGGGGGAAGGTGATTTTCATTTTGTTTTTATTTCTCACTATCCTACTATGTTATTAATTGAAAACAAATTAAATTAATTTCCCCAAAGTCAAGTTTCTTTTACCCATGATGGTAACTGGGGAGTGATCTTCCTGTCCTTATCTCAACCCATGAGCTTTTCATTGTATTTTCTCCCCCTGTCCTGCTGAGGAGGGTCAGTGAGAGATCAGCCTGGTGGGCCCCTGGTGGCCAGCCACAGTTAACCCTCCACACCACTGATGATGCTCTATACTTCAGGGGAAGCCAAGAATGACATCACAATAAATAGCACAGATATAGTGGAAAGACGGATCAGCAACTTTTATGGAATGTACCCTCCAACCTTCTTTCTTCCCCAAGTGTATCTGGGAAATTCTGTCTTTTAATAAAGCAAGATGTTGTCAAACATCTTTCTTCTAACAGTGTCTTATGTCTGTAGCATGAGTTGCCAGTTAAATTTGGTACTCTGAGATGTCTGGGAACTGGACACCTCAGGTTTTCAGCCATGGAATGAGGTTAATGGTACATTTCTATTTGCTGGATTGGGAATGAATAACTAATTTAGTTATGTAATATTCTAAAAATATTCTAAAGATCAGCTGTTCTAATAATGGGAGGCAGTATGACAGACAGGACCATGAGAAAACAACAAAATGTTGGCCTATTAAAGCAAAAAAAAAAACCACCTTCACAATTTTGAAGGTGAATGGAAGGTTTTCATAGTTAAAAACACTAACCACTGACTACTGACTAGGATTGTGCTGAACTACAGTTTCCACAGTGAGAAATTTTACTTTAAAATTGTGTTCTGATTTTGAGTTTTGAATCAAATGTCTCAAAAACTTGAAATTAATTGCCTCAGGGAAAAAAAAATTGTTTGGCTCAGTGCTTTGGTTTTGATTGGGATAGAGTTAATTTTCCAATAGTAGCTTGTGTGGGGTTATGTTTCGGATTTGTGCTGAAAACAGTGTTGATAATATAGAGGTGGTTTCCTTATTGCTGAGCAGTGCTTACACAGAGTTGCTTGAAAGCTTGCAAATAGCCTGTAAATTTCAGTGTAGAAGGGTAGATATAATATAGCAAGCTAAATACATTCAAAAGTGCATATGGTGAAACTAAATCAGCAAACTATAAGAAGTTACCTTCACTGAATGCCCATTGACACATCTTTGGAGTCTGTCCTTTCTTCAATTAGCTTATTAATGTATGCTGTTTTATTTTATTCCATTTTGTCTGTTTTCAGGATATGAAAAATTTGACCTAATGCTAAAAGGACATTTTTAAAGAACTGATGAATTCTACTATTTATATTGTAGATCTACCTGTAATTCTGCCATGACTATAAAGCTTTTATGTCTAACAATTTCTAGCTGAATCCTATAAGATCACAGATAAAAACTACTCATTAAAAGTAAAGGGAAATTAGTCAGAATTTTCATGTATTATGAAAGTTAAAAGACTGTCTCCAATGAATTACGGTATTGTAGTGTCTCTGGAACCATCTATTACAGTGTACATAATAGAGTGCTTAGCCAGCATATGGGACCTTAAAGACAAAATTACATTTAAGGCCTGCCAGAAGAACATCAGCCAGTCAAAGCGGGTGATTAGCTACTAGGCAGCGAATCTGGGCTGTAATTTACTGTTGAAAATATGAATGGAGACTAGATAAATGAACTCTGGAACAAACAGAACAGACTTTTAATTGTCATTTACGAAACAAAATCCTTGCCTAGTGAGGTCAAACCTACAGTTGATAGCATATATTGCTATTGTGTTATTTTTCCTGGTTTACAACAATCTAGAGAGAATGAGACTAAAAGTACTTTTTCAATAGCCTGGCTGAGGTTAAAGTATCAATAGTGACAGACTGTCTTTATACAGTGAACCACCCTTTAAGGATTGCTTTATAAAACTTGTATTAAAAGTGTAGAAAGAAATCACTGAATGCAGTGTATTTTCTAGTCTTCTATTATCTTGTGAGTAAACATGAACATGATGGTTTGCTGCTCCATGTTTTGGGTTTTCCAACCTGTAAGATGGGGACAGTAAGACCAGCTAGGATAGATGGAGACTGCCAAGCACATTCACATGACACAGTAATTGCACCTTCAGGGATCCACGGGTGGTTTCCACAGACCTGACTCCAAAGGCAGTCCTGCAAAGAAAAGTAACATCAGTAACACCCCTTGCAGACCAGCACAGCCTCAAGCATGGTGTCAGCTGGTTATATAGCCTGATCAATTGGCTCCTTCCTAAAAAGTCTTCACCACCATCTCCAGCAAGAGATTATGGGATTTGCAAACAGTCTAAAATTATTCTGAGCTCAGGCTATCTACAGGCAGATTGTAGAAGGCGTTAGCTCTTCCAGATACAAAAATGAATAATTACTGAATTCCCTAGTTATATTATTTGGGAAATGTTCCTGATGTTAGCCTCATGCACAAGGAATGTCCCAAGCAGTTACACTCTGGCATCTTCTCTAGTATGCTGAGAAACTCCCTAGGAATAGGCTGACAGAGGAGAATCAGCCCTTCCAAGACACACCTGATCTGTTTGGCCCTGTTAAAGCCTTTCCTCCGCTCCAAGAAGGCTCCTTCTTTGCACTGCAATCATGAGCCATGCAGAAACCCCCAGGAGCTAGAAGCTGAGAATGCTCTTCTTCAAAAGCTTCTCAAATGTACCTGGCCATGCAAGCACTCCTGCTCCATTCCAGGGTTAGACATTTAAACTGAGCAGTTTCTCACTTGAAAGGATGAAAAAGGTTCATATCCAGGTCTACATAGACGATGACTTTAAGAAGCACGCCTGGTGCCATCCAAAAGGCATGAGGTTATCTGAGACATCCTTATGGGACAGGACCCTGACGATAGCTGCAATCTCCCAAAGTGGGGATTGGAGACTGGCAGGAGAGTGTAGGGCACCTCAGGTACCATGGTGGTGTGAATCAGGCCCCAAAGGCAAGCAAGCTGGACCTGCCCATTCAACACTGAAACCACTCTGTAGAAAACGACCATAAACTTCTAAGTACAATTCTTCTTTCAGGGCACCAACACCCTGCCAACTCACAAATGAAGAGTTTGGAAAAAAGGAAGAAAGGAGCCAAAAGAACTAGAAACAACAGAACAAAACTGAAGGTGGCCAAGATACAGAAGACTGGAATCCCCAATGTAAAAGAGATATGCCAAGGCAGATTAAAATATACGAAAGAGGCAGGAGGAGGCAAGGACTGCAGTCTAAGACTATGCAGGGCAGAAGGTAGTAGTGTGAGTCTTTATTCTATCTGGAATAAGAAACATAACTGCTAAATTAAAAAAGAAGCTGTCAGTTTTCTGTTTCATGCAAAAATGGATTTTCAATTAAAAAGTGGCTAACAAAGAGTGTTTGTGTTTTCTTGTTATTATTTGCAGTTCTGATGAAATAACAAGCATCCAAAGTTCAAAATGTTCCCTGGATTTGGCTGAAAACCAAAAGGACAATAAATATGCACCCTTCATAAGTATTGTTGTAATGTATGAAAGTGTTAATATTGGTGCTTTGGTTACTCCTACATAAGGTTCCTCAAATGGTCTATAACTACTACTGTGAACACACAAATTACCATAATACAAGGAATGAACAGATTAGTCCTTGCACCCACCGGAATTCCAGAAAAAAATGCTGTCTTCAGGGACAAGCTCAAGTCTGCAGAATTCATTCCCAGGTTTCAGAAATACAGTTCAAATGCAAGTGTCTTACCTTTTAACTTTTCAGGGGAAACAATAGCATTTAATATTACCTAAATTTAATAACATATTTCAAATTATTACTTAATTATTAGTTAATTACTAATTATTCTCACTGTTGTCTTTTGAGAAAAGGACTCGAAAAAGATCGAAAGGTGCCAGAGTAAGCCACATCATTGCCAAGTCATAACGTTATGACTGCAGCACCTACTCCATTGCTCTGTTCAGTTTAAACAACACACATAAGATCCAGAATGCTCTTATTTACTGGCTCTGCTCCTTCAACCTTATTCCAAATTTTATAACTCCAGAACACTCTATGTCATAAGAATTTGAAAAGTTTTTTTGTTTGTTGTTGTTTTTTTTTCTCCTAAAACTGCCACCAAGCTTAATGAAGCCTATAGGATAGAATCATGGCTTAGTTTTGGAATTAAGAAGTGATTGCATCTCATGCTGGAAAGCTTTGTGTGTGCATTTTACTAGAGGGTATATCATTAGTCCTGCATTATTCATATAAAATGTAGTTTGACAGGAATTACAGTGGAGGGCAAAAGGAAAAGAAGTCTAGATTTATATGTAATATTTCTTCTGGAATTAAAAGAATTGATAGGAAAACAATTAATGATAACACCAAAACACCTTCAGTCCTTCTAATAACATAAATAATTATAAAGGATATGTATTATTATAGAATAATAATTATTATTATTATAATTATTATTATAATTATGATTATATTATAATTATAATGTGTATTATTATAGAATTATTCCATACTTTTTATTGCAAGTCTTTCCTATTCTTTTATGTTTTCTTCCCCTAGGACATAATTTATCTGTTGCCATTTATTATTTCTTCCTGGTTTTAAGATAAAGGCTTGATGTTGTTATTCAACACTTTAAAAGTAGTAGCAGATCCTCCTATGGGGATGAACGTTCCTTATTGTCACACAGCTACAATGACTATCCTCGCACTTTAATCAAGAGTTCCCAGGAATCCAGGCATTCAGTTTATTTTCTGACACCTGAGTGGTCCAACTGAAACTTACTCTCAGTGCTAAAGTACAGAGCAAAATACATTTCTTACAGCTTTTAAGCATCAGAGAAAATGAAGGAACCCTGGCTGCTTCCGCTACTGTCATTGCCGTCTTCCTGTCTAATACGCACATGAAGTGATGGCATTTTCTAAGAAATTGGTTCATTTTGAAACAAGAGATGTAGGTTATCTGACCACCTGGGTGTCAGCTGTAAGAGTCAGGATTTGGTGAGGAATATACTTGGTTTCTGTTGGGTCTTACAGCAGGCTTTGCAGACTCACAAAACAAAGCACTTCCTCACAGAATTGAGGCCATGTGTAATAAATTAGGACACCTCAGTGCTGCAGAGTTAAAGACATTGTCTCAGAAAAGTCTGTTGGGAATAACATCCTGTAAAGACAGTGATAGGATGTTTAGACTGCCACTTTAGTTTTGGGGGGATGAGGTTTGACAATGGTATAAGTATAGACAGCAGGGCACTGGTAGGGTTGTATGTGCGTGGAGTAGTGTGGCGAGATACCCAGCTCACTCTGGCACTGAGAGCACTGCAGCTTACCGGCCTGGAGACCCAAAGGGGTGAGTTTACTGTTCTCCTCAACAGGGGTAACTAGCACAAAGCCAGAGAAAGAATGTACCATGAAGTGTTTTTAAAAGCACTTGAAAATTCTTTGCTGGATCTTGCCCATAGTCCCTCCTTTGTCACCTGGCAGAGATCATGCACCAGTAAAAAGAAGAATAAGGAGACATCAATAGCAAGTCAAAGGGTGCTAAATTTGAGACCTCATTTTGATCACCAAACACCTCTAACACTGAACTTAGTGCTTTCAGCCAGAGGTAAGCATGGCTTAGCCAGTCAGGCTACTAGGGGCCAGACAAAAAACTTTGATGCCCATCAGGAGCAGAGCTTAGGTGCTTGATAATGTCACAGTCCAGCATGGAGGCAACAAGATCCCCTGGGGAGTGGCAGGATAACAGTGAATCACAGTCTTTCTGGTTAAAAACTACCTGCTTACTAGAAAACTGATGTCCATTTTAGTTGTCTTAGTGATGGTATGAATATAATCCCAGCCTTTACCCTAGATTATTTCTTTTTGTTGCCTGAGTTTTCCAATTAATTTTGAAACCTGACAGATGGCAGCTTCTGACAATTTTATGACCTCAGAAGTTTCTACTATTGTGATTTGGACCAATTACAACAGAAGTTTGAAACTGATGATCTGCAGACCTCTCTGTCCAGTGCTCTAAACCTGGGCTGAGGTGGTCCAAGGCACCCATGTCTGGCTTCAGCCAATTTTGGAAAGTCCAGGAAGGAGCTGGATGGGCAGAACTGTAGGTAGCTAATATTTATAGGCTACAGGTCACCCTCCACTCCTGCTGCGGAGCTGTGCCTGTTCTTGTAGCTGCCTTGGTGAAGAAGCAGTGGCTCCCTTCTTGTTGCCCATCCACTGAGTATCCCAGCACTACATCCCTCCACCCTCCACAGAGAAGAATCCAGCTTGTCCATCGCTGTACTCTCTCCTCCCCATCCTTGTTGAGCAGATGAGGAGGGAGACGATGCGGGAAGAGGGCATCCTTTGAGAACAGCGAAGAGAAGTGAGAAGGTTAAAAGCAAGAGGAGAAAGAACAGGGGAAGTTTATTTGTTTTCTGTTGTAACAAGAAAAGAGCTTGTGTGGTGCAGAGTGAGAAAAAGAACCCATGTTTGCACTTAGGAACACAATTACCATTGAAATACACTTCAACATACAACCTGCAATGCATTATGTCTAGTAAAGTTTTTTAAAGACCATTTTTGACATTAAATGCTGACTTTTTCAAGTGGAAAGTTTAGCTCTGAGTTAATTTTGTTTATGGGTTAGCAGCTTAGTTCCCAACAGGAATGTCTTTTTTAAGTGGCTCTCCCAAGCATTCCCACTTACCATCTTATGATGGACACCACAGAGCTCTCTCAGAGCATTTCATAGACTGAAAGAATGATTTGCCTTGGAAAGGAGCTTTAAAAAAGTCTAGTCCAATCCTACCAGACCAGGAGGACACCCTACTCGAGTGGGTTTCATTTTGGATGAAAACAAATGAGAGGATTTCTTTCCAGCAGCAATATAGTGTGACCCAGCTGCTCACAGCCAGCCAGTCCACGGGACCAGACTAGAGGCAGCAACACCCTGAAAATGTGTGCAGCGTCAATCTAGAAGCCTCAGTACTGACTCTGTCACCCTAAAAATCTGTTGGGCCCCACTGAGAGCTGATGCAGACCTACAAAAAGAAGACTGACTGTAGTAAGAATAGCAGTATCATGGTTATAAATAAAGCTGTACCTATACAGAAGGTCCCCTTCAAGTGAGTGCTTACAGGTAAGTTCAGCTCTGAGACAAAACAGTTTATTATAATATTCCTCTCATCCTTTCTGTTCCTTTTGATAAGATCTACACCTTCTGATCAACGCGTGTTTCTAAATTTCTGATTGTCCCTATCTACGCATTCAGCGGTGTTTAGAGTACGAACTGCAGTTTATTTTGCTGTACTTGTATGCATTTCTAAGCTGTGTGTTGGAGCAGTGAGGTATGCCAGCCTTCTGGTCACTTTTTGGAATGGGGAGGGGGTCGCACTGTCAGAGGTACAGAGGGTTCTCAGTTGTGCACTGCCTCTGGCAAACAGCAATGCTGCACTATCCTCTGCATGTCCTTATTAAACAAGCTACTGGGAAACCAGAAGGCAGACAAGAGAAATGCTGGTAAATACAGAGCACTGCGTAGGCTAGCGTCCTTCAGCTGTCTGCTCCATCTCTTACGGAAACAGTAATACACTGAAGGGATGGTGAAGCCCAAGAGGGGTTTGGTCTTATGTCACAGGATGATGTAGGAAATTTTGTCTCGTACAAAAGCATACTTTTGATTATACAAAAATATTATGCAAGTGCTGGTAGCGTTCTCAAGATGCCAAGANAAAGAAAAAAAAAAAAAAAAAAAAAAAAAAAGAGAGAGAGGAAAATTAAAATAAAGGGACTGGAAAAAAAGAAAATAATTTTTTTCCATGAAACAATCCTATTACTCATTAACAAAGGCATCTTTACACCACCTTTAAAGCGGGGAGACCGCCGGGCCGTGGGGCAGCACCGCCCGCCCCGCT
>VWZZ01003499.1:91803-103965 GCA_013399095.1 Psophia crepitans
GCCTGTCCGGGTCGCCTGGCTGAACCCTTCCTCGTTCCTGTCCGTTTGCTGAGTACATGCGCTGTGGGGTTTGTCCTTCGAAATTCGGGAAAATAAGTTGAAATCGGAAAAACCAAGTCAGAGGGTATTTCCCTCACTAAAACACCGTGTCTCCTTTCGGGCTTTCGTGCCATACGCCTCTTTTGTAAAGGTGCCCTGCTGCCTAACAACCGTACAAGTCAAAGCGGTTGTTTCCATAGCTGGGCCGGCCCTGAATGAGCCTACATCTGTAAACGTTTTAGTAAACGAACTTCTAACAACGTGCACTTTTTTGTTACACTTTTTATTAGACTCCATTTTTTATTAGAATTATTTAATCATTAATTAGTAGGAAGGAACTTCATGTGCCTGTAAATACACTGTGCAACTGGTTTCATGGCAAATTTCATCCAAGGTTTAACCTGAGTTGTTTTGCATTTTAAAATACTGGGTTTATGCTGTTTTCCAGGGCAGAGGATTTGAAGTACCGTACTTATCTGGTATTTTTCTAGATCAAATAGTTTCCATGTTGCTTAAAGTTAATGAAGTCAGACACGTGTTTGGTACAAGATAGCTGACAGAACAGGTATGGCAGCTGACTCCTGAATTTCAGGTGGACCAAAGTCTTATCAGCTGAATCTTTGTATCAATTGATTTAATTCCTAGCAAAATGCCTTATTCCCCAGGTCTGGGGATATAGCGTGGCACAGGGCGTTTGGACTGGGGAAGGTAAGACACTATTCACCGTGGTGTTTGCAGGTAGGAGGAGGTGCAGAAGAGAAATGCATAAGTTGTAGGGCAAGGCAAGGATGAAATACAAGGTAGCTTGACCGCGATGCCCTTTACTAATGATACTTTCTGGAAGTGATTAAAAGGCGTAGCTTCAGGTTTATGTTCACAATGGTATACAGGTTTGGGATTTTTTTCCTATTTAATTTTAATTGAAGATACATATGCCATTTTCAGGGCATGGATTAGAGCCCAGGATTTCCCTCTTTACAAGGGATGTTTTATTCCTGATGTGCAGGGAGATTTCTGCAAGCTACTGGACTGATTTCTGTAATTAAAAGGGTGTATTAAGTCCTCTTTATCTGAGAGTTGTGTGGCTTTACAAAATTTTGAGAAGTACTTGAACAGATCTCAGGTTAAAGCACCCTTGCAATGCACATTTGTTCTTGATTATCTAAAGACTGATTGTGATCTCAGAGGAATACAAAACCGTTTCCTTTTCATTGAATTAATAATTTCACAGGTGCAATGGTAAAAGCCATAAACAAATCCTGTTGCAATCCTTTAGGCAGTATTTACATTTTTACATCTAAGATTTGATAGCAGAGTGTAAATGTAAGTGACTTTGTGCAGGGGGGAGCAAGGTTACTTCTTCTGAAAGCTCTTTTTTCCCTCTGTAGGAAATAGGCTGTAGTCAATCTGCCTTAGTACAAACCCTGGTGCTCTCAAGAACAGGTGTTGGGAGCAGTACTGCATTAGGACTTTGAGGAAAATGGGAGAAACGACAGGTATCTGAGAACAGGTAGCAGAAAGAAGTCATATAACCAGCTTGATCATATATAGTTTACAGAATATACTGGACAGGTCCCTTAGCTTAGCTATTTGGGCTGAAATTTGAATACAAACCCTAGACTCTCTATTCTGACCTCCTGGGCAATGATCTGGTTTAAAGAATTTGCAAAGAGTAGAACCTGGCAGAGAGGAAAAATCCAACTGCCAGGAGCAGCTTGCCAAAGGTTGCTGAGCTCTGCAGTGGGAAAAGGGTACAAAGAGAGCCCGACTGGTAGGGAAATTGGGCTTTTCAGCCCAGAGAGAGACTTATATGAATGCCGAAGCCAAACATAAAATTGAAACAGCTAATTCAGCCCAGAAAATCCTACTTAAGTACTATTACAGTGGGCCCCCTGAAAGGAGAGTTAATTTTGAAAGTACCTGCTGTGTGGGGTTTTGGATCCTGCAAAGGGGAATTCAAGCAGCAAATGGGCATGAAACAGGATTAGGTATTTTCTCTTCACCACCATCATGCTTGCGGTCTCCCGCTTAGTCCATTTCTCTCCGTGAAATATTAGTTTCTGCACCACAACAGTTTGCCTCCACAAAAAGAACCACACACTACAACCAACAGCTGACTACCATATTGAAATAATTCAACAAAAAGTTCTCCTTTTTTTCGGCTGCAGAAATGTTGAAAAACTGCATACATCTTTGTGTGATAGTTGTATTTGTGATTTTGGACGACAAAACTTCACATCTGAAGTCTCTGAGCAGAAACATACAACAGCAAATCCTACAGTCTTGGCTTGCTCAGAATATATGAAATGTATTACAACAGTAAACAGATATCATAACACTAGAGCCATTTTCAGAGCTAAAGTTCAGTGCAGACAGGGATGACAATGTAAGAATCACTTAAGAATTATTTGAATACACTTAATCCGGAATATATATTTCCCAAGGTAAGAACCTGTGGTTAAAAAGTACTGACCGTTTTCACACAGTATCCCATACAGTTTTGCAAACACTGCGCCACGTGCACAGAAAGCCTGTTAAAGGCTAACCTAAAACATACCTGTAAGTATTTAGATTATGCATTACTGAGTTTTACATCCATTACCTGGTGATACAACCAAGCTGTGTACCTGCACTAAGAACATGCACCTGTTTTTCGAACCTTTACATACATATACATCAAGGAAGAGCCTGTGTCCTTAAATAAGGGACAGCAAATGGAGCAGCAAAGCTGCAGTGATGGCAGGGATACTGCTGAAAGGGACAAAGAAGCAGCATGTCAAACTCCAGGAGTCTTGCTCCTGTGCATTGCTTCCTCATGAACATTTGGGCTGATGTGTCTTATGCCAGAGGCCAAGCAGGTTCTCAGTAATCCCAGGACAGACAACAGTTTGTGCAGGTGCCTCTGACCTCCCACAACCATAGGTAAAGTCTCTTAACTTCATCAAAAGTCCTTAAAATAGCATGAGGGTGAGTACATGAATACAGTTAAACACTACTGTTGCTTTGGAGCCAGTTTTCTTTATTAATCCTGGACTGCCCTGAGTTTATGACTTTAATGTGCAGCACATCTGCAGGTCTTTGGAAACATCAAAGCAACAGTAAAAACAAAACCCCATTAAATTAACATCCATAAAGTGCCTTATGGCTAATAATAATACATCTTATGAATATGAGCGTTTGAAAACTGAGTGTGGCATTAACGGGGACCTACAATATTAAAAAATATTTCCATGGCTCTTCACACAGGTTCTTTTCAGCTTGCGATGGAAATGCACGCTGTAGTACACTTCAGCCCCCGTTAATAGCTGGCACTGCTTTCATCTTTCTGCTTGATGCACGGTGGCCTCTTTCTCTGCTTCACATGTGGCAGGGAAATGTTGCCCACATTTTTATCACCTTACCTGCTTGAGAGTGGTTGGTCCCATTTGCAACAGGGATCTACCAGAACTTTAGGAATTTGGCCAGTAAACTTGTAGGTAGCTCTGCTTTAGAGTAAAGAAATAGGAACTCAGTTGTATAATCAGTCAGCATCACCGTTCTCTTTGACAAAACTGAAGAGAAGGAAAAAGCAAACTCACGCACATACAAACACATTATCAACGTTTACGTTTGTGTTCATTCAACTTAACCTCAATCAGAGGAAAAGGTCTGGTGCGTCTGCCTGTAGTAAGGGCTCCTCTGAGCAGCAAGGCAAGCAGAAGCCTGGCTACTGCTCCCAGTGCTCTGAGGACCAGTATCTCAGTACGTCCCCAAGGTTCCTTTGAAGATCTGCTGCCACCAGGGACTGTTTGTCCAGCACTCAACCGCGGAGAAAAGTTTTGCCATTCTCCATCTATGTCCTCCTCTTCCATCTCAGTGATAGTGGCTGTTACAAACAGGTTCCAGAGCTAGAATTTTTAACCCCAAATAGGGACATTCCCCTTTATGCCATTTAGTGGACACACAGGGTCTGTAATTATGAGAGGAACCAGGGCCTGTACTAGAGGACATTCATGAAGGGAGGAAGAATATCACCCTTTTTTTGGAGTAAGACATTCAAACAGCTCAAGAGCCAGCGGAAGCCTGTGGCAGAGAGAAACGTGGCTCTACTAACATTTGGTCTTTGTGGTGACAACAGGACATTCTTTCTATTCCGTATATGGTTTTCTTCTTAGCATATTTAAGTGAACTACCTTAATTAACTCATTTTATTACATAAATAAGAGTTTTAGGATGAAAATGCAGAAAACCATCTTGTAAGCTATAGTCGGTACTGGGTTTGCACCACAATATTTGATCCAGTTATTTTCTACGTGTTTTTCTATCATGTAGTATTTCCATGGTCTTCAGTTGTGCATAAAATGCAAATGCATGAAGCACGGATAAAACTCCATAAAGTGATACATAAACATGATCTTTAGTGGAAATTGATTTGAATTAGAATTGAGTTTTTAGTAACAAGCAATGAGAACACTTCTATATGACTGAAAAAAAATCAGTGTAAAATTGCCCTTCCATTTCTGAATTATTCAATATCTCATACAAAATTATTATTGAAAATGTAGAGGTCTTGGAATATAAAAGCAGATAAAGAGGACTATCACAGCCTGAAAGACAGCATTATCAGGAGATACCTTCAAGCCTAACACTACTCGGAAATATTTACCCAATCTTTCAGGACGTAAGATAGTGCAGGTTCTCTTATATTCACGGCACTTGTTACACCCAGCAGCTGCAGTAGCTTAAACTGTGCTGTAGTACATGCCACACTCGCATCCTAATTACACTGCATAGACTACCCTTTAACAGCAATTTTGGTCAAAAATGCACATTATCCGGCCAAACATTTTGCTTTACAGCACTGTTCCTGAGCTCCCTTCATTAAATAGATCCTTGCAAGTGGGTCTGCAAACCAGGGAACATCATGATCTCTCCCCATACAGATGGGAAGATGGTGTAGAGTCATCTTGGTTTCCTAGGCCTCAGGAAAAACTGAACAACATTCTGCTCTGCAAGAACCTGGAGATGCATCAGGACCTCAATGATATGAATCACTGCAGGTGTTCAAAATTATTCAGCACAGAGATTTTGTCCTTTGCAACCATACTCTACCCTAAATATAGGTCTAGAAAGCAATTAATTAGGATCACAAAATGACAGATAAAGAAGAAACCGTTATGTGCCCTAAAGCATGGCTTCTTTCAAGTCCTGAGGACTCCTGTAAGATGTGATTATACCTGAAGTATTAAGCCTTCAAGTGGCTAGCGACAGGACGAGAGGGAATGGCCTCAAGTTGCATCAGGGCAGGTTCAGATTGGATATTAGGAAGAACTTCTTCACGGAAAGAGTAGTGAGGCATTGGAACAGGCTCCCCAGAGAGGTGGTTGAGTCGTTGTCCCTGGAGATCTTCAAAAAACGCATAGGTGTGGCGCTCCAGGACATGGTCTAGTAGGCTTGGTGGTGTTAGGTTGACGGTTGGACTTGATGATCTCAGAGGTCCTTTCCAACCTTAGTGATTCTATGATTCTATGATTCTAAGCATGATTCCTACTTCAACATGAATGCCTACTTCAAGTGACTAGATGCCTTCCCTGAAACACAGCAAGCAGCGAAATGTTTTGCATAGCACTGTGGATTTTTCCTTCTCTCTCTAGGGGAGAGGTTGCTATTATGCAGACCAGATTTTTAGATCATCCTGTCTTCTTTTTTCCTTTTTTTCTCCTTGGCCCTGAGGAATACTGCTCCTTGCAAACTCTGCCATTTAATTGCCTTTTTTTTTCTCTGCTTTCACAAGAAGGAGTACACACAAAGTCTCTCTCTGGCCCTTGGAAGAGCTCTAGCTGATGGCAATAGCATTTGTCAGTGAGATGATGATTCCTGTTCAGAGCCCAGCCCACTATCTTGTCTCATAGCTGGGAAAAAGCTATGACTCTCCATGGCTTCCTGTCACCCTTACAGTTGCAATAGCTTTACCCTCAGCCTCCTCCTCCTCCTGTGTTTTGCTTTTACACTGGGTCATCTACTTCAGCGACTCAGTCAAAAGGAGCATCGTGCTAGGTTGATTGACTTCGATTTCGGCCTTTTCACCACCTTACCTTTTACTTTCCGCAAAAATAAACGTGTTCCGCTTCTCAGTTATTTAATTAAACTTCTGTATTCGACAGAGCAGCGTTTCACTAGTTGGTTCTTGAATCATAATATTGGAAAGCTAGGTTGTCTATCAGCGTGTCAATTGTAATCAACAGTTCTGCTGGTAAATAACCTGCAGCAGGCATGTGCTTTTTATTGTTTCTGTGAACGACAACTGAATATGAAAACAGTGTTATAATAATTGTAAATTTTTACATATCTTGGCCATATCAACCCTAGTAGCTTGCTGGAAACCACTGATGATTTTCAGTGAATATTTTCAATCAAACCCAGCAAGTAAAGTTTCACTATCAGAAATTATTTCCAAGTAACATGAGAAAACTTTTGTTCCCTACCTTCTATTCTTCACTGGAATCACAGTTTCTGTCAAACCTTAGAATTCCTTAAGTCAGAAACTGGGGCCTAGTAAGATAATAATTATCTCCTATCAGTTTTCCACTTGCCCTCTCTCACTGCAGCTGTCACGTTTGTTTGGAAGGACAGCGGAACATAATGCTTCCAGAGAATGCTGCAACACAGATCTGACGCAGCTCGTTTCCCAAGGCGGTAAGCGATCACCCTGAGACAAGACTTTAAAGGTACCTGGACAAGGAAAACTGTTTAGGCATTATCTGGGCATAAGGATGGTCTCACAATTTGGGTTCCTGAATGAGTAATCATAAAGAATTTGTGTCTTTCAGTGTCTCACTGTTTTGAAGCTTAAAGTTTTAGTTTATTTGGGGGCTACTATGAGCATAAACCAGGAAAGTCTTCCTGGAATAGGAATTTTAACCTGTCCTCTACCTCCACCTCCACCTCCAAACTCCTCCATGCACAGTTTGTCTATAACTTTCCAGGCACCTGTTCCTGGCTGGCGTCTGGAGAAAGGAGCCGTGGTAGAGACAGGCTGGGTGGAGGTGATGCACTAAAAGACCAAACTCTCAACATGGTAGCCCCGTATCAACAGGGAGAGAGGGAGTTGGGAGGGTGTCACCTCCCACTCCCTGGATTTCTCCACTCCTTGATGCAGTAATATAGTACCTGACACATCAGAGAAAAATGTAACAAGGAACAAAAAAAGTCTTCTGTTGTGAGAAAGTTAGGAGAAGGTTTGCTTTTGACGTAACATTAACATAAGCTGTCAAGGGAATGGCCGCAAGTTGCGCCAGGGGAGGTTTAGGTTGGAGGTTAGGAGAAATTTCTTCACGGAAGGGGTGGTTGGGCATTGGAACGGGTTGCCCAGGGAGGTGGTGGAGTCACCGTCCCTGGGAGTGTTTAAAGAAAGGTTGGATGTGGTACTGGAGGACGTGGTTTCGTGGGTAATAGGTGGTAGGGGGACGGTTGGACTAGATGATCCTTGAGGTCTCTTCCAACCTTAATAATGACTCTATGATTCTGTGATTCTAAATCTAAACTGAGAGGTGAATAAAAGATGAGGTATTAAATATGGGTAGTCTCACAGGACCTCAGGGAGAAGTGTGTTTGTTCTCAACCACTGCGTGTGATTCCTGCCTGGTGTTAGATGGACTAAAGGTTCGCATCCACCTCCACACAGATTTTAAACCCTTTTCTCATGTGGTGTAAATTATACACACCACTGCCAGCTTCTGACTCCTGACAACCAGTGCCACTGACTGACGTGGGTCAGGTCCTCTGGCAGGCTCCATCACCGCACCCACCAGCTCTGCTCAGTGCTCTGAGCCCCAATGAACTGCACACACCAAGTGACTACACTATAAGGTCTGAGCTTGCATTTCTATTCACAATTAACTTAATTCTTCTGAAAGAATGCTTGAGAAATTTTCCTTCACACGGAAGCCATGGTTTTCCACACAGGTATCAGTTAGGCGGCAAAAGCCTCCAAAGTTCCCCAATGGGATGAATGGGGACCAGTTCAGTCTCCAGTGGCCACTTCATCTGCAGTTGGTTCTGATCACCAACAAGCCATGGCATTGGTGAGTGTTTCTGCTCATGTTCAGTATCTTAGTTAGACACGCATTTGTGGAACAGAATGGCAAAGATCATCATCTTCTGATTCAGATTAAGACTGAACATTTTCTAAGGTGCTATGTCCCTTCTGTCTACTTTCTAATATTTACTTGGCTTCCAGTAATGCCTCAGATTTCTAATTTCAAAGAAGCTAAGGCTTTTGCAGACTCTACTTTCACTGCCCAATAAATAAAGCTCTAGTAATGCAGAAAGGATAAAACGTCATGGCCATAACCCGTGCTAGATCTGTGCAGAGCTGACATCAAGGAGAGTTGTGTGCGTGGTCAATAAATACCAGAACTCTTAATGTTTGAATTCTAAATGTTTCTATTGGCTTGTCATGGATAGGCTTAATGGTATTAACTGTGCCCTAAACAGAATATTCAAGAAATGAAAACTGTATCTGATAACTCACTCTACTGAATAGCATGTCCTGACAGCTAGGGACTCCTACTCCAACCCTTCCACTGAAACAAACCAATTTTGCCAATGTCATTTTTCACCAACTGAAGCCTTCACCTCATTTTTATTTCAGTGACAGCCCTTCTCCAGTAACCACCATTTACACTGACAACAATCTCCTTCCACCACATGCTCCACTTGTCAACAGTAGCCACTTTTATTAATATAAAAGTAGTTTCTGGGAGTTTTGCTCACAGTCTCACTCAAGTGTAACTGTATAAGATGATCTGTATCTTCCTACAAAATCCTCATCATCTTCTTTTGTGCTGCTTTATTCAGCCACTTAAGGATCTAGAAATTAGAACTACATTCCCTTTTCAAAACATCTTTAACTATGATTATAGGTGTGTATATTCAAGGATAGTCCAGAAGTTGCAACCCTCATTTCTGTATTTCTTCTTATTCTTTCGTTTTCAATTAAACTCACACAAACTACAGATACAGTCCTATTAAACATCCTTCTGTCTCATAATCCAGCTCTAAAACAGGCAAACCAACCCTGGAGTGGACCTTCAGTGCAGACGTTGGGAAAGGAGAAAGGAAAGCAACATGGAAAGATGCAGACTTTCAGGTGGCGGGTGGTGGGTCTGTGGGGGTCCTCTGAGCACTGGGGGCCTTTCCTGGAATTAAGGGTGTCCAACTGACCACTGATATCACAGCCATCCATCAGGGACATTTGCTTCATTCTCTACTGATCAATGCAGTTATCCTGGCTTTTCATCTCTTGTATACCAAACAGACACTTCTTTGCATTTTGAAGTCCAAGGCCAAGTACAGCAGTTAGAGGGAAGACAAGGCAGGACTTTTTGAAGATTTGGGGGCAGAATGATACCTACACTGATACTGTACAAGCATGGGAAGGGCAAAACAGGAATCTCCTGTGTTTTCAGCAGAACTGTGAATCTCACAGTCATAGAATCTTTAAGGCTGGAGAAGACTTCTAAGATCATTGAGTCCAACCATCAACGCAACACCACCATATCTACTAAACCATGTCTCAAGTGCTATGTATACAGGCTTTTTGAACATCTCCAGGGACAGTGACTCCACCACCTCTCTGGGGAGCCTGTTCCAATGCCTGACCACTCTTTTGGTGAAGAAATTTTTCCTAATATCCAGTCTAAACCTTCTCTGGAGCAATTTGAGGCTGTTTCCTCTGGTCCTATCACCTGTTGCTTGGGGGAAGAGACCAACACCCACCTCACTACAACCTCCTTTCAGGTAGTTGTAGAGAGCGATCAGGTCTCCCCTCAGCCTCCTCTTCTCCAGACTAAACAGTCCCAGTTCCCTCAGCTGCTCCTCATAAGACCTGTGTTCCAGACCCCTCACCAACTTTGCTGCTCTTCTCTGGACACGCTCCAGCACCTCAATGTCCTTCTTGTACTGAGGGGCCCCAAACTGGCCGCAGTACTCACCAGAGCCAAGTACAAGGGGATGATCACTTCCCTCAAGGTTCTTGGAACCCAAGAAGAGCAGAGATCCTCAAAGCAAGAAACAATGAGGAAATTAATCCTAAAGACAGAAAAAAATTTCAGTGCTGCTGCTTATAGTTGCTATTTGCTGCTCTGGCAGTCTGTATGCATAAACAGACACTCTGAAAATTAAACAGAGTTTCTGTTTATTGCACATTTTGGCTGGCAGTCTTTCTGCTGAATGCATTAGGAAACCCACCTATTGCCCAAAGGCCTGGCTCCCAGCAGAAGCATAAAATCCTCCTTGGAAAGTTTTGAAGGGTTTTAAAGAAAAGAAAAATGGAATATAGAGACCATCTGTCATCATTCTCCTCCCTTCCACAGTCTCTGTATCCTTCTCAGACTTCTGATCTCTTCCAGGACCGTTGCACATCAGGAAGATGTCCCCTGGTCCATGTGGATGTTAAAAGAAAATAAGTAGATAGATTGAAGGGAAACAGAGGACTAGAAGATGAAGCTCTGATTGCCAGTAATGTAACTGTTCCAGGCCTGGATTATTTCCACCCCTTTTACATTTTGATTCACTGTTGCAGATTTTGTCATCTTCTTCCTCATAGGCTCAGTCTCATTTGTCCCATATTCCCAATCTTCTTTCTCTCTTTTTTTCACTTGCCATTTTTCCATAGTACTTCTTCCCCACTTTCTTGTCCTGTTCTTGAGACCAGAAGTATGTGCAGAGCTACAGTTGTTTTCTCTGGCTTTTTCAGACATATAGGCATAGAGAGACAGACAAATCCATATGTTTGAGAAGACAAATCAAAGGCATTTTTTGCTTCTGCATGTGGAGCAGATGATGATGATGTCTATGATAATTGCCATAATACTTAAGCCTGGGGCCTGAGAGCTCTGAATTCTGTGCAGATAGGTTTTATCTCCATGTAAATGATGCACTGCACCGGAGCAGTGAAGCTCTCCAGATGATGAGGCATTTAAATGAACAGTTACACATGGCTGCTATATGAGGAAGGAACTCTATTTATCCCAGACACCATGTAAACGTGTCTTGCAACTTTTCTGAGCAGCGCTTGTTCCCTCTGGTACATAACACTGCTAAACTCATAAGAAAGGGTTCTAGCAGATCAGAAGAGAACAATTTGTCTCAGGCTGTGACACAATTGACAACGTCACTGGTCATAACACTGTGGCTTAAAAAAGGCCTAGCAACATACCAGAGCAATGGAATAAATAAATGTGAGATGACTTTTAAATCATACAAAATGAATAACAAACTGTTATTTTTTGCCTCTGTAATACTAAAGCCCTTGTTCTGAAGCAAATTTAAATGACTGGCCACAAAAGACTACTGATATTTTATATAAGGTAGTACACACATGGAGGATTACCTTGAAAAGACTTCAGAAAGTCACAGAAGCCAGCACTCCCTTCCTCAGGCGGACAAGGGAGAGAAAATATAACAAAAGGCTTGTGGGTGAAGATAAGGACAAGGAGAGATTGCTCACCAGTTACCGTCATGGGCAAAACAGGCTTGACTTGGAGAATTTATCACCAATCAAATCAGAGACAAGTAATGACAAATAAAACCAAGTCTTAAAAACCAGCTTTCCCCCACTCCTCCCTTCTTCCTAGGCTCAACTTCACTCCCAATTTTCACAAAATGTCACAAGTTGGAAGGGATCCATAAGGGTCATCGAGTCCAACTCCTGGCTCCACACAGGACCAGCCCAATCAGAGCAGATGGCTGAGAGGGTTGTCCAGATGCTGCTTGAACTCAGTCAAGCTCGTTGTGGTGACCACTTCCCTGGGGAGCCTGTTCCAGTGCCCGACCACCGTCTCGGTGAAGAAGCTTTTCCTGATGTCCAACCTAAACATCCCCTGACGCAGCTTTGTGCCATTCCCTCAGGTCCTGTTGCTGGTCACCACAGAGAGGAGATCAGCACCTGCCCCTTCGCTCCCCGTCTTGAGGACACATAGGCCACGATGAAGTCACCCCTCAGCCTTCTCTTCTCTAGACTGAACAAACCAAGGGACTTCAGCCTCTCTTCAAATGTCTTCCCCTCTAGACCCTTCACCATATTAGTTGCCCTCCTTTGGACACTCTTCAATAGTTTTATGTCCTTTTTGTACTGTGGCA
>VWZZ01003499.1:107651-142645 GCA_013399095.1 Psophia crepitans
TGATTCTATTCTATTCTATTCTATTCTATTCTATTCTATTCTATTCTATTCTATTCTATTCTATTCTATTCTACTTTCTATTCTCTATCATGTCTACAAAACTCCATAAATCTGCCCTTTTCTGTTCTATGCATCTAGGTAACTGAGTGTTAACCTGTTTGGGCCTTATATAAAATTTGTGTGGTACTACTAAATAACCTGTAAGTCAGAATTTTATTGACCCATCCAGTGTTATACCTTCCATACTGCGCTTCTGGTACAAACTTGCATAAAAAAATAAATAGTGTTATGCTGCTGAAAGGAGTTATAAATATCAAATCATATCTACAGAAATATTAATAAATCAAAAGTATATATGTTTATACATGGGTGTTTTGTTATATGTACTTTGTTTTTGTTATATTTGCAAAGCAGTAATATCTTTTTGCAAGTACTATGTTTCATCTTAGAACAAAATATAATTAATATAATCAAATCAAAATATTTATTTGATAGAAGAAAATCCGCAGCTCCTATCAGCAACATTTTTACTTAACTTTTAAAATACAGCTGGACTGTAGCTGGACTGAAGCTAACTAGCTATCAGCACTGCAGAAACTAGCATTTTGACAGTCCTGTGTCATTCTGGCTATAAAAAACAATACTAGCAATATAAACATCCCCCTAGTGATGCTCTTTCAGAAATGGATTAAATAGTCAATCAAGTTCAATGGTTTTCTGTGGTAAGGAATTGTATAAGGCATATCTGCCAAAAGTCATTGCTGCATATTCAAAAGCATGTTATTACTTCCCTGTTAGGTCTTGAGGACAGACTAGTGTTCAGCTGGTTTTATCTAGTCCATCTTTCTATTTATATTATATTAATATCTGGAATTCCTATCGCTGTTTGTTTTTATCATCTGAAATTATGGAATGAAAGTAATCGGAATCCTTTTGAGACTCATTATTTTTAAAGTTTTCATGTTGATTTTCGTTAGGCAAGAATAGTTTGAGTAAATTCAGGACTACATTTTTGCCTGGTTGAAACAAGGGTCTTCAATTGACTAAAAATGCCTTCATCTCACCACTTCGCAGCTTAATCATAAACACAAGGAGGCACAAGTCCTTGATTTGCTTTAGCACTAGCAGAGATATCATTTATTGAAAATACCGATCTGTCTAAAAGTGTATTGTGCAAGCTTTGTGAAATTGCAGTCATCACTTTAGTAGGTGGTCTCCTACAGCTTCACCGTTCTATATCTTGCTGTTCAGGACAATTATGTCTTAAATGACAGCTGGAAAGAAATCTGTGAACGTTTACCTGGTCTAAAATTCCTTCTTTGAGTAATCAACATATAAAAATTTCAATTTCTTTTTTTCCTCAGATAAATTATCAGCAAAGTATTGGCTAAGCACCTTACTTTAACAAAGTATCATCAAACATTTCTTTGTTTAACTTTGTGGGCTTTTTAATGTTTTTATTCTTAACATGAGAAATTTTTACAAGGTGAGAAACATATTTCAAACATGTCAAACACGAACATTTGGCAATTTCAGGTAAAAAATATATTAGAAATTCTCCAACCCAAACTTTTTCATGTCAATTTCAACAGACTGTTTCCAGTGAAAAACTCCAACTGTTCTACTTCTCCACAGCTTTACCTCACATTTTGCCTCCGTGGAAGCTACCAACACCTCCATAATTCAGGTGTATGTTAGTACAGTGGCCAATTCAATTTCTCCCACTTCTTCTTTTCATCAGCCTGCTTACTTTTCTCTTTTTTTCTATGCTAAGAAGCTAAGCAGGGCATGGGCTTGAGCACTGTCTTTCATGCTGCTTAACTCATTAAAATCTTCATCAGTATAGTTTTGGTCTACGTCAACTAGCACTCTGTGCCAGTGCTGAAGCATGGACAGATATATAACTTAAATATATAAGTAGCTAGGTAGGAGCTCATTTTTAAGTGCAAGGTCGGGCTCTGTTTTGATAGTCTGAGTAGGACTGCTCTATTTTGCCTGGAAAGAAGTTTATCTTTATGCATGAAAAACACGTTACACTCCAAGTCTCACGCAAAGCAGTTAAAGAAACCACTCAGCCAATGCTCTATCCTTAAAGGGTTCCGCTACTGAAATACAGGAACTGGGTATGTAGAGACACCCCATTTGTAAACAGATTTTTGTGTGGAGACTTCGAGAGGGATTGTTTTCAATTAGTCTTAAACACAGAATCTGTTTTGTTACTACCATGTGTGCTTTTCTATGAGTGTTGAAATGGCTAGGACCCTCAAATTAAATAAAAAAAAATAAAATAAAATTTAAAAATCATGTGTTCCTTGCCTCTCATCCTGCCCCATCTCCCACTCATAAAAGGTAGCCACCGATCTGCCCTTACGCCGTTTTGGTGGCTGAGGTGGTGCAGCAGTTTGCAGGCTGTTTGGACCTGAACTTATGAAATGCATGTTCACAATTGTGTGCTTCATCTTCAGGTCAATGAGCTAAGTTCCATCCTAAGTCTGTATCATCAAATATGTGCTGCTGCAGCACTGAGCCACTCGGGCACTGGAAACCCTGAAGCTGCCAGCTTAGTGCTCCAGGAATATGATGTCCCGTGAATACCTGTAAAGCAATTGCCTTTGTGTCTTTTTCTTCACATCAAATATGATTGTCCCAAAAATTCTAACAATTAAAGAGAAATTATTTTGTCAAGCATACATTTTTTTTTAACACATGCCTGCTCCACAGAGGTACAGTAAATAATTCCCTGTCTCTGAATTGGTTTACATTTACACTTCAAAACTGTGAGAAATAAATCTGACAGAGCTATTTGATCTTTGCATAAAAATGGACTTCAAAGCTGAATGTGTATTTCTGTTCATTTTACAGCTACAGATTTCCAGCAGAAAGTGATTATGCCTCTGATTACTGATGCCTATTGTAGTAGCAGTTTCATCTAATGCTTTTTTAGAATTTAATCATTGTCTTTTGTTGACCACTACAACAGTACAGAGAGCTTTGCACTACATGTGTAAGTGGCTACTGTAATTGAAAACCACACCAAATCTACTGGATTTTTGTAATGCAGTAAAACATGAATAGGAGAATAAAAGTGTCCTCAGTGTCTGGAGTGTATTGTTACTTTGAAGCTACTCCCAGCTACCACCATAGGATCAGAGGAGAAGCTAACACCCACTATTTTAAATAATTATTGGATTCGTTTTTCTCATTATTTCTCATTCATTCTATCTTGAGCACCACCCCACTTGATGTTATAATTAGTTCTCTGAAAAACCTTTTGCAGAATAAATGGTTCTGGCTTTGCGGTATCAGAGATATGAGAACTATGTGTGTTAGGCAGAAGAAAGAATTTAGTCGTCAAAATTTGCAGTAGGGACCAAAGTTTAATTTGAATATTAGTAAGAAAGTCATGCATATAAGAAGCATGCATGCAGGATGCATGCAAACAGTTCCTGGTTATGTTAGCATGTGACTCAGTACCCTGAATCTTTCAAACACAAATGCTAATGGATCCTTTTAGCTTATTTCTTTTAGATGGTGTCAGGCGCATGTACCCAGTCTCAAACATACAGATGCAAGTTCTTCATCAAAAGGTAGAAGGAAAATAGTCATATTTGCTGTGAACATGTCTATTCAAAAGAAGCTGAAGGAATTTCCATCTGTTGCTCTACAAGCATGTTTGACATATTCCAAACATTTTTTTAAGCAGAAGGACTGTAAGTATCCATACAGTAAAGACCCTTCTGTTTCTGTATTTTCTTCCATCTTTCTTGGCTTCCCCTCCACCTCTTCTTCAGTGTTTTAACTTCTGCATTCTCTGTGCTCCTCATTTTGCACATTAGTCATTTCAGAAGGAAATACTGAGTGTTTCCCTTCCTGTGGTCCACAGTGAAAAAGGAATTTTAACAGTCAGAGTGTAAAAGCCCCCACATGCCAAGAGCCGCACTCAGACAGTGTTCACCCAACAGCGGACATTGCCCATACAGGAACTATTCCATTTATGAGATTCCCATGAGACTGACAGTAGATAAAAGCCTCCAAGAATGGTTGTCCCTTCTCTCTCTCCAAATTCAGTTGCAGGGAGGATTATATTCATTGGACAGAAAGATGGCTCAGAGTGTCGGCTGTCAAATCCTGAGCCAGGAAGTGACCTGGTCTTGATTGCAGGTCACATGAAGGAGCAAAACCAAAGAGTGTCCAGTGTATTCAGTGGTTTCAGTGGCAGTTCTCCAGTATTTAATAAGACTGAAAGAGATTTTGAACACTTCCACTTGTCTGTTGGTGTAATAATTTAAGGATCACAGCATTAGTGACAACATGACGTGGTGGTATGGCATGACTTCTAGTTTTTCCTCCCCTTTTGATGCCCACTCACCTGTGCAAAATGAGTCTGCAACTATTTCCTTTCCAGGAACTGCATGTTCCTGGAAAATACTGCAAAATAAGGAAGTCAGTCAGAATGCTAGAAAACATGGGCCAGATTGCCCATTGCTAAATAAAAGTAGGATACCACTTTTGTTTCAGCTTTTCCATTTGTCCTGCCAATTTTTTTCCGGTGGAAAGAATTCAGGTGTTCCTCATTATCCTTCTGTGCTGTTCTAGCAAAGAGAGACATGAAATAAAATTAAGTCATTTTCATTGGGCAGTATTTTAATGTCTCAAACAGTATAAAGTCAATATTAGTATTCATGTCACATTCAATTATCTCCCTACCATTTGCTTTTCCATGTGTTGGTTCATCACACAATGCTAATTAGGTCACTTCAAATGGACCATAATTGACAATGGCACTTTTGCAGGTTTATATTTTCACACAGAAAATCTGAGAATAAATTAATGACCAGCAATTTTGACAATTACGGTCAATTAAATTTGTCAACATCACAATTGACAAAATTAATCTATATTTAATATTGAAACCTTGACATTAAGAATGCAGTCTTGGCAAGTAACCAGATTTAAGTGACAAATATGTAATACTGCATCAGAATGATTCACTCTCAAGTGATATGTGCTTAATTATCAATGTCCTTTAGATCCAACACCCTACCAATAGAAAACTAACAAAAATGTTACTGAAGCTCACATATACCAGTGGAAAAAAAAAATCTTCTAGTTAATGACCACACCATTGTCTAGGCTTTAATAAAGGCATAGGAAATTCCATTAGGTTTTCAATGTTTTAACTGCACGCATACTTCATCTGAAACTTTATCTAATATAACAAAAAGAACTTTTCTCATTCCTAGACTGGCTGCTAGTTTTTATAGGCAAACTCCAGGATACCTTGGTAATTTACTGACAGTGCTCAACTTTCATCTTATACCATTGGGTCCATGCACCAGAATTACAGATTTTGTTTACTCTTCTGTGCAAGCTAGGTGCACAGACAGTAATCCTCCCCTCAGGCTGCATATAACTTATAGTTATAAAAAAATTAAAATTAAATGCAAAATTAATTAAATCATAATTTAAATGTTAGAATAAAAATGACTGTAGGAAAATAAATTAAAACACAGTGCAGTCAGCAGGGTTTGTGATACATGTATGAAAGAACTAAACACATTACAAAGGCTTCCTTCCCAGGAAGCCTTGGAGAACAGATTGTACCAAACCAAACCCGGGTAAGACTGGCAACCATTTTCCACTGCTGGATCTGGAAATAAAAAAAAAGTCAATTAACTGAACTTCATTTCAGAAAAAAAGAAAACTGCAAGTTGAAATCCTGTTTATTGTTACTACCTTTTGCCTGACTACATATTGCCCTGGGGATACACACAGGTCAAATAGTTGCATTAATGCAATTCAGACAGGCTTTTTGAAATTAATCCCCCACACTCTGCAACACCCAGGGAGACTTCTGTCTTCTGTGGTCATTTGGAAGTCATTAGTCAAGCTAAACAACCATGAAAAGCATTGATGGGACAGGATAGTAAAGCAGACACAAAAAAAGTCCTTATTATCCAAGATATATTAACTGTGTGTTTAACATGGAGCTAGTGCTATACCAACTGTAAAGCAAGATGGCTTGACAGACATTGATATAGTTGGAACTGTGTTATCATAGTCAAATGCAAATTGAGGATAATAGCTGGCAAATCTGAGAATATACTTCATTAGCTTTCCAGACATGTGCTTGCATTTGAACACCATATTCCCATATTCATTTTGACCTAAAATAGCTAAATTGGTTAAAAAAATTAACAATTCATTACAGCACTGAGTTTCCTGATTGAACTACAGAGCCTAAGTCACTATTTTCATAACTGCCAGGAAGGCCAAATTAAATTTAATTGGAAATCAAAGGGAAAAGAGGTACATGTCCTGTAGACTTCTCCTTGCATTTTTCAGAGTATAAAACAGTATGTGATAACATGATGCCTAAGCAAAATCTATTTCTATTGCTTTGTAGGAATTATTTTCATCTTTCTTTACCTATACCA
Source organism: Psophia crepitans (assembly GCA_013399095.1). Lineage (NCBI taxonomy): Eukaryota > Metazoa > Chordata > Aves > Gruiformes > Psophiidae > Psophia > Psophia crepitans. The sequence goes on from VWZZ01003499.1 coordinate 114,089, forward strand.
TTGGACTGGGTGGAGAATACTGGCATGCCAAAGCGATAAATATTTATGTCCTTAAGATTTTTATTATTAGTATTTGCATTACTAGAATGCTTAAAGCGTTCAAAAAGAAACAGTTCTAGCTGAGGTACTCTTAATCCAGAGTGGAAACAAGATTATTTGAAAGCAAATTTAAAGTCACTTTAAAAATAAACAGCTAGAAATAAAGATGGGGAGTGGGAAGCAAAAGGACACAAAACCAGTTGTAAGCAAGAGAAATATGCATGAAAGTGTGAGATTTTCAGAAGAGTTCCACCTGCAGAATGCCATATTTTGGTTTGCAACACAAAATGATCAATATTCTTGGGTCTTGAACACTTCTGACAATCTGCTTCCTTCAGTCAGGTATTTCCTCTTGTCTGTTCTGATTATGTCAGAGCAACCAGAGCAGGGAATCCTTCTGCCTGTGATCTGCGTCACCATGTCTGACAAAGCTATGGTGATAACAGCATGATGTCAGCTTACTTTCCAAAGAAAACACATGGTGAGCACAATCATTGTAGAGCAAGAAGAGAAACCATATAAAGGGTTATTTGATCACTGGCAGTAAATGTGTCCTGCACAATCAACTACACTACAATTCTCATACCTATATGGACCGTAAATCTCACATTTCTTCAAAGGACAACTCACTTTTTCATTAAGCAAGGAACCAAAAAAAAAAAAAAGGACCAATGGAGTACAGGGTTCCTCTAGAACAAAGAAGACTTGTCTGAGTCTCCAAAACACCTCGCTTGACTATTCCCATGTATAATCCTATGTATTCCCTGACTTTAACCTCCTGTGTCTTTGTCACATTCCTGAAATCCAACCACACTGCTAAATCCTCCTCAAAAGAACCACCCCAGCCTATCTGTTGTCATAATTCACACAGTAGGAAGCAGGAGCACAAACCCAACAGCCTTTCACAGGCTGTTTAAAATTGCTGATAGAAGAAGTAGGCACCAGAGGTTGGCTTCGAGGAGCCAGCTAGGCAGGCTGGCTTAGAAACTCAGTTTCTAGAGAACTATAGAAAACCTTCAGTTTAGTGAGTGTTTTTCCTACCCCAAATTTTCAGTAGAATAAGCAAATGTTTATTTTAGCTGCCTTTTCTTTGTGATACGTGTTGAAAGCAATTCCTTTCATTCTTGTGTCCAGTCTTTCAAAAGATCAATGTGTAAATAAATAACATGAATTTACATTCTTGTTCATTTTAGGCTCCTTGCTGCATCTACTCTAATTTGTAAATGTAATAGAAGTCATTCCAGATATGTAACTAACACATGTGGGTCTGTGTGAGCTACAGTTCTCTCAAGAAAGCAGAGTGGAAGTCTAATGATTCCAAAACTAGCTGTTAGTTTGCTGTTTGGAAAATAATGAAGAGAATGTGACTGCTTTAAAATACCCAAACCATCTACACCTTGTCAGCTGTCATTCAAAGGTATTGTGAAACATCTGCAGAATATTTTTCTTTCTCGATCAAATTTTCAGCAAAAAAATTGTTTTCCTTCCCAAATATAATGTTTTAGTAACCATCTTTGAACAGTATGTGACTGTCTTTAATAAGATTTGCTTATTTGATAAAGATGGGGGGTTTTAGCTGATTAAATAGATATTCTATTAAATAGATGTCAAAGACGACTAATGGAGATAGCATTCCTGGCAGCAAGAATTTAGATATCATTAATAACGTATTGGACTGAAGAATTTGGTACCTTGGATGTCGGCGTGGCTTAAGGGAAGAAGTATGGGATTCCTTTGAAACACATTAATGATTAACTCCTAGGTGAACACCCAGATATAGTAAAATGATGCAAGCATGACCAGATCCATCTTCTGTAGCAACTTTAAGGTAGTCTTCTTTGTGACCAAATGGAAACTCTGGAACAGGGTTTTAGTGAAGTAAAATTGTTCTTCATACCACTGCTGCTGCATTTGGGTATGGAATCAGAGGAAGTTTGTTCTGTTCCAGGTGCGCTCATCCTTTAACATTGACACGTAATGTCTGATTTTGCAGTCAGTTTTGCTCATCAGCTGAGTCAGCATGGGCTTTTTGGTAGAGGTCTTTTTAGATTTCCAAGAGAGCATCCCAGCCCCTCCTTCCAGAGGAAATCAACACTGATAATGCTTAATTGAAAAGGATGTTGTGCAATTCAGTTTATTAATGTTTGTAAGATGTTTTAAAACCCTCAAATGGAAGCTGCAATCAAAGTACAAAGAAGATGTTACTATTTACCTCTAAATTTTTAAGGAATCATTTGAATGCGATTTGAGAACTTGTATTATTTAATTTTTTAATCAGAGAATGCAGAGGAAGGAACTCACTGATCATAGCATGAAAAATGTAACACCTATCCTCAGGGATGAGGAGGAAGCTTTGAAGTTGTTGTCACAATTATACAAAACACTCTTCAGTACCTCTGCAAAGTTGCACCAAAGGATAAGGCTGAATATGCTTTCATATAGATAATGTTTCTTCTGATAGAAATGAGCACTTTGTAGATGGTGTCAATAAGATATAAATACAGCCTCTTGAATCACACAAACATACAGAAGAAAATTACAGATAACTGAGACCTCCAGGGAAAGGTCTACGTCCAATATTTTTATAGCATGATTGATGCACTGTGGCCGTCTCTTCTCCAAAGAGTCATTTTCTTTTGCTATTAAGAGCTGCAGAGGGCACACGGCAATTCTCTATCACTATCAGTCCCTGGTTGGGACAAACAGGAATTCCCTCAGCAGACCCACATGCTTTGAACTGCCCCCACCAGCTGAAATTTTCTTTTTATGGCTTCCTAATGCTTGTATCAGGTTAGAAGCAAGCAATGAGAAACAGACTCAACTAGTGAGGGGCCCTGTGAGAGGCAAACACACACCACCAGCCCGCACAGCCCAAGGGTAACTCCAGCTGCTGTCTTTGCTAGCAGTATTTTCTACCCCAGGCACTAGATCTGTGTGAGCTGAAAGAAAAACTTCCTCTGTGATAGCTAATGAGTCATTTGCATGGTTAAGTTATGGTTTTGCAAGAACGATGTCAATCGGACCTGCCTGCAGAAATGCTGCTTTCCCTGAGCATCCCAACCATTCCTTTGGCTCAGCACATTTAAACACATCATTTCTGGCTCAGCTTGGGAGGCAGGGTGTTTGCATACTTTTTGCTGGTTTCTTTACCTGCTCTTCTCCACTAGGTTTTCATGATGTGTTGTTAAAGAGGGTTAACCCCCATGGCAGCTCAGCCCCACACAGCTGCTCACTCACTCCCCACAGTAGGATGGGGGAGAGAATCAGAAGAGAGATAAAAAAGTGAAAGAGAAAACTCATGGGTTGAGGTAAAGACAGTTTAATAAGGGAAGCAAAAGCCACGTGCACAAGCAAAGGAAACCAAGGAATTCATTCCCCACTCCCCATGGGCAGGCAGGTGTTCAGCCATCTCCAGGACAGCAGGGCTTTGTCACACGTTAATGATAACTTGGGAAGACAAATGACACCACCCCAAATATCTCCCTCTTTCTTCTTCTTCCCCTGGTTTATATGCTGACCATGACACCATATAGTATGGAATATCCTTGTGGTCAGTTAGGGTCAGCTGTCCCAGCTGTGTGCCCTCCCAACCTCTTGCCCACCCCCAGCCTACTCGCTGGTGGGGTGGTGTGAGAAACAGAAAAGTCCTTGAATCTGTATAAATACAACACCATAGGAGCTGCTATGAAGAAAATGAACTCCTCCCAGCCAAAATCAGTACACGAGGCAAGCAGAAATAATTCAACAGTTTTGGTGGCACAGAACAAAGTTCGTCTGAACCGAAGCTGCAAGAAGGCAGAAGCCATAACCACCCACTGGGAAAGGCAGGACAGAATGTTGAAAGACTTCATTTCCAGGCATGTCATCCAACCCACTCATGTCTTTATCTTTTTAAAGGATTTAATCATTATTCTCATTTGGCCTAGGCTTTCAGCAGGCCCAGCTGTCCCCACCATAAGACATACATTACCAAACAACCCACTACAGTAATCCTGCAAACAGGTGTAATTACTCATAAAGACACCCATAAAAGGTGACAGAACAAGTTCTGTTTATCTTGACCAAAGAAATGTGAATTTGCAAGGCTTCTTGCAATTTTTCTTAAGTTCTTTTCTCTTTATTTTTTTTAAAAACCCTTGAAAAAAAATTGGACTGTTCCTATTTCAGTTCAGTACTAGTATCTGCTTCCAGCAGCACTTGCAGAAATCAGAGTCTAGACTTTCTAAAGTGGGGAAATGAAGTGAGAAGCACAGGTTACACTAACTTTTAATTCTACCTCTGTTTCTAAAGCAGTTAAATAATTTTAAAAATCCCACATGAATTTTTCTTCCCACCATTTATTCACCTCCAAAGTATTCCATGGGATGGAGTCCAACCAAAGGCCTCAGCTTTACATGGATATAAGCATTGTGGGTTGTCAAGATTTATAAATGTAGATGTGACACAGAGATTTAACTATCTTTTTAGCATCAGCTGGCACTGCACCTGTATCTATAGCAGAGTGCCTTATGTGGCGGCATTAGGAAACTCTCCCTAAGCTGCCCATGCTATACCTGGTCAGTGGATAGAGGCAGCACCTGTGTGGCAATGTGTTCTCCTCATCTTCTTTCTTTCTCTAGTGGAAAGCACAATGTCTAAAACGGTGAAGGAGAGACTGGCATAAATGAATCCGGATTTTACTGGGAGCGCAGTGGGTGCTGGGCTGGGACTGCAGGCACAGTGCAAGCCCTGTGCAGAGTAGGGCAGCAGGAAGGGCATCGTTGCTTACCCTGGTGCTTTGAGCCAAAGCCTCTGACATGTGGCCCCACTGCAACCAGAAAAATTCTTGAAAATAACACTAAAACAAAGACCAAATGATATGACAAACCATTGTCAGCTGAGAGCCGTTCTAGTCACTTATTTCCTCCATTAATGACTTTTAATCTCTTATTTATCCTGCATTGCATTACCTTTAACTTGCATCTATCAATATTAGTGAAATAACAGAGGTCTGCTGAATAGCCCAAAGAAGGAAAAACCCCTTTGTCTAGCTGTGTCTTTTGAAATCTAAATTTAGATTTAGGCTTCAGGACATAGTTCCAAATTTGGCCCTGAATTTTCTTTAGTTATGGTTGTGATTGTGTGGTTTGCACAGCGGAAAAGAGGAAAGCCATAAACTAGTGGGAAGATAATGGTTTCTCTTTCCTTAGAAAATGTAAATATACACTCTGAAAATTTTATTTTCTTTTTAAATGGAGATATCTTGCTCAGTATCTTAATAGGCCTGAGAGTTATCCTCTGCATTATGACATTATGGCCACAACAAATGTGCAGTTAAATTGTAGCTCAGATCTTCTATTTACAAACAATCATGACTTATTACTCTGAAATGCAATGCATGGCAGTTCGTTTAAGAAAACAAAAATACAATAGGTAGAAATATAAAGCACAGAGGGGAAAGAAAAAAAAACCCCATGACAGAAATTGACTATGTATATAGCTATTTTTCCAAACTCACTGCAAAACCATTCATGTCATTTAAAAACATTCAAAAATGAGGTCAGCTTCTGGCAGATCACGTGGTTCTGACTTTACTGAACCACTGTTCTGTGATCAGCTCCGTATGTGTCATCCTTCTGCTGTGTAATTTTGTTTTCAAAGTCTAAAGATATCATTAAAGTGACATATCTTCAGTCCAGTATAAAAGGCCAAACACTTGGAAGTAAAAAAAAAAAATAAAAATTTGTAAGCCGTTAAAGATACACAAAACAGGATTGCTTTGTGATTACTGTTTAATCATCAGAAACATCCTCTTTATTCCTTGAGAGAAGGAAGCTTCCAGGAAGACAAGAAAAATATTGCAGACATAGAGCTTCAAGTCTTCCTCCTCATTCAAACACCTTGCCTCCTGATTTCATAAGAGTACAATGGTGTTCACATCATTCTCTTAAAGCAACAGCAAGAAGCACTTAAACTAAATATTTAGGCAAAAAAATCTCGCTGTATGATAGAAATCTACGAAATAGTAGATGCAAAGCCAGCAGTACTCAAATGATTAAAGGAGCTTCATAGAAGAGGGAGGTAGTGAACATAACTTGGTTTTGTAGCCTGAATTTCCCTAAAATAAGAGTTGGTTTGTTTTTGTTTTTTCCTTTGGTATGTTATGTCTTTCTGAGCATAAAGAATACTTGGCCAGTACTCAAGCACTTTTAAAATAATGAGGGAGAATGGCAATAGTTCTGAAAAGAAGTATATTCCAAAATATTTTTAGTTATCAAAATGAGAAAAAAAATGTCAAAATTAACAGCAATAAAATCAACTATTCTTATAAATTTAGAGCCCAAGTTATTCAAACTATACTCTAATCATACATCTTTTGAGTTCACTTAAAGTACTAATCTTTGCAAACTACTAAAATAATAAAGTAAATTCTTATTCTTTAGGAGCAATGGAAAAAATAAGAGATCTTTGATACACTCATTGATGCTATCCTCAAATAAAGTAGTAGTAGAATGAAAAAAAAAATCAAAATTAAAACTTTCAATCAAAATGTTGGCATCTGGATCAATAAAGATCATTGACTGATCGTCCAGGTGACAATTTCATCCATGTCTGTAATCTGAATAGGAAAACCACTTTGAGACGTTTATGTCCCCCATGACTATCTTAAGTCAATTTAGAACACATTTGCTTGGATTTGTAGGACTAAATACTGAGAACCTAAAGATCACAATACCATAATGAAACACATTTTGAAAATCTGAGGTTTCCTGTCACCTGTAAACTACAGTTTAGAAATTATCTAATTCCACACTAGCAATTTCTTTATGTGTCTTTCTTACATGGAGACATACTACACAGCTCAAATCAACAACTGACCATTCATCTACAGCATCGTCTTTTTATAGCACTTAAAATGGAGTTTATACCACTAACACTGGAGATAAGCTCTAGACTTTTTGTAGACCATACGCAACATAAGTGCCCTTGATTTGTCATGCAAACTTTAAAAAACACTTAGAATATTCCATTTACTATTACAAGTGACTCTTAATTTTTCATGTAGCCACTGAAAATACAAATGAATTGGAATTAGTAAAACAAACTCCAGCAATACAAATCTTACAGGGTTGATACAGAACTAGCTTTTACCACAGGTGACAGATTTCGCCCGTTTCAACTTTATAGGAATTCCTTTCCTTTACACTTTTCCATGTTAAAGTAACAGCTTTTAGAGCTTTAAGGAAACTGCCTTCATCTTCCAGTTCAGGCTCAGCTTTTGCAGGGGTATTAAGGACTCTTAAATGCTGTGACAAACAGCTACAAAACCCACTACGAAATCTGTGTATCAGATCTCAATGGCCTAGTGTCATGTATGAGTTGTTCCATCGTGTGACCTAGTAGTCATAATATTTTATCTTTACTGATACTCATCATTACCAGCTCACTGAGTCATAACTTATCACAACGTAATGCTTACCAAGGAATTAGCCATGGGTCACACAATAAACTTGAACAATCACATTAGGAAATGTTTTATGTTTTGTCATTATATGTACTTGCAATATTAACTGCACTCAGAGGTAAGGTTGTATCTATTTGACCTCTATAATTTAGCTAAACACAATGAGGGTGACTGCACTGCCACTAGGTTTATTTCTTTCATTTGCCACAGTGAGAGCTTAGCTTTGGTTTAGACAATTAATTCTCATGTATCTGAAATTAGGTAAAGCAATTTCACATTATATTAGGTGGCCCCTATAAGGACCAATAACAAATACTGAAATTTGCAAAATTGAAAACAAATAATTTCTGTATTCTTTTCAAGCTTGCAGAGTAATGTATTGATAATAAAGTAAAATTCTAATATAATACATGAGTAAATGCAAAGAAAAGGCCAAGACTAATGTATGGGAAACTGACACTAAGATACTAGTGTCAAAGAGCTTCTTTGTAAAGTAGAAAATTTTACATAGGAATTCATCATATGTGTTGAAATAACAAGGATCAAGTCATACAGTACTACTGTTGTGTTTAAAGGGAAGTTCAGTCCCATGTTACGGATATACTCAGAAATTATATCAAAGAAGTGGCACTGCTGAGGTAGCCGTGTTTACTGAACAGCCAAGTTGTTTCGGGCAGTAAAGGAGAGCATTGACTGTGCAGACTTTATGATAATGAATGATTGGAAGATAAAATGACAGGGCAAGTTCAGTGTAGATGAAGGGGAGCTTGGGGGAAAAAAATCCAAAGAATTTTTACTTGCATAGGAGTGAGGTCTGAACTGGCTAATACCACTGAAAACAAAAACTTTGGGCTATAACAGATAATTCTGTGGGAAAAAAAATGCTTAATGCCAAGTAGAATTCAAAAAAGGAATCTAAAAATGGGAATTATTTAGAAAGTATTAGAAAACAGAAGAGAGATTATTATACCACTGTATATACACATCATGAAGGCATTCTGTGCTCATGGCCCAGGCTGAAAAAAGGTGTAGAGGGACTGGGAAAGGTACAAAGAGGATCAGACATATAGATGGATCAAAGGAGGACAAGTTGTTCCTTTTTCTGAGGAACAACTGAACTAGGCCTCCCCAACTTCCAATAGTTACTGATTAAAGCCACAGAACTTCACAGATCAGGTAAAGACTCTAGAAAAAAAAATATTATCCTGGAGTTCACTGTCTTGCTCACATCCTGGCACTCTTGTCAGAACATATTTTTAAATCATTCTATTCTTTATTGAAACAAATGCCAAAACATTGATTGGGAGGGGGTTGCTTTGTTTTTTAAAGCAAAAAGTCCTTATCTCCTGCTTAGTCCAAATCATAGCCAAACACTTTGGGGTTCCTTAGACATTTACTTTCCTACTGAACCTCACTTTACCAAATGAACCTTTGTAAGATTGAAGTCAGTCATGTATGAGATGGATGCCCACTTACTTTTAATTTCAAACAATTTTTTTTTAAATTAGGACATGAACAATCAGGAGCTGTGTATCGATTTGAGATAAGTTTCACAGCAGAACTTGTCCTCCAGGGACATCTTCAGTCACCTCACTCGTTTCATCCACTGGCCCAATATAGCTCAAGATTATTCATATTCCAGGTCTACTACTCAGAGTCTATATTTTCTTTTGTAGGTGCTATGAGGAAGCTTTATAAGGAATTCTAGCAAGATACAGCCATCAGGGTGGAGATTAGTCATTTTAGTACCCATAAATAGATCCTGACTTTATGAAGCCCTCTGTACTGACAAAGTAGAAAAGAAGGGGTTATTGACACATGAAGTACTTTTCTATGAATCCAGATATGAGATAAATGTGGAAACTGGAACGTTGCTTTGATTTTTGCATGAGCACCAAGTGTTCAGGTAGGCGGCTGAAAGATAGCAGTTAAATTGAAATGTATATTTGGCTAGCTGACCCATGCAGAATTATAGGAATTGTAACGAAGCAACAAACTGATAAATCTAGTTCGTTTGAAAACTGAAGTAATTAATCTACACATTAGGAATAATTATCCTTATTCTGCTCTTGGTAGTAAGTCTCCCAGGAAAACAGCAATGTTCTGTGTAGAAGATAAGTAGTTACTTGTGTGTAAAAAGCCAGACAGTAATAACTAAGAGACTAATTTGATATTTCACTAAGCATTTCCTAGAACATTTCTGCCTATTACTCAGTGTACAAAAAACTCTAAATTACCTTTGCAAATGGCTTTAAACATCCTGCTTGTACAAGTTCTAAATTTCTATGAGATTTTTAATTGAAAATTATTAGAATTATTCAGTAATGTCAATGACAGACCTGCAAACATGTATCCTTACTTTTAACAAACTCTACTGTCTAAGTTACCTGAATGCTATTTTAAATATTCTCTCTCATTTTGATTTCATGCACTTGACTCTTCTTTTACGGTAATGGTCTTCATCCAACAGCAATCATTTTTTTCTGAGTGGATTTAAAATCTCAGGCAGCATTTTCTGGAAGATATTTTTGCTATCTCTTTGTTAAAAGCACATTTGCAGTAATTATTTGAAAAAAAAAACATATTTCATGACTACTTCTAATGTACTGACCTTCTGAGTGTTCAAACAAGTGTAATTTGTGCATTTATAATTTAGTAATACATGCTTTAGGGACAATAAGACAACATACAAAAAAAGTAGCACGTAATTATGATGTCTCTGTATGTACTGACCTTTTACATCTTGTTATACTTATTTGTCAGGAAATGTGGATATACTTAAGGCAGAACACTTTTATTTAATTTGCTGTTTAGGGTAGTTCAACAAAAACTTTTCCATTTCACTCTGATGTAAATTCATTGGGATAAGATATAAGTTTATAATGAGTTGCTGTTTGAAAGCACTGAAAGACAGTTTAAACTGTAATATTTCTCTTCTACAGAAATCTGTAGAAAATGTTTGCCTAATTTATTAACATTTTTAAAAGAATACTCTGAAATGAATGGAAAAATCACAGAATTATCATGTTCAGATATGCTAGAAGACATTCTATCACTTATCCTCAGGTACTTTGTAATGGCAAGTTGGGCCAACAGAATGGATTAACCAAATAAAAACCAGAGAAACTCTTCTATTTTAAAGATATCGTATAATTGAAATGAATTATCTTTATTCTTAGTTCAAGAAATTTTTAGAAATATTTATTAAAAAGGCAGTGTAGTAAGACTTGTTTTCAAATGCATTGATAGAAAAACAAATCTTTAATGTCTGAAGAGTACTTATTCCAGTGCCAGTGTTTCTCTGACTTTGAGTATATAACTATAAACAGAAAAAAAGAATGGTTATACATCAAACTAACCACTAAAGAAATGTATGCACACCTGTGTGTATTAAAGATATTTTCAGCTGCTCTTTTAATTAACTGTAACAGTTTTAACAATCTTCTTCTTAGATTTCTAAATATCTTCAGAATCCTAATATATCCTAATTTTTTTCAGTCAAACATTATTTAAAAGATACTTTCACATAATACTGAAATATATGGTAACTATTTTTCCTCAGTTATATTAAATATCTGACTCAATTTTTCAATAAAATTTCACTTTTTTAATATCATCAATATTTGTAAATAAAACACAACAACATACTCTCAAGAATAACTACTACAAAATCTTGAAAAGTATTGATAAGTCATATAGCTACAGCATGGAATTCTAAACATGTCTATCTTTTTTTTTTAACCAGTCTTTGGAAAGAAATACTTTGAGTTTTTATTCAGATACAGGAACCAATCAGTGATCCAATATGATTGCATTTCATTAGCTCTAAAATGACACATTTGTCAGAACAGAAATGTACGACAATGCTGTACAGGAAAAATCTATGCTTTTTTTCTGGTAGAATGTAGATTATATCTAGCTTGAGAAATAAATAGACATACTAGAAAACATTTTAGAAGCTAAAATATTATATTTAAAATTAAATATCTCTAGTTCCATAAACTAACCCAATACCAAACCTGGTATTTGGAATTTTAAATAATTCAAAATAGTTTAAATTTTAAAACATTGCTTATTATTACCTAGTCTACTATTTTCTATTCAGTCATATCCAAAAAATGTTCCGTATCTTTATAAGCAAATATGTCTTCTTAGTAAAGAACAAAACACAGCACTCAAACTAGTATTTTGCAAAGGAACACACAGTTGTATTAATCTAGCTTTTACTGAGTCCTTATCTTTAGCTTACCTCAGAAGTGAGTTCTCCAGCATATGTTCTTCTTGGATGTCTGCAGCACATTCCTACTCTGCCAAGGCCATACATACATATGGTTTGGCTTTATTTATATCATTCATATGGAAATACATTATGTTAAAGAGGCTCAACACCACAGTGTAAGAAAATTGTGGATGGTAATGAGAATATCATGTTCTTGAAGAGCTTCACAAAGCATAAGTTATTAAGTAAGCACCATCTTGAACTTGAATTCAGCTAAATAAAGATGAAAGCTTGTCAAAAAGTTGAAATGATACCCTAAGAAATTGACAAAATTAATATATTATTATAAGTCATGAATAGTTTAACCACAAAATTAGATGGGCAGATGTGCTGTTGTTTTCTCTTTAATCAAATTAAAAAGTCTCTCTATTGTAGGCATAGATGTGTAATCATATTTCCATAAATAATTATTTAAATTATATTCTAAACATTCAACTACTGTTAATATTTCAAATACATTCATTGATGTTGTGCTATAGTGTAAAACAAAAAAATATAAATGCTGCCACAGGTAATTATTAGTGGCTTAGCTGTCAGTTAGTCAAATCAACTAAAAGGCCAATTACTCTGATGATACACAGGTTGAAAGGCTGGTTTAAGTAGAGTACACTGCTGACATTAGGTTGTGTTTGGCGAGTTCTGACTCTACAACAGAATTTCCCCCTGTGAATTATTATAATGCGGATATTTTGCATCTGAATTCACATACAGTAACTTGTTCTCAAGTTTTATCTCTTAATCTTGCTTAGACCGTTAAACCATGCATAGCACACTTTCCATAATTACGCATTACGTTTCTTACTAGAAAAAAGAGGGTTTAAATAAAGACACAGATAACAATACAAAATGTTTCCTCCAAACTTCCTTTCCTTTCATACACACCTACAGAGAGCTGAGTAGATCATGTAAGAAATTCTGCCTTCAAAAGATGGTAAATTGCTCTCAAAACTTCTACATACAGAGTACAGTCATATCGATCTTGTGGAAGATGTTTCCCCTCAGAAACATCAACTCTGAGGTGATTTTTCAGATGAGTGAAAGCGGTCTGGAAGGACATATCAGTCAGATGAATAGCCTGCTGCAGTCTGCTGCTGTTGATTCACTTTCTGAGGACAGTGGCTACAATATTAATTAATTTTAAAGACCCATAATACCTTATTCCTTTACTTTTATTTAAAAATATGTTTTGACACACAAACCATAAATCTATGGAAGTAAATTACAGAAGAATGGCAAGGTTTCTAAAAATATCTCCCCAAACACTCTGAAGAATATTTTCAATTTGTTCACGTTTGTGAACACTAAAAAGAACAAAACCAGAGTACTTTAAGATATCTCAAACTTTATTCATCATTGTTCAAAACTTTTCGAAGTTTTATTTTGTTTTTTAAATAAATACCTTCTTTAGTCATTATGTAATTTCAGTCTACATATTGCTGAGAAGATATACCAGACCAGCTGCTGAAATGTTGAGAGAAAAGACATCTAGGTATTTTGAACCAAATTCAAGTATTAAGTACCCAGGGTACTACATCAATAATTGTGTCTCTCCTTACATACAAATACCCTTATCTATTGGTTCATCTTTATGAATTTTATCCCTGTTGCAAAAATTAAGACATGTAATTATATAATCTTATTACATATTGCTAAACAGTAAGAAGAAAAATAAACCAAACTGTTTTTTAAAACAATGAGATTCTGCATTTACTAAACAAGAAATAATGACTGAGGGAATTCCACATACACTTTAAAGAGTCAAAATATCACAGAAACTATATGGAAAAGAATGAAAGCAACTCATGCGTTCCTAAGTAAATAAGGCAGAGACACTTTGTCTCCTCTGTAGATGCCACGTACTTAAATAAAGAAAGAAAACTTTTAAAGAAAGCATCTTGTGGTACAGAACAATTAGCAAAATTGCCAGTTCTTTTATTGTTAACTGCAAGCATTTGCAGTTTCCCTTGTACATTACTGAGTTCCTGAATTGTAATTGAAGAACATCATTATTTAGCGGCATTATTATCTAATTTTCGTAAATTAAATCAGTTTTAAGCATTTGGTATGTTAATGTATTCAGCTTATAGTGTCTCCTGCTATTGGTTTTTTTGAGACTGAAAGTTTTTTCGTCAAAATATGAACAGACTGCAATATAAATCTCAAATTGTCTTAACTTGTAATGAAATACCATTGTTAATGATGGACCACTGTATGATGTGATTTGACTTAGAATACGAGCTTAGATTAACTAGTACTTGCAGAAATAGCAGAAATTTTATTTGGTTTAATTTGTTACATTGTAATTATTTACATGAATTATATTGTAAATGTAGAAGGCAATGCTGAGGTATACTTCCACCTTGATGGAAGATGAAGATTTTTGTTTCAAACTGTTTCACTGTGCTAATAGCAAAAAGATCACTATTAAATCTTGTCTTTTCTTTCTCAATTCATCTTCAGAAACTGTTAGCGATGTCATTTATTTAAAGAGAGAAGAAACTAAAACCATGACAGCTTAATGAACACGATTGTTGTTCTGCTTTATATCACTCAAACACAAAACATTAACATTCTACATCACTTTCCAATAAAGTGTATCTCTTTACAGCAATCCTTATTGCAAATATCCTTTATTTTGTGAAACTGTATAAAATAGAATTGCAGAGGAATTATTTTAAAATTAATATGTAAGGTCTGTTAACTAACATGAAAGGGAAAATATATATTTTAAAAAATCTATGGCCATTTGATCTGGAATTAGCAGATCTTAGGCAACACTATATTTCCTTAGACTGCAGACCCTCAGGAGGGTTAAACAAATATTCTTTTTGCTGTTTCAGGATACAGTCTCTCCCGGGAAAAAAATTACTGAGCTTTTTTCTCCTAACATTTTATACCAAAAAAATAATTGGCAAATAAGAAGAATTTAAATTCTAAGAAATGAATAGTAATGAACTGATAACTAAAATATTGCTTAAAGGTTCAAGTACACAAAGATTGTAATAATAATACTATTCTGTTAAGCTATGTATACTTCATCGAAGCCAGCGGAAAGGAAAACATACCATATCACCACCATACCGCAGGCATTTTCATACAACCTAGTGCAAATTCAAAGCTTTCTATGACTGTGTCCAATAAAACAGCCACAACTATTTTTAAATACATCAGGAGTCCATGACCCCATAAGTAGTAACTTCCCTTTCTTGATGGAGTGCACATCTCACTTTTGTAAGTGTCAACGGTTTCTGGCTGGCTGGCTAAGAGACCACGGCATACTCTGCTTTTCTTCCAAAAAGGCCATGTCATTCTTATACAACTTAATCAGTGGCTACATACAGGAAAGCAACACTGCAGCCTTTCTGATCATTTTAATGAGGACCCCTGGCTATTCAGTCATTGAAATATAATTGACTTGCTCTTCTCTTATTTTCATAATAGACACTCCAACCTAGACCACATTTATTTTGCTATAAGAAATGTCAAGAAAGATTGGAAGTTTTCTGAGTGTCCCCATTAAAACTGAAAACATGCCACCCTGTCTTTTGCATTAGCTGCGATCATTTTGTATAGAACTCATTATGCAGATAGAAGATGCAAATGTTTCATCTACCTCACATCTAACCAAACTGCAAGTGCCAAGAAAATAAGCATGAGAAAAAGAATTTTTTCTTTCTATGCATGTGCGTGCGCCTGTGGTGTTTGCATTGTGTCACAATGCCAATACCCATGTCCGCATGTGCACATACGTGCTCACGGATAACATACACATACCTCAAAGTCCTAATATTTTATTTCAGGTAAAATCAAAAGGTTGTTTGGTACACACGACCACAGCCAAGGAAGAGCATTTTTTCTGAACTGAAACAGCTCTACATAATAATAACCGTTACTTTAAAATCAAATGAGTAGCAGAAACCATTCAAATGTGAAGACATCTTCATGCACAGGAATGCATTCAGTGCTGTTTTTTAACGAGAATAATGAGCATTTGCATGTCAGACGTGTTATTTTGAATAAATCCTAGTCACTTACTATGAACACCCAGCTCACTAAATAAAATATCAGGAAAAGAACTGAGTCTGCTGCACGCTAACTGCTCATGTCTGGCTCGGCTGTGGCACCCATTTCCCAGCTGAACACATTACATAGGATCCCTAGCATGAAAAGTCATTCGTTGTCAACTTAACTGTGCAGTTTGCAGTGCAAAACAGAAGATATCTCCTCCCATCAATTATTAACACATACAGCATGCTACTGATCCCACCAGCAAATACTATCCCTATTACATCGCCACTTTTTAGTATTTTACAGACACGACTACACAGGCATTGTATACTTAGCATGTTACTAGTCACTCAAAATAAGGCCCTCACATCTCTCATGATTTTCCAATCAGATTTCCAGCCATCCATGTTCCAAAAAAAACCCTTCATATTTTGAATTAATCATGACATAGGCTTAACAATTAAAAGATCGGAAATATAATTGCTACAAGATCTGATACATTTAATCTGCATTTGAATAGGGGAACTGGACTGATTTTTTCAAGACAATTCTGTTCTGATGTATTACGTGGTATTACAGAGGGGACACAAAAATCATACTTTACCTTGAAGCAACTGCATACTGAAATAATAGAAAGGGGTGGCAAAACAGATATTTTAAGACAATCTTTATTGTCATACATTATAATTTTTCCTCACAAGAGTCCTGACAATCCCCTTATCTGTTTTTAGCATAAAAACATGAAAGTATCATTCTTTTGGCATATTTACATAGTTCACGTTTGATGTCTTTACATACAGAGCTCGAGAAGGAGCACTTCTGGGCCGCGTTTTAATGCACCAACCAACCCCAACCCCAGAGCAACCGGGCCGGGTCCTTCCCGTCTGCCTCACGCTGTCTTTTCCTACAACTCAAAAATGTTCCTACACAGCACCTTCAGGAAAAAAAAAAAAAAAGAAAGACTTCCAAGCATCATGCAAGCTATCTGTTTGTATGTACAGCCTGTCACCAAGCCACGGCCCCTGCGCTCTCACACAGATTACTCTGTGCCTGGCAGAAATAATCAGCGTACAAGAGGGAAGGGAAGAGAAGAACCCCTAGGCTTCCTCTGGATCAACATCAGTGCGCATGTTCATGCTACTTCGGCAACATATGGGTGTACCCCACGGAGTACTTTAAGCATAGCAGCAGTACGTGGGCTCTAGCAAATAAAGGTTTCAGTAATGTAAGCGTGTACAAAAACAGTTTTAATATACTGGGATAATGTATTGCAATTTAGATGTCTGAAATTGGAACTACTGAAGTGATTTTTATTTACCTTTTTGCTAGAGCTGCTTTAAAGATTTTGCAAACAAAACCTCTAGATAACGAAATTTCCAACAAAATGTTTTTAATGGAAATCATACAAAACTTCTAGCAGTCTTCTCGTGAGAATTTAAGCTTTAAATTGGAAGTGTAAATAAATAAATAAACAAATGTTTGTTTCTAGCCCAGCTCGGTGTTCATTGAGCACTTTAACAAATGTAATTCCTAAAATGCAACCAAGAGCTATCCTCATATAAATTAATAAAAAGTAAAACTTTTGTAGCTAGTCTCACACAAAATCTCCCATATTCTATCACACACACCTCCTTAAAAGTGAAAAGATTTCATAAGGAAAACTAAAAGGACTTCTTTGTGAGAGCTGCTTGGCTGTCTGACGTCTGCGTGCCACGAGGTGAGACGAAACACAGCCTGCAGCGATCACTTGAACTCCGCTGTGCCACCCTTCCCACTCTCGGTCTGTGTCCAGGCAGCCAACGCTGGTGACTTTCCTGGCTCCTCAACGACTGCACGACCATCTGGCCACCCAGATAAAGGACTTCATGTCTTGCCTCCTTCTTCTAACAACCTGCTTTCAGATACCATTATTTCACTTTTTCCATAAATTCTCATATCTGTTCTCATCCGTGAAGTGGTTAATTATATTTTCCCCCCAGCCTCTGCAACAAGCCTCTTTCCCCCAGGTTGTCCATCCAGGAAGGGACAGAAAGATCTCCTTCCCTGCCACACAGGTCAGGAAGCACCAGCCCTTGCAAGTGTTGTGCACGAACTATCTCAAGTAAAGATTTACTTGGTCTAACAAAGCATATTCACAAGGAGAGAGAGGAGGACTCCCACAGAGAGAAAAGACTAGTTTGGGAACTCACGGGTTTGATTCTGTTTCTGGATCATGTTTTCTCCTGTGACTAGGAGAAGGAAAAGAACAGAAGCCTCAGCTTCATCTTCTTCTTGATGTAAGAGAGGACCCTTTCAGTCAGGAGATCACCCCAACCAATTCTTGTTGAGATGATGACATCCAAGGACCAAGTCTCCCTCCTAGAGCTGGAGCTTTCTGTGCAGTTCAGAAAGGATGTGATTTGGGAAGGTGGTTGTGTCAACCCATGTGGACAACATGTGCTTCCTGTGACAAAAAGACTGTTCAGCCAGACCACAATGACATCCTTCTATTGCCATTCATCAGCAAAGCTCCCATGTCCAGTCATCCCTCATTAGGCATGAAGACCTTGCCTGGCCTGACATTCCTCTCCATGCATTGTTGTAGATGTCTTCCTTGTTCACCTCTTCCTCAGCCATCTCCATGCTATTACTCAGACTGTTCCCCCGTTCAAGGGAACGTACTGAGGCCTTTGCTCTTCTGCTCAGATTGGCTATGTCTACCACAGGGCGCTGGAAAATGCCAGGAATGGGAATGCCAGTCCTGTGGGGAATTTGGCTTGGTGCTCTGTATTGGGTCTGGCTGAGGTGGAGTTAATTCTCCCCACAGCAGCCCTCACAGTGCTGTGCTGTGCATTGGGAGCCAGCAAGGTGTTGGTAACACACCAGGGTTTTGGCTGCTGCTGAGCAGTGCTGGCACAGCATCCAGGCTGTCTCTCCAACATTTCTTCCCCCCTCAGCAGTAGGCTGGGGGTGGACAAGATCCTGGGAGAGGACACAGCCAGAACAGCTGACCCAAACTGACCAAAGGGATATTCCATACCATATGACATCTGCTCAGCAATAAGAACCTGAGAGAAAGGGGGAGAAATAGGGAGGCATTCATTTTTTTCCAATGTTTGTCTTCCAGAGCAGATGCCACACGTTCTGAAGCCCTGCTTCCCCAGAAGGGGCTGGACATTGCCTGCTGATGGGAAGTAGAGAATAATCTTTTGCTTTTTGCTTTGTTTCCATGTGTGACCTTTTTCTTTTGCTAGATTAAACTGCCTTTATCTTGACCCACAAGTTTGGGGTTGTTTTTTCCCTGTTGTTTTTCTCTCCTCCCTGCCCTGATGAGAAGCGGGGTGATAGAGCAGCTTGGTGTACACCTGGTGTCTAGCTAAGGTTAAACCATCACAAAACTGGCAACATTAGTATCTGGGGAAAAGATGGAAAAACAGTCAAAGTCTCAGGTGCAACCTGAATTTTCAGAGCCATGCAAGGGTTCCTCCCCATCTCACAGGCCTTCAATTCCTCAGAACAAAATTTTCTGGATTAGTGAGCTGTAGGTGGACCATTCACAATCCAGCTGAACTATTCTATAACGAATTACTGATCAGATGACAGACCTCAGTTAGCCACAAAGCTCCTTTAGGGAAGCTCAGAAGTTAACCATCTTACAAGTACCCTCTTCTTCCTAGTTATTTCCACTTCTCCTAACTGTAAACCTGTCAGGGCCCTAGACACCTCGGAAAATTATCTTATTCTCAGAATAAATTCTGGGATATTTTTATACTTTACAATTAAAAAAAAATGTTGTCTATGAAAACAAATCAAAGAATTCTTTATGTATGCTAATGCTGTTAGTGACATTTTTGGCTCCACCATTGTTGAATTAGAAAGTACTTTTTTGCCTTTTGAGTCACTCTGCATACATTTATCACAGAAAATTAGGAGAGTATCAAGTATAACACAGGACAAAAAGCAGCTTTGATAATGTCTTTTTCATGTAAAGATTTTAATGCATCAAATGCTCATTTCACAGTGGTGTTTACCCTGGTCAGTGGAGACCAGCTGCCACCCACAATAGCAGTGCGTCTTGATCAGATAGTTTGATTTGTTGAGAAAATAAGTGTTCTGATCAATTGCATGTAAATCCAGGATATTTTGGACACCCCAAAGGAAGAGCGGGCCACTGGGGAAAAGAAGGAGATTTATAGTCACTTTCCCATTAAACCATGCTGGACCAAAGAAATAAGAATACAGCCATCAGCGAGAAGTCTCTAGTTCTGTCAAACAGATTAATGGAAGGAAGAAATTGTATTGCTGCTGAAGCATAAATAAGGAATCTTAGAGCTTAGACAATCTCTGCTGAGTGCTAAAGAGAGAAAATAGATTCTAGCAAGGATTATGCATCAAATTACTTCTGAGAATCTGAGTCCTGCCATCCACCTGACACCATTTTTAACAACAAGTCAGCAGAGGCAGGAGGAATCCACAGATCTTTAAAAATGGACGTGGAGGCTAGAAACTGAGATAGTCACATGGTCAAGATATGGTGACATATTTTGCCTTTGTTCTCCGTTCCATAAGTTACCAATGGGAAAGGTAAACATGCCCAATAAACATACCTTCCCAGGCTTCTGTGTTTACCAGTGATTAATTGGAAATGTTGGTCTTAACCAATGTGTTACTGTTCTTCCTATCACTTATAATGTGTTTAGCAATTGGAAATATTTGTAAATTTTATACATATATATGCATACACACACAGATATGTATGGGCATGCATTGAATGCCATTGTAGTTATGATACAGTATATTCAATATCACACTTAAATTACAGCCTTATTCTTTTTCCTTTATATAGGGAAAGTATGTATATTGACAAAAGGATAGATACCCAAAATATGACGCCCCAAATGCTACTTTTGAGGAATTTCCAGTCAATCCAGAAACTTAAAGTATTAGAAAATGTAACAAAAACTATATCTCTGGATTTTCAGGGGGTTGGTTTTTTGGTTTTGGTTGGTTTAGGGGTTTTTTTTTGCATCTTTGCTTCCTCTGTGTAATATTTCAGAGCTGCATTCTGTCCTGACTGATGCTTTTTCCTTCATTTGAACAGGGGAAGCCTAGGGCAGTGGATGTCACTGAAAGTCAAGGTGCCTCACAGACAGGCATGCTTGCCTTCAGCGAGTCTACAGATTTGGTCCTCAGGAACTCTTGGTATCCATATCTTTCTATTTCTGAAAAAGCATTCTGAGTATCCACATTTCAGATGTAAACACCTAAATCCTCTGCAGTCTTTAATCTCCCTGAACAGGATTGCTGTTTAATTACAATACAGATATTTGAGCTGCTCACCCTGAACTCTGTGCAATCAACGGCACTTTAAGAAAGAGATTCAAAGCAAGACAAAATAAATCACACCTAGAATTGCTTACATCTCTCCATTGACCCTGAAGAGCATAGGATGCTTAGCTGGGATTTGGAGACCTACATTGCAGGCGTCTACATTTGCTCACATGAATCCTATTGCCAGTTGTCTTTTTTCCAGTGGAAAGTTACTGCACGCATACCCCATCCTAATGGTGATCATAAACACGTCAATGATTCTGAGATACTGGGATCCCTGACCCTGGTGATGTGTCATATAAGTCTCTTCCAACATGTGAAAAAATGTATTCTATCCTTAATTATGGCTATGTTCAAATACAAGCAAAAGTGTCTTCCAGCTAGTTAAAGGTAAAAGGATTTCCTGTAAAATATGTGACGCAAATAGAAGTTCACAGTGGAATTAAAGGGCTCACCATTAGGGATTTAGAATTTTTGGCTGCCTATTTGAATATATCCCCTCAGAGATTCAGTCGTGACCCTGGTATTCATGCCAAGTAACACCTTGCTTTACCAGTTATCACATGAAAGTCATTGTTGGAAGGTGGCCCTTTACATTTAAAGTTCTTGAAAACATAGAAATACAAAAAGAGGCAAGCAAGTAGAAGCAAGTCTCCTTAGCTAAAGGTATTGTTCCAAGCCTGTCAGGAGGCGAGTGTGTCTCAACTACACTGAGGTCCAAGACACGTACCAATCTGGTTTGTTTTTTTCAAGTGTAATCAAGTTGACATCTATCTACACTGATTACGCTTCAGAAGGGGAGAGGGAAATTCTGGAGGTGGGAGAGAGGTTCTCTGCTCTCTGGTGGCTTCAGATGTATCCTCCACAGGGTAGTTCGGGCCTCTGGGCACAGCCCTGAGAGATGGGTGGTGCGTGAGGAACCATCCTGGAGGCCTTATGCCTCAGAGGCACTCTTCCCTATTCCTGCTTGCTGCTCAGGGCAGTAATTTGTTGCTGGTCTATACCAGCAGCAAATTATAGCAACCCCTGTGCCAGTTCAACTTGCATCTGGGAACTGGAAGAGGCGGGGAGTGAGGGACAGAGGGCTCTGGCCTTTGCCTGACCATCTGCCTGGTGAAGTACTGGTGCTGTTTAGACAGTTTCCCGTCTGCTCTCCAGTGCATGATGCAGGGGGAGCCACGGCAACTCTGAAGCCTCGTAGTCCTGATTGTGCTGTCCGTCAAACACAACTCAATCTGCCCTTTTCTTCTGACTCTAGCAATTCACAACCGTACAAGTATTTCTAAAAACACAATGGCAAGACCCTGCTCCACTGAAACCCTTTCTGCATCCGGGAGGCTGTGTACAGCTCAATTCTAAGCCCTTTAAAAACCAGTTGGAGAAGAAATGCTGACTAGCACTTATATTTTTGTAGCATCCTGAATGCCGAATAGCACTCCTCTTCATGCCTGGCACAGTTTTATTACATTGCTCTGCAAATGACAAGATGCTACTATCACAAGATGCACCAAGTGAGTCTGACAAGTTACTGGTAAACCTTTATAAAGATTGCTTTTTTATTCTCCCTTTATGGTAGTAGTTTATCCAGACCCTCATTTTCAGCTCCTTGCATGATAGTTCAACCGGTTTATACTGCTGTTAGGTTATCACATGGGTGATAATCACTGTTACAAACACAACTCATTGCCAACAGCATTAAATAAAGATCATCTTATTAAGAGTGGGAGTGCTAAAAGATTGCTCTTGTTTTATTGTAAGGCAAAAGAGAGTAGAGAAATCAGGATTTCTTAATTAATATGTTACAAATGTACCCTATGACCTTGAACACGTCTCCTCTGAAGAGAGCTAGCCCTTTCGCTGCCTGCCTAATTTTGCCAGTGGTATTAGAAGATGGAGTGACAGGTCACTTTTTAAAATGTTCATATACACACCACAGCTACATTGCTACTGTAAACCACAAAGAAACAACTTCTCACATATCTTTCTATTTCTACTTTTCCTCTCTTGCTAAAGCAATTTTCTTGATCTTTGCCTTGTACCAGTAAGAGAATATAAGATTATTAGGAGACATTTGGATGTTTCTGTCTGGGAATCCTGCCGTTAGCTAGCACACTTGAAGCATAGTTAGTGCATGGTCTCTTGGCTGACTTCACTCACCTCCATCTGTTAGACTGGCTGCGTGCCTGCTCACAAGTCAGTCAGCCTGTTTCACTAGGACACAGGTGCCAGCAAGGATGCACTTGGATGGACAGCACACACCTTATTGCAACATGCCATGCCTTCTTTAAAAGAAAAGAGTAATTTACATCACGGTATGAAACTACCGGATTTGCACTGTCGTCTCATGTTGCACCTCTATTTGCAGGGAAATCACTGAAAAAGGAAAGGACAGGTCATCATCAAAACTCTAGCTGAGAGGCTTTCACATGCACCTCTGTTTCCATCCGTAAGTGTAATCCTTTTCCCAGTCCTTCATTTGAAAGGGAAGTTGGTGTGCAGTACTTATGTTTTCTCCTTGGTGGCTCCAGTGTTTCCACAGAGCCTTCAAGTATGAAATGTTAGAAGCCAGTAAATCTGAAGTTCTTGCCTGAACATGCATATCTGAGTTTCACTTTCTTGAATATAGTAAGGAGAAATTTGGATAATAAATTGCAAAATAAAGTTTTGCACCATCAAGTTATATGAAATTGCATATTAAGAAAACAGACTGTTATCCAGTGAAAGATTGTCACTAAACCTGATACCCTACTCTACCAGCTAACACAGACTGAGGATAGATTAACTTCTAATGCACAAGGCCACATCTTTTAGCTCTACATCATAATTCTGCAGCAGCTCATACCTAATCCCTCCTCTCTGCACACAAGGCTTTCAAACCTGTCATTTATAACACGCCTCATGCCTTTAACCCTTAGGTATAGGCTTACCCAAACTGAAATGAATACTCAAGCAACCTCACAGGATCACTGCTAGTGTCACTTGCCTGCTGCCGTCTCACGCCTCCATCCCCCATGCACATATGACCATGTATCCACCAAGAACCTGGAAATAGAACAAGGTATGTGCAGGGAAAAGTACTGAAGGAAAAAGTACCAATAGCCCAGGTACAGCTATAGTAGGGGAACACACTCAGATTAGGTTGATCATGATGATTTGGCTGGTTGTTTGCAAACTAGGGCAATGATGGATTGCAAAATTAACAATTCACATATCAAAACCGTTGGGTGTATAAAGAATCCTACAAGACCCTCATCTGCTCACAAAATTAGCCTTGAAATTGCAATGGAGAGGTTTTCTAGTGGAAATAATGAATATTTATAGATGAGAAAACAAGATAATTTTTTATAAGAGGTAAGCTTACAATTGTTATCACTCCGAGAAAAAACTGTTGATATTTCAGTGCAGTATGACCATTCTGCCTGTTTTGTTGACAATTCGTGCTTTATATGACAATAAACTTTAGTAAGATTTTCTGTAAAATTAGAGTGGAAAAACAGTGAGCGTAATTATCTGTCTCTCGGCACATTTTTTCACAATTATATTATATACTTATCCCACCAGAGTGTTCACACACTCAAATATCAATGTGACGTTGATCCGTGGTAATGTACTCACGCCTAAACACGTTAGTCCCCATTAGTCCCTCAATGCACACACACCTTAAAATAGGTGCGTGATTTTAAGTGTTGCACTGAAATTTAAATTCCACCAGTTTCATTTGGTCACTGCAGACACACACAGAGATACAGAACAGTGATGACAATACCCAGATGCTCAACAGTCTGAAGACTTTAATGATCAAGTAAAGCCCAGCTCTGCACTTGCACTGGACATCTGGGTTTGAGCCCTCGGTTGCTTAAATACAGAAAACCTATGTGTGACATCTGGTTTTTAATTTGTGACACATCACCTCTGATTTCTAACCCTTGAATAATAATCACTCTGAAAACGTATTGCTCTGAATTTCGGTATTATATGCCAAACATTTTTCATACTTATTCAGCTGAGATTCCCCATTGTTGCATTTGGTGTCACTAGTTGTAAAAAATGTGAGCTCATTTTTAGAAGAAGGATTTCATCGAGTGGCCCTAGTAGACTGGAACCATTTTTTAAAGACAAAGCACTCTTCAAACCAAATTTACTACACAGGCCAGTTTGCAATTGATTAAAATGGAATTGTTACTACAAAGGGCTCCTCCTCTGCCCCGTGGAAAACAAACAAACAAGTAAACAAACAAAAACCCAAACAACCCCCCCCCCCAAAAAAAAAAAAACGAAAACAAGCCAACCCAAACCCAGCCTTTCAGGCAGCAAAGTGAAGGGAGAAAGTTGGTGATTTTCCCCTATTTTCTATGTACCTACCTCAACCCATTTGCAAACCGTAGTGTCGGCTCCACGCTGCCTCGGGGTTGGGAGACTAGAGGTGCTGCAAACCAGGACTGATGTGCCTGACAGAGCTGCACAGCAAAGTCTGAGTGATGGCCTGAGCCATGCCCGGCAGTAGCCAAAATTATGAGTCTTTTTTCTTTCCTGGAGCGCTGCATTCGACTACAATCACAAATGTGGCATATGCAGTAGCCAGTCAGCTGCCAGTTGATTCTATATATATTCTTACATTAAGGTTTTGAAAGTCACGTAGGAAAAAGGTTTTGCATGCAAAGAAACATGCTGCAGCTTGGTGACTTACAGAAAGCTTTGGGGCGCCAAAGCCAGAGGGGTACATTGGGAGATATGGTTTGGCATACACTGGAGTGCCTTCACTTGAAGGAAATATTCAAACCTGAGATATCTCTGACTAGATACATGCTGTAGCTTGTCCCTGTGCAGAGGAAATTTGTTTAGTGTATTATTGTGTCCCAAATTAATGTACCAGGTAGCAAAGATGGTATTTAGCTACTTATTTCTGCAGCAACGGTAGAATTAATCACATCTCTTTATAGCTGTATTTTGCTATAGAGTTGTTCAAATGTAAGAATAGACGTATGTACTTAAAAATAAAAAAAAAAAAAGGCCCAAGGAAGACAAAAGAACATATCTAACAAGTGAAATAGCTGGAAAATCCTATTAGATTTTTAAATAGTTTCTGAATTGCTACATCGGTGGAGTAGTTAGAGAATGAATCTTGGATTGTACAGAAAAGGAGTCATAAAAGAGTCATACCCTTTCATGACAGCTTGGAAACTGGGAGCTTTTGACTCCACATTCCCTATTATTTTGTAAAAAACTTGCAGCAGTCATTCTCAGACCCTGTTTTATTGTCTGTTACTATGATTGTGTTCATGGATCAGTAGGCATTCTGAAACCGTGACTTACAGTTTAACAGTTAGTTTTCCCAAGTGCCCGTTGCACATCATTTCTAGAACATGAGAGCCTGCATTTACTGTCTGCAGACTTAAACTTGCATCTTTAGATTTACAAGTCTAAATAATTTCTTTTGCCACTAGTAGATAGTAGTGTGCTTGAGAGCTGGTGGCCTTTGTTGTTTAGCCACCTATAAGAACTAAGAAAATGCTTTCTTCTCAAAAAAAAAAAAAAATATATATTGCAAGCCCCATTTTGTCTCCTTCGTGACACACATACACATACACACAGGTAAAATCAGCAGCTCTGTTAAGAATGGAACAGCAAGTGGCTTTCAAAGATCTCCCATGTATTTTCACAGACAGTTTTAGAAGCAAAGCACTTGGAAGACTGAGGACAAACAGCCAACAACAAAAAAAAAATTCTTTTTTCCCCTTTAATTAGAATTCTGCTTAGATATAAATGATCAGGAAAGTAGTGTCTGAAAACCCACATTAAAAAAAAAAACAAACAAAACAAAAACAGAACTGAGAACAATTTTGCACCCTCTCTGGAAAAGGAAATCAAATCAAGACTACAAGCTTTTGTGCTTCAATTCATCCTGATACAATTTGTAACAGCCAGGAAATTAACACTAAACAACGATGCTCATAATGAGAACATTGTGAGGGACAACATTAACGTAATACAGAGAGAGCCCCACTGCCTGTCTACCGACAGCTAAGGTCCATCCCCCATACGCAGGATGCTCAAGTAAGAAAAAAAGCAGGCCAGGTTTCTAGCTGCTAATCAGTGTTGATAGAAGCGCAGTGTGCAGTAGCAGAAGAAAAAGATGAGATTAAAGTGAATATTGCACTAATGAGCATGTTCTTCCTGATGAAAGATTTTAATGTAGACTATAAGTCCCTTTCTCTCTTTCACATGCTTATCACAAATGCCTCTGTTTGGTAAACTCAACAGCAGGACTATATGGATAAATGCCAACGGACATGTATTTAGATCTGCAGCTAAAAAGGATTGAGGTGTTTTGATTCCAAATTTTGCAATGCCCAGACTCAAACCACCTGACCCTGGAAGTGAATTCCAATCTCTGTGCTAGGTCTATAGTCTTCTACATGATAGCAAGACCCACTGCAGCCCAACAGGAGCCAATGTGTAGCGTGGCAGTGTTGGTGCTGGGAACCCAGCCACTGCAGAACATACATGTTGTGGATTATACATCACAGCATGTCAGTCTGGTCCCATGGATTGAATACTCCAGAATGGGGGCATGTCAGGTGTCCTCCTGGAACACAGCTTCTGATGTCATTTCTTGCAAAGGAACTCAGATTGAGCACTGTGAGAGCATTCTGCCACACAAAGTGCTGTGAGTAGAGATGAATGGGAGATTCAGTTCAAACCAAAAAAAATAGTTAATGTACAGGTTCTTGGCTTTCTCAAACCAAGCCATTCAAACAAGCTAGACCATGAGCAGAGAACTGCCAGGACAAGCTGAAAACATGAAAGCATGCTAAATCTAACCACCTTTGGAGATGAAGTGTCTTATTTACAGGCATGTTCATGTTCCTCACCCAATTCATAGCCAGAAGCCTCCACAGAGCATGGGGACTTCATTGTGATGAAGTCTGTAGAGAAGCACCTCAACCTTTTTATTCAGTTAGTGAGTCCTTAAGGCAGAGACTCGCAGCCCCTAGATGCCATCAGTGCACAGGCCACTACACACCTGTATCGTCACACTGTCACTGACAAGCTGCAAAAGCTGCAGGACCATTTTGGGTTTGCGTGGCAAGGTTTTGGTAGAGAGCGGGCCACAGGGGTGGCAGCTTCTGCAAGAAGCCGCTGAAAGCTTCCCCTGTGTCTGCTAGAGCCAATGCCAGCCGGCTCCAAGATGGACCCGCCACTGGACAGGGCCAAGCCTATCAGCAACAGTGGTAGCTCCTCTGGTATAACATATTTAAGAAGGGGGGGAAAAAAACAACCTGTAAAAAAAGCAGGAGCTTTTGCAGCTAGAGAGAGGAGTGAGAGATATGAGAAACTCCACAGACACCAAGGTCAGTGCAGAAGGAGGGGGAGGAGATGCTCCAGGCACCAAAGCAGAGATTCCCCTGTGGCTCATGGAGAAGACCATGGTGAGGCAGGCTGTCCCCCTGCAGCACATGGAGGAGGGGTGATGGGG
>VWZZ01003500.1:0-11548 GCA_013399095.1 Psophia crepitans
TGTGATTCTGTGAAAAAAATATGCTAAACTTACACAGCAGTCTGAAAACTCAGTTTTTAACCAGTTGCTTGTTTGCAAAACACGTTTTGTCTCTCTTCACTGTTTTCCCTCAGCATGAGAATAACTGCCATTCAAGAAAATACCCATATTTAACACCTGACTAAAGTGCTGATCTAGCCCTTCCTAAGATAGCCATGAAGTAATTGCTTACTAAATAAATTGGAGCTCCAGAAAGAATACTTTGGTATAGTTTCCCAGCAATGAGTTGCAAATAGTCCAAAATATAACCTAGCAACACATCTTCCTCATAACCTGGTGACATGTCCTAGAAATCACGGCCCAGTTTCCCAGTATTTCCCTCAATATAGTAATCTTGAGCACAGAGGATTAAGTCTGTGAGGTAAACTCAATGTCCACCTTACATTTGCAAATAATGATGTAAACCGATGAAATTGTTCAGTAATATTTATATGGGTCTGAAATAACTGATGAAGCTGACTACCAGCTAAAGTATCTGGGAGCTATAAGATGCACTACCTACATGAGGTCTCCAGCTACAAGAGCTAATTTTAGGGAATCTGATCCCTTGTATATAGCCATTGGAGAAATGCAGATGCTTCCAGCGGCACTTAGGAGTATTTAAATTTAGATGCACCAAGCTGAATGCTGTGATTATTTACCTGAACGGTCAAACACAGAAGACAACCACTTGTTTATTTTTTAACATCTATTTTGCTGAAGAGGACACCGTTTTATAAACACGGCCAGCAGAGGGAAGTATCTCTCTATGTTTTGAACTCATGGCCTCTGACCAAGCAGAGTTAGCATCAGCTCATGCTCTTAAAAAAAAAGGTGCTGCACCACTGAAGTGAAATTAGTTTAAGAAAACAAGCTGAAAGAGCTTCAGTAGTGTTGTCCTACACTCTGCAATGGAGCACTTCGGAGACAGGACATTATTTACATTATTTTAGATTCATACAAGCCATCTTTAAAATGTCACAAAATAGCACGGTGAACATACTTTCTAAGTGGGGAAAAAGAAGGTTATAAAGTCAAATCATAAACCCAATGCCTACTTTGTGTTTTCAGCAGCTCACCCAAATAGCTGTGTGAGACAATAAGAAAAAAACAAAATGCACCTCGCTTGTGTCTCTGCATTTCTTTGGATGGGAGAAATGCTGGAAGAGAGGGACGGAGGGGAAGGAAAAACTGTTCCTCAGGCTGAGATGATACATTCATGTAGTTGTATCTTCTTAGTTTCACCACAGCATTTACCTTCCTCAGGCAAGTTGGGCATGAAATTCATGGCCTGTCTGCAGAGGTCTGTCAGAACGAGTGGAAACTTTGCTGTGGCTTGGGTCTGGAGTGGCAAGGTCTCTGTTCCTCTCACCAGCAGCATTGCTTGGAAGCACTGCTCGAAGGCCGGGACCCAGTTAGGTTTGGCACTGCAAGGGCATAGAGGCAGAGTATGAAACGGAGATGGCCCCTTGGTAGGCAGATGGGAATCTACAAAACAGTGTTGATGACAGGAGGTGGTGGAGGCAATCCCTCAGCCTGTTTTCAGTGTTTCCAGAAGGATCAGAGCAATGGCAAATTTCAGCAACTGAGATAAAGGAGGGCACAGAAGTAGTACTGCAGATACAAGAGGCCCCTCACACTGCAAAGATGTCTTGCCAACATTTGTAGGGCCTTAAGAAAGGTATATGTTGATTTTAATTGGAACTTTTCTCTACCTCTTGTCCCAGCGCACCGTTACTGAACCTCCAAACAAAGGGGAAGTTGCTGCCAGAGTATTATCTCTAACTTGACAAATGTTTTTCCAAGACTCTTAATTGCTCTTTGAAATAACAGTCAGGCTATCAAAAAACCTATTAACCACAACTCCAATTTTAGTTCTAATAGTGACTCCGAAGGGAGTGTCCTGCTTATTGAACAGCCAGGTTTTGTCCCCGCTGCAGCTTAGCCGGGAGCCTGCTGTCAAGATCCAGCAATGCCTACTCTGGCTTAGCTTGGGTGTTGCATGTGATTTTAGGCTGGAAAACATTTGGATGGCTAGAGTTTGCAGAGGCATACTCCTTGCTTCCATACATGCAGCAATACCCTATGACTGGAAATAAGCTGCCAAAGGCAGGCACTAAGCACCAGAAAGGAATGACAGAGAATTACAGATTCTTCCTACACTGTGACTGATCATAAATTAACCCTTTTTCAGTTCTTGAAAACCTAACAAAGAGCAGTATTATTGTGCCACATTTGCCACCCAGACCCAATCTCTTCTTCGGGATCAAAATGTTTACTTCCAGTAAAGATTCCTACGCATTACATGGAGTCTGCACTGGTGACCTTTCCTTATCGCCATGTAATTGCAACATCATCTTTCTCTGTCAGTCACACATTTCCTTGCCTCAAAAGAATGGAGCCTCTTTTTTTTTTGCACTTAACTTGAAAGGGAGTGATATTTAACAATCCCATGCCTACATAGAATCATAGAATCATAGACATGAACAATTAATTAACAGGTCTTTAGGATATGGTCAAGTTATGAACTATGTTTTTGGAGCCTCAGTTCTTCAAAAGAGACCAGCAGCAAACTGAGGCTTAAACTGTCACTCATCAAATAGATAATGACACTTTGGTAAGACTCTGTCATTTGATCACTAGTCCTTGTATTAGTTCTGTTAAGTACTTCTTTGGCCAAGTGTCAGGTTTAGCAAACACTGTGTAATTTAAGTCTTCCAAGTAGATTGTACAGGAATGCACACCAACTAATCAGTGCTGGGGAGAATAAGGAGAGAAAAAAACTTGACAGTGCTGGATTTCAGCCATGTATTACTATCACTAACACTGTCTTTGTTCTGTAGGTGAGGGATATTTACACAGACTGTATCTGAAAAACTAGGTTGTGATGGTTTATCACAGCTAGATCTAATTGTTCCGTTTCTTTTGATCGAATGTGTGCTTTTCCATCGTAAGAGTTGGTTTCCAGCAGTTTCAAATGGTTCACTACATCGCTGATTTATGGAGAGTTTTACTAGGTCACAAAGGAGGTCATGTCTCCGGGAAAACAACCATCAGAGCAGATGAGATTCAAAGATAGGAAATTAAGAGAGCTCCTACAGTGGTCCTTCAGAGAGAAGCCAGGGTATCTACCTTGGAGTAACTCACCTCTTTTGTTTGTGAGTTAAACAAAGCCTTTTCACATGGTGGCATAATGAAACCAGACCTACATGGGCACTACACATAAGAGAACTACAGCAAAATTGGTGTGTGCATCTGCACAAAGAGGAATGCACTGAGCAGCCATAATTCAAGACACTAGACAAAAAAATATAGACCATTTCAGTAGCTGGAATAATTGGCAGCGAAGGTGTTCTGAGGCACTGGCACTTGGTTGCCTCTGTACAGTCGTGGTCCAAAATTTTACTGCCAGTGCAAATAGGAGCGCTACACAAAATAATCTCTCCCTGCTGTGTGCTTGCACAGCATAACCTTTGTCATGGACAATGATTTTAATCATACTAGACTCACAACAGCCTGCAGCACTCCTGTCCTTAAGAAATCTCCTTCCCAGGAAGAAAAAGCCATCACCTCTGGGGGGTTTGATTGTTTTTCCCCACCAAATTCAGCCAGATAAATTAATATAGCATTGACTTCTCCCATGTCTACAGTAAAAAATATTTTGCAAATGAAAAATTTTATTTTAAAACTTGCTTAAAGCTCTAGCAACTGATGCAAGCCTCCCATCCATGTTTGAGACTAAACACAATATATTCTCTATTTTCTAGAAGGAATGTTTTCAGTAAAGCAGAATACAGTGTGAACAATAGCTTTTGTTCTTTTAGTCCACACCAAACATGAAGCCATAAGGTATATCCCAGCTGTTTGCTGCTGCGGTGAAATGTCAGAAATTTTCTCCATGAGGAGCCCTGTGACAGGGTGCAGCCGGTGGGTACGATCACCAGGAAGCCTAACTTCACACAAGTGACCTTATCAGAGCAGAAGAGAGAGAAACAACTTTCATCTGAAGCAAATCTCATGCTGGGAAAATGATTATTGATTCTGAAAACACTGTGTCAAACACAGTATTATTTTTCCTTGGATTCTTCTTTTAAAAATTCCCTGCTGTGAGGCTTACTGGGCAATTGCTAGACAGCTCACAGGCACTATCATTACATATGTCCCCAGAAGATTGTTGCCCTCTATTTAACTGCTATTTCTGTGCCTGAGATTCATAGCTTATCCTTCATTGAACTAGTTTGGAGAAGCATCTCAGTTTTGTGTTGGAAGCAGTGAAGCTGCTTTTTGGGGGGAGACCTGTGGCATTCACTTGCAGGAAGAAAGAAGAGGCTGAGTTGGGATTGAGTCCTGGGCACTGTGTTATCCAGTGCACAGAGATTTCCACAGCAAAGGAAGAGACCATTGTCTCATCCCTTACTGCAGTAGAGACTGCAACAACGTGGGATAACATGGTGTTTTCTGCATCTTACACATTTGGGGCAGAAAAAGTTTAACAGCAGAGTGCAGGAAGCTGTATTTCAGAGCTCCTCCAGGGTTTAGGAGTTAGCCCAGGTACATAGGCCTTGAAATCTTCTATTTCACGCCATATAACAAAGAACTTCTCTCCTATTAGACTTCCATTCAGTAATCCAGAAGTTTTCTGCACAGACATGTATCTGTGCTATAAATAACTGCTCATCTCTGAAACAAAAGATAGTCTTTGTGCTTTGCCTTTGTTACAAGCTCTCGTCAGGTAACTTCCTTCCATCCACACTTGCATCAGAAGGGGATGAGGGGCTTTGCAGACCTGGATTTAGCTCTACCCTTGCGAACAGTGCACTGGAGATGAGATCACAGGGTTTGGCTAGGCCACTGGAAGCAGATATGGTATTTTTCTACCTCGGTCACGCTGGGATAGTTGTGTCAGTGACAGGCTTTGACAGCCAGCAGTGTGGAGGAAGTTCATCCTAAGTTACAGTTTATGCCATTTCTCTGACAGGTAGCACTCCTCTCTGTCTCTCTCTGGCATTTTATACATGAATATTCATTGCTACCTGAGCCTTCCATACCTTTCTAAGCCTTGATCTTAAGAATTAAGCCCTGGTAAGTTTGGCAATGTCAGACAAAAAGGACTAGCGTACCTTTTGTATGCCTGAAGGTAGAAACCATGCTGCTGCTGCAATAAACTTTCCTGCCCTAGCCCACACATCCCTGTTCATACTTTTGTGTTAGCACTTATGATGGTGCTGCCATGTGGTGAGCTGGACCAGATCACTGATCTGGTTAAAAAAGGCCTGGAGAGGAAAGTGGACTGATTCACTGGCTCTGCAGCCAAGCACTGCTGCAGCTGGGGTGAAAAGGTGCAGAAACACAACACAGGAGAGGGAGAGGAATGACAATCCTTTCAGTTGCCTTGTAGTCTTTCACTGGCTTACCCTGGTCACGAACCTGCCTCCTGAGCCCTCAACATGTGTGTCTGCAGCCCCAATCTCAGCTGAGTGACTCCTTTCTCCAAAAACTCTGGCTAAATGATAGGACAAGGCAAGACACGTCCAATGGATAAAAGGAAGGTCTGCTTGTTAATCACCACCATAGACCTATTTGAAAATAAGATATTGTAACATTTTGATAATTTCTTTACACCAGTGTGAGGCAAATCGTGGCCAATGATGTCTTAAATGTCAATGCAACAAGAAAACCCTGCAAGACACTGCAGTTATTTCTGTAAATGACCACTTCATAGTCTCCTTTTCAACACCAAGACAACCAGTGACAAAGTCCAAATGTGACATGGTGATTAGAAGTAAGGTCACAATTCTGTTACCAAGATCAGGGAGCTATTGCTGAATGGCTGGGTACAACAATTCCTCTTATTCATGGATTGGTTCCCTATACTCAGTCTTTTTCCAGACTTGAAGGAAAGCATAGCCTTGTTTAAAGGCGCCTTGTTTAACTCAGTACGGCCGTACCAGCTCCTCTGAGCTTGTTGAGGTAAGATCAGTTCATACCGCTCACAAGGCATATTTAGCATTTGAATCACTTCAGCGTAATAGCATGGATTGAATTGCTACTAAAAGCCACTCACAGCATTTAACGCTTTTCCTTTCATCTAAATTCACAGAAATGTTTTTTTAAAAGGTAGAATTATATAAAGATGGCCACGTTAGAGATTTCTTTATAAAATGAACAAAGCTGCAGAATAAATGCTTTACAGAACTTTATGTGTCACTTAGAGTAAATTAATGTCTTGCCAAGATTGTATTTTAGTTTCAGCCTACATTTATTTCAGGATATACATTGCGATACACTAGATGTGTGGCTTTGCTGCAATTATTCATACTTTACATACACAGTAGTGTCAAAACCATTTATTGTTTTAGAGGTATTGTCAAAATGAGTTACTCTTTGATTACTGATGTTTCCAGTGCAATTATTAAGTTACCACATTAGATTGGCAAAAATGTTCATTATTTGACAGAAAATAGGTGAGATCCTTTATCACTGATGTAGCTGTCAAGCACTGCCATAACCCTGCACTGTAACCCATTCTATTTTTGGGCAAAGACTGTTAGGAGAAAGGGACGATAGTGAAGTTTTTCCAATTTTGTAGAATCCATTTTCCGTATATTTAAATTCCTTTTTCTGTCAAAGCATATACCACTTTTTAAAAAGTTATTGCTTCCTTCAAGAAGAATGTAATTTCTGAGAGATCATCATGCATTCCTCAGATTTACTGGATGCAGAGAAATAAGGGTTGGAGTGTTTCCATTGCAAGCACTGGATTTGTAGACTTAAATATGCCTTGGCATGACTCATTGTTACTCTTACAATGCCATATTCAGGTTCAGGTTCAGGTTCAATGTAAAGCCTGCTTGATTCCTGATTAAACCCAGTTATGAAAGGCTTGTTCCTCTGCAATCAAGACTTGTTTTATTTGCCCTTACATTCCACTTGAGGTTTGATATTTCAGAAATGTGGGACCACTTCAGATTGGGAGCTGAAACTGGATTTAGGGTTTTAACATGATTTCTTCCATCTTATTTGTACGACTAATAATTGTTCCTGGGATTCTATCCCACTTTATGCTATCAATATCCACTCTTAGGGTGTTATTTCCTCAAAAGTCTATCCGTATGAGTGACAAAAAGACTTAAATTGAACATGACACAGTTAAGTGTTTTATATCTTTTTTCTAGGATATACAAGCAACAATACTTCCTTCTACACACTTCTCTTTCCACGAGAAATTGTCCCCACCCACTTCTTTTATGTCTGCTTTCTTTCATCTCCTTGTTCCTTCTTCAGTGGTGCCTGCCTCAGATGCAAGTGAAATTTCAGATGTCTCATCCTCTAGATTTAATTTTGTCTTCAAATCTCTGGGAAAAAAAAAAATCTTTCCTGATTTGTCCTATGTTTTACTTCTGTCCTGGTTTTGGCTATTTTATCTCCTCCAAAGGAATTCCTCATCCTGCTGCATTGCACTCTTTCATCCTGCTTTCTTCTTTTCTACCTCCACCCCACATATTTGAATATTTCTTTCCATCAGAGAGCTAGAAATCGGAGTTGCCTATGTAGGCAGAGAAAGTAGCTTGTTCTGCCCATGTTCTTTGCTGACTAAATAAAATCCAGTTCTCTGAAAGCAATACACCTGGATTCATTCAGCACTTGTCCTGCAGCAGTAATCTCAGCTCCTATGCAAGGTTCAGTAGCTGGGGCCATCTAAAAGTTTTTGAGTAAGATAGGGAGAAACAAATCTTCTTCAAGAATAAAAGGCTGGGGTCATCAATGGAAAGGAAGGATTAAGGAGAAGAGGAAAAAAGACTGCAGAACTAGAAAAGTGGAAGATAGCCTGGAGAAAGCTGAATTTGCTGCTCTTTGGAAGGATAAAGACAATGGGAACAGATGTAGCTGAGAGAGCACCTCCCCACTGAATAGTATCTGCCCCACACGTAGCATCTTGCCTGTCCCAGATGTTACAGCCGCACTCTTAGCAGCACCCAGCTCAAATCCCTGGGGCTCCGGCACTCTCAGGATAGTCAGGAAAGTGATGGCCGTAGGTTACCTGAAACAATCCACTGTCTCAAATGGCTTGCTAGTGTGCTTTGCCTGGATCCTTCTGCTCGCTAATGTTGATGTCAGTATCAAAACTGTCTGTTACCTGGCCAGCACAGAGGATAGGCAGTGGAGTTCTCGTCTGCACACACCACGGCATTGAAACTTGACAATCAAACCTGAGAGTTTTAATACAGCAGAAGAAGTGTTAAAGTGTTGGGATTTAATCTTATAAGATACTTGAAAAATGCAAGGCAAACTGCATCTTCATATGCTACAGTGACAGAGCAGTTAGACCATGTTCTAGCTATGTTTTGCCACGATCTGGTACAAGCCCTGTGTTGAGATATGATTCTGCAGCAGAGCAGCAGTAGCTATAGCAGACCATCGAAACAAATGCTGACAGCATCATACTCTTGCTGCTCTTTAACAAACCTAACATCTCTCTCTACCTGACTAGAGGAATGGTGCCCAGTTACTGCTGGTGTAAGTTGCCCAACTCCACTGGTTCCAAGGATATTTATTTTTGACCCTTCAACAGTACAGAAATTAGGTCACGAAACTTACATTCACATTTTCTCTCACAGGTTTTTGTCAAGGTACCCTTGCTCTTAGTAACCCCTGAAGGAAGCTGGTATATATAGTGCAGGTATTTTTAAAGTAACTAGATACCAAACAGGTTAATTTAAACACATACACCTTTTGTAACAATTTCATCAAATAAAGGTATACATTTCATGGTAGCACTGACTCAAAAATTGAGTAGAAAATTTTTTTAAAAAATCAGCTAATAATATTGCTGTGAGATAAAAAATATAATAATTTCTTGTGTGAGTTACCATGGTTTTTTTGAAGTAATATGTTAAGTCTCTCTGTTAACTGTTAGATTTCTTGTTCTACATTTTATTTGGCTGGGTAAGGTTATGTTATTTTTTATCTCTAGATTTTAAAGCCCTAAAAATTTATTGGTGAAAAGCAATGAAAAAGTAACACTAACGATTTATATTTCCTTTATCAAGGTGTGACCTCTTTTCATCCATATTCAGCCAAGAATTCAGCGTTCTGGAAGTACTCCCTTGCTCTCCCACAGCACGCCTGGGGAAATCAAAGGGACTGAGAGCCAGTAAGTGAAACATTTGGCAATGTGATGTGTAGCTGGTGACTCCCAGAACACCACAGTTTCTTTCATGTTTTGTTATTAAGCAGGTGGTTTTGAAGAAGGACTTAGGATCAACGGTGAAATACATTTTTGTTTTTCTAGTTTGAGTTCCTGCTTCGGTGTTTGATGCTCAGGAATGTCAGAAAATGTGTTCTCAGGCAAATATCACTGCAGAACGTCACAGGATGTAAAAGGAGAAAATGCCTCACAGGGAAAGATAATTCCTATTAGTCTGCACACTTCTGTATGATGTATAGCACTTAATGCCTTGCACATTTCATTTTGTAGGTGTCAGCAGTACACCTCTGCATGTCTTCTCTTCAGAACGACATTTCCAGAGCCTGTTTCTTTGGCCACCTGGTTCTTGCATTTGGTCTCTAAAAAGCTAGTTTTGTTCAAGTAGCCTCTTACACTATCTCTGCAGGCTTAGGGTTGGCTTCACAAGGTGAAAAACACACTAGAATTATACCCTTAAGTATATCTATTCTCCAAAAATCATGCTCCTGCTTTTTTCCTTTTGGACGAGTTTGAAAGTGACTCATCTAGGGATATCGTGGAGGGATGGATAAGCAATTAACTTAAATTGGGGTAATTATTTAATTACGAAGTAGAAGCCAAAATTATGGGGAAAAGTTTTCCTTTCGAACAGAGAAATGCTTTTACACATTTTCATTTCAACTTTCTTCTCCCAAATAATGGAGATAAACACATGCCTTGCTAACAGAAATATTAATATTAGCAAATAATTTCAAAGTTTTAGGCCACATTCCACTCCTGGTGTTGCAGGACTGCAAAAGCTCGCCTCACCCTTCCTTTCTTTGGGCCATAGGCATGTTGATTCACCTCCCTCTTTTCAAAAGACTGGCATGGAGGCTTCTCTGGGCCCCAAAGGAGAAGGAAACACAGCAATGGAGACACTGTTCTGCAACTGAAACAGCTTTTCAGCCTCTGCCTGTGTTAATGAAATCTCTCCAGCTGTGGAAATTCTCTAGATGGAACCAACTGGTGGGTGGGTTTCACTTCTGGTCCAAGAAGTCAGTTGAATGGTAGATCTGGCTAGTGAAATAATGAGCTATCTGTCTCCTACGTGCCATCCTTATTTCTGACATCCCTTTATTTCCTGAGTCATGTCTTAGCCCCAAAGCTAGTAAGCAGTGGGGTTTTTTGTACTCTCCCTGTAGGTAAGTGAGGCTCACACAGGCATTCATGGTCACTCACAACCAATTTCTTTCAGCTCAGTGTGTTCAGACGTAAGTTCCCAGACAAGGATTTCCTGAGACACTGCTATCTGGATTTCCAGCTCTTGTTTCTCGTGAGGGTATCAGCATCATCGGTCATAACCCAAGTCATCTAACAATAGCACATATGTAATGTGTTATACTGCATGGTGGCTCAGTGGGGTCGTTTTTTGACTCGTGATGTCAGAAAAAGCGTGTTCTGTAATAGAGAAAGAACAGCACGAGTCCTAGACAGCTCTCAAAGCCCTCTCCTCACAAAGGTTAGGCTGTGGTATACAAAAAAGAGAAATTCAGTTTGACAGTCCTGGAAAAAGTATGCAGAAACAAACACAAGGAGGATTATGTTATACGAAACTTCTTAGTAACATCAGAGGTGTTTTTAATATGACATGACTGAACATAAAGAAAGGCAATTTAAGCACATTTTCTTTACAGATTTCTCTGGTAACTTTGGACAGTTACATAGTGCCAAACTATTTTCTTCTGAAACAGAAATATCTCATTAGGTGCAAATGTGAATCAAATAAGCTACAGCTTTCAAACATTTGAGCTTTGGAAAGCTCCAGGATGAAAGGAACTCCCATTTCATTTGCAGAAGTAGTACTTTATAAACTTTTCATTCCTCCTTCTAGTCCTGTATTTTAATGAATACCACAAACCAAGTGTGGGCCAATTAAAGGGTCAGCACATAGCTTCTCCAGTGACACTTTTTCTCCCCTGTCTAGACGGTATTTGCAGACATTTTCTTAGTCTTTCTGTCATACTGCAACCCAGTCAAAATTTCAGTTCACACTGGTCAGCCAGTCAGCCTGAGGTTCCAGAAACATCTGCCATTAACATTCACGTTATCTCCATGGTGCTTGTGCAGTGGGAATTAACTTTTGGGAAGCAACACAGGGATACTCTGTCCATGGTCAGCAGTTCAAGCAGGATAAAAACAATGATATTATGAACATGCCACATCCAAGTGCCTGGTCAATGTAACACATCCCAACAACATCAAGATTGGAGGTACTGCTTGTACAGGACACAGCAGAACACAGTGATAGAATAGAATAGAATAGAATAGAATAGAATAGAATAGAATAGAATAGAATAGAAT
>VWZZ01003500.1:20997-66583 GCA_013399095.1 Psophia crepitans
CTCATCAGACCTGTGCTCCAGACCCTTCACCAGTTTCGTTGCCCTTCTCTGGACACGCTCCAGGGCTTCGATGTCTTTCTTGTGGTGAGGGGCCCAAAACTGGACACAGTACTCGAGGTGCGGCCTCACCAGGGCTGAGCACAAGGGGACGATCACCTCCCTGCTCCTGCTGGCCACACTATTCCTGATACAGGCCAGGATGCATTGCTCTTGAGCTTGGAGGAGCATATATGGATGGCAACATATTGCCGTCTGCCCCGTGAGCCTGTTTTTTAGGGATATTTTTGGGGGTTGTATTTACACATAGACTTGTATCTGGATTTTATTCAGATGCAACCGAGTTATATGGTCAAATAAATAAATAAATAAATAGCCTTAAAGAATTTATACAGTCAAGACTAGTATCTAAAAATTATTGCTTCTGCAGTGCCTTGGGGTCTGATTTTTATAAAAGTGAGAAAAAAATGTAAACTCGCTGGAAACTTCTTAAAAACCAAGAATTAATCCTAGTTTCTCCTATAAACTTGCTCAGAGATTAAAAAAAAATAATTAGGGTTCCATTAATTTCCAGAAATTATGATGAAACTATAAACTAACTGAGATTTTACTGGAAAATAAAATCAATAATATTAAGTTCTGAACTGATGCACTGCAGTAATAAATTCACTTTAAATTGCACAAGAATAAATGATTTGAATGTCTTTTCAGCTGCCTCCTTCTCCAGGCACTGCAGCTGATGTTCTTCTTGTACTGCTGTAGCACAAAAATCTCAGACTATGAAGCTCATCTTTCACTCTAAAGAAACAGAAACCTTTTTAGTGGCCACAGGCTTTTCCACAGCACGATGAATTTCTCTGTTGCTTGAATGTTTGAGACATGGGTACATACATGAGTGGCTCTTCCTACCTATACGCATGGCACAAGTGCAGTGCCATACAGACTGGACATATGCTTTCTTAGAGGACTGACCATTGTTACCTGATGAAAGAGAGCATCTGAATTTAAGCCTGCTATTTTACTGTCTTGCTCCACCAGAATTAAAAACTGCCAAAAGATATTTAATGTTTTCACTCCGTGGAAAACTCCCAAGAACTAAGGTCAACAAGAATTTAAGTCTATTCATGCTCGTTGTGAAGCATTTAACATGAAGTATTGTTTTAAAATCTGTATTAAGAATCAAGGCAGCAGGAATCAGAGAAAGAAATAGTCAGAAACTCTGAACTGAAGAAGGGAAGTAACAGAGCTGTTTGTTAGGAAATTCCCTTATTTCAATAAAGTTTCATGTTCAGTGTTTAAAAGCATCACTATTTGGAGGAACTTAATTTCATGTGCTCTGATTTTTTTTGCATCATTGCTAAATAGATTCTACTTTGATTCTAGGTGACATAAGTAGACAAACAACTATTATGATTTCCTGGTGCATTAGTACACTTACAGCTTCAAAGAAACTCAGATTCAGAGATAAGGCACAGCACAAGGATCATGGACTCAGGAACCTTTGATAACATTTCTGCCTGCAGAAATGCGTTACCGAAAACGGCACCAACTTTATGGGACAAATGGGTTTTGTCGTGCCGATGTTGGGGGTAGATCAACAGGGAAATTCTATGCAATTCTCTTCTCCTTCCCAGTGTGTGGTAACTGTGAGTAGCTCAGGTATGGTCTCAGTTTGAGAGAATGTTTTAATTGAATTCTGTTCATATTCTATTAATTTCTGCATTAGCTTCCACTACTATGAGGCAGTAGTAGCCACTGACACACACCAGTAGGCTTGGATGAGCCTTCAAGCCAGTGGTGGCAAAACTTTCATGCCACATGAAATGCCTTGTTTTGGCATGCATGTCAGTTCTGATACACATGCCATCATTTTGCCTTCCCTTAGCTCTCTGTGATCTAAAAACTGTGACAGGTTTAAATTAGCTAGAACAGAAAGACCAGAATAAGAGAAGACTAATTTGTTGATGAATGAAGGTAAGGCTTGTGTGTTAATTAGGATATTATACATATATTTATACACATTGTTTCCTGCCTCTGTGATATTTTCGATGTAATGCTAGTCAATGATTTTACTATTTCAGAACCTTTCCTTCTACTGTTCAAAATCCAAATTTAAAAAAAAAAAGTGCTAAACTTTGTAAATGGAGAGAAAATCTAGACAGTGTGAGAGAAGAATACCCTAAAGGCTTCATAACCAGTGAGAAGATAATGGAAATTTAAAATATTTTAATAAAAACTGTTGAGTATTAAATGTGTTTTTCAAATGAGGGCCTCCTGAAAGTGTATTTGACTCCTTAGGGTTGCCAGTACTTACTGGGGCTGTTCTCACACATGTAACTGATTGTACAGCTACTGTGAAAGGGCTGGGGCCAGAATCTACTCTGGTGTTGCAAAAGTGCCTGGCTTGGCATGAGTTTCACTATCATCAAAATTATGAATCTGTCTCTCTCTATCTCATGCACTCATAATTTAGGCAACCTAAGGCATTGTTTTGCCTTGGTTTCTAGAAATCCCATGTACATAGGAGGCTGGGCTCTGTGTTGTATTCTGCGCTAAAAATCACGGCATGGGGAACAGACCTTGGGGAGGATCAGCACATGGCATATGGCTGGGAAACCGATCCTTTTTTTTTTTTTTTTCACCTTAGAGCATGGACACTCTCAGTCTAGTCCAGAAGGGAAAATTTATTTATCCCATGAGCCTTGAGGACGCTTGGGAGAGAAAGGTGCCAAATCCACGCTCTCCAATATACAGGTCAGTTCCTCCGAACAGCAGCCTGGCTCTGCAGCGTTTAAGCCAGCAGGACCAAGGCAGGGCACCCCCACCCCATCAAGCACTAAGAGTGTCTGAAGTCTTGTAGGAAGCTATTTGCATCCATTGCTCATGCCTCTGCTCCCTGGTGAAATGGCTCCCTTGCAGATAAAGAAACAATTAACATTTTGCATTGCTTTTGTGGCTTTCCCATTCTCGCAGGACGATGGAACAGGTGAGCCAAAGGCCAGCATGGAAGGAGGCAAATGAGTCAGAAAGGCAGGCTTAGGTGAAAAGGAGGGAAAAGGGAAGGGAGAACAAAGGCTGGATAGGTAAAGAATATAGCCACATGTGTTTTCTAATTGTCAGATTATTTGAGAGAAAGCAGTGCTACTCTCAAACCCTCTCTATGGAAGTTTGCCATACAAAACAAATCGTCAAAGAGGCTTTAATCCCAGGTCCATAAACTTACAATTGCCTTAAATCAGTAAGTTTTCCATGCATCCCCAGGAATCTATACTTTTCCCTCTGCTTCCATCTCTGGTTGTGTATTCTACTGTGTCTGCATAGAGGAGGTGGAGGAGAATGGGGGGCAGGACCTGTGTGAGCAATGGACTCAGATACT
The DNA here is from genome assembly GCA_013399095.1 of Psophia crepitans. Lineage (NCBI taxonomy): Eukaryota > Metazoa > Chordata > Aves > Gruiformes > Psophiidae > Psophia > Psophia crepitans. Next base: position 24,371 of record VWZZ01003500.1, read on the forward strand.
GGAAGACTACCTTCAGAAGTTTTCACAAGTCTGAAGAGCCGGTATGTGAACTACGCTACATTTGGCTCAGGGGAATGCAACAATGGGAAGTGTGACAACCAAAAAGGGCCTTGCAGCACACAGATATTCTTCAGCTTGCTTTCATTCAGCTCTTATGCTAAATTAATGAAAATCTGGAATCACACAGATTTTAACTTGTACTAACTATGTGAGGAAAGGTCCAAGATCCTGAGTTGGATTTTTACAGAATATGCCACTGTGCAGTTTAGCTTGACGTAAAGCCCTCATGGTTATGATTGCACTCTGACTGTCTGTAGTACAGTGGTTATCATGGTTCTCTGGGAGTTTTTACCTTTTCTGTAAGACTATTAAATTTAGTTTGCTCAAATGCTACTAGTACCAGCAGGTACCTAAGCTACACAGTGCCTTATACATACAGCTCCTGATTGCTGTACCCACAAGTGAGGTCCCATATGCCATCCCATAGGCTCAGTGCACAGCCTATGCTTAGGAGCTTCTTTTTTACCAAATAATAAATATTTAAGACAGTTCAATGAGTTCTGTTCAAAATGTATCCTGATAACTGGCAGTTTAGGAAGGAGAAAAGCCATTTTTCTAAAATCTAATCTTTACGTTAAGTGTCTGAAAATCGACTTAACCCAGAGTGTTTATTACCTTCCTCACCTGTGTGCCTGTGGGAAGTCATAACCCAATACAAACTTTTGCCAAAACCAGGAGGATTTTATCACGTGTACTTCAGAGACTGTGGTGCCTGAATAATCATAGGCAGCTTTAGTGGACAAAGGAAAAATTGTGTGAATGGATTTCTAGAAACAGGGACTTCTTTCTTTTCTTTTCTTTTCTTTCTTTCTTTTCTTTCTTTCTTTCTTTCTTTCTTTCTTTCTTTCTTTCTTTCTTTCTTTCTTTCTTTCTTTCTTTCTTTCTTTCTTTCTTTCTTTCTTTCTTTCTTTCTTTCTTTCTTTCTTTCTTTCTTTTCTTTCTTTCTTTCTTTCTTTCTTTCTTTCTTTCTTTCTTTCTTTCTTTCTTTCTTTCTTTCTTTCTTTCTTTCTTTCTTTCTTTCTTTCTTTCTTTCTTTCTTTCTTTCTTTCTTTCTTTCTTTCTTTCTTTCTTTCTTTCTTTCTTTCTTTCTTTCTTTCTTTCTTTCTTTCTTTCTTTCTTTCTTTCTTTCTTTCTTTCTTTCTTTCTTTCTTTCTTTCTTTNTTCTCTCTTTCTCTCTTTCTCTCTTTCTCTCTTTCTCTCTTTCTCTCTTTCTCTCTTCTCTCTTTCTCTCTCTCTTTCTCTCTCTCCATGGATGCTGGAAAAGTAATATTTCTTTAAACCTCTCTTTTTCTGAAACACTGAACTTTTACTTGAGGAAAAAGCATGCAAAAAGCTGACAACAAGGGAATGAATCACCCGTCCCTGCGAGTGTTTAAGGAAAGGTTAGACGCAGTACTGAAGGACATGGTTTGGTGGGTAATAGGTGGTGGGGGGATGGTTGGACTGGATGGTCCTTGAGGTCTCTTCCAACCTTAATGATTCTATGATTCTGTGATTCTGTGATTCTATTTATTGTCTCCACATTAAACACACTCTTTTCTTGCAGAAGAATTTTTTCAGGAGAGATTTATCTGCAAACACAGCCCAGATACATGAATTATGTGATTAAAATTGCTGATAGGTTTTGTTTGTGACTTGTCTGCGATTCTATGGAATGTAGGTATTTTACTGAATAAGGCTAATTGTTACGTGTAGGTGCCAACTCTCTGTAATACAGTGAAAAGCTTTTCATTGGCAAACAGTAACTGAGCTGTCAGATGATAATAAAAACATTAAAGTATATTGAAAACTGGAGAGGAAAAGTCTTTCCTTTCTCACTTGACATGTTCTGAAATGTGGTTGTGGAAGTCATTCAGGCCTGAGCATTCATGCATGCACACTGAGCTCAAGATTCACAATTAATTCCCATTTCCACCTCCCCCACAGCCTGGGCTATCTGTTGTGTTTGTGCAGTTCGACATTAGTTCATACCCTCGATATTGCTTGGTGCCTCCAGGCTGAAGCTGCAGCTGCCTGCCAGATTACTTGACTTACTCAGCAGCCCTGTCTGACATGGTGGGCATGGAGAAGGGGAAAGGAGCTCCAGTGCTGCGCTAGAGCTGACGGCTCTGAGACATTTCTTAGCCCCATGTCCAGAGGACCCCATCAGTTAAGAGTCTCCTGCTCATCAAAAATGGCACCCAGCTCACAGACTCTAGCTGAAGACCACAAATGCAGAATGAAGCTGATTGAAAGGTCTTAATGAGAGATCTTTGCCTTGTTCTGGTCAAATTTTGTTTCTCAGCAACCCTAAATGACCTATTTTATCTTTAGTTGTTGCAGTCTGTTGCTATCTCTAGTCAAATAGAATAGAATAGAATAATTAAGGGTGGAAGAGACCTCAAGGATCATCCAGTCCAACCGCCCCCCCCACACCTATTCCCCACTAAACCATGTCCTTCAGTACCGCGTCTAACCTTTCCTTAAATACCCGCAGGGACGGTGACTCCACCACCTCCCTGGGCAACCTGTTCCAATGCCTGACCACCCTTTCAGAGAAGAAATTTCTCCTCATCTCCAACCTGAACCTCCCCTGGCGCAACTTGCAGCCATTCCCCCTAGTCCTGTCACTAGTTGTCTGCAAGAAGAGGCCAACCCCCAGCTCACCACAACTCCCTTTCAGGTAGCTGTAGAGGGCAACAAGGTCTCCCCTGAGCCTCCTCTTCTCCAGACTAAACAAGCCCAGTTCATGAGGAATTATGCCTAAAGTACCCTGTGTTTTCTGATCCATGCTATCCTTTCTGTTCCATCAGAAAGAAGGAACTCAGCATCTGATTCACATGCTCCGACTGCTCAGATCTTTGGGAACCCGTAAATATATTGATTAATATAATCCATACAATGCTAAAGAGAATGCAATTATGAAAAGCATTTTAGAACAGTTTAGAGACATAAAATCCACATTTATTTTAGCCCTTGGCAATTTGAAGGTATTTACATTGACTTCAAATCATAACTCTTTCTGTTAAAAAAAAAATATTTATTTACTATGATAGTAGAGTTTTTCTTAGGAAGTAAACTGTGGAGCAGAGAAGTATGTGACTTGTAAAGAAGCCAGAAAGCAACTTTATTTCCACTCTGAGTTGAGGACAGCGTTTGGAGTTATGCTATATAGGCTCAGAGTCAAACACCCAAAGACAGAGTTGAAGCTAATGTAGTTGTACCCATACCCTACACTGTTGAACTTGACCTTCAAACTATGCTCAGAAATATCCGTAAAAAAATGCCCCCACAAATAAACCCCTAGCTTGGTGGAAGGTTGGAAACTGCCTGATCATGGTAATTACAGACCACACAGCTTGTCTTCAACCCCATTCAAAAGTGAGATTTATTGACAAAGCGATCATGTTTCAATACAGACAGAAAGAACTCCATTTCGTGTTTTATGTCCTTCTTGTTGTTTTATGGCCAAAGGTCCTGTGGGGCAGGAATTTTTCATCCAGAAAAATAAAGCTGATGCAAGATAATTTATCTGTCAGACAGACGTCCTCCTGCAGTTCTCCCTTAGTAACTTATTTTGAGTTGCTGAGGTGACAGACACTTTGGTTTCCCGCAGGTCACACGTACAAACCAGAAAACTCATCCACAGTTATTTGAAGTTAATAGGATTTCTTGTTTGCTCAGGCTATGTTATAGCAGACACTGAGTCTCCATGAGGGAAGGTTATTTCAGACTAGGGGAACTTGACCGGCCTTGGTGTTTCTCTGCCTGCATCAAGGACACCATCTTCTGATCAGGCAAGCATATCTCACTCCCAAGCATGCAGTGTCAGTATAACTTAATAATTTATGAGTAACTTCACTCAAGTCAACAAATGTGCATGAGGAGGTGGAAACTCTTTATTTCTCTTCATATGCTTTGATTGGTGCACTACAAGTGTCTGAGATGGGATTCACACAATATGACTTTAGCCATCTGCAAGTTAAAGCCTCTGTGGTGGTAATGAGTTCATAGGATAGGCAAGTGCCCTCAAGAGGTTCATGTGTCCAAGCTCCCCTACAGGTACAGGAGACCTAGCTGTTATCATCAGTGCAACCTAGAGACTGATTCAGCTGAGCAGTCACTGCTTCAGGATGAATTTATGTGTTCTCAAGGCTTCAGTGACTGTATTGACTAGATTGTCCTTGATCATGATGGGAGCTTAGCCTCCTGGCACATGTGGGCAATGACATATAGACACCAAAATACAGGCATTTTGGCCTGCGAGCTGATCCCATTCACAGTCTTAGCCAGCGTTCTTGGCTTTTTATCCAGTAAATAACTATAGTGAAGTTCCTCTTCAGGTTAACTCATTTTTTCTTAAAACCAGAGGAAAAGGAGAGGCGAGGCGAGGAAGGGGAAGGGGAAGGGGAAGGGGAAGGGGAGGGAGGAAAACCACTACCTGTTTTAAAGGAAACATAGGTGTGGCTTAGCTTAGACAACTGATTTTTGAAAATCTACAGTCAGGTGAACTGAATCCTAACCCCAAATATTTGTGGCAGTTTTGTAAAGTGGATGCTTGGGAGCACGCAGAACTAAGAAAACAATGTCCTCCCGACAGCAGTGCAGTAACTTCACGGGGCTGCTCTGTTACCAGCATAAGACCCACCGTCAGCTATCAGCTTGTCTGCTCGCATGGGGCCAAGGTTACTATGGCCCTGTCCCCGGCTGTCAGCGAAGCCACAGGGCGATACAGGACGCTCTGGCGTGGGCCAGGCTGGTATGCAGGACAGCTGCCGCATCGGCCCACCCCAGGGCCGAGCAAGGCGCTTCGAAGATTTTCCCACTTCGAAAGAGCCTGCTCTCCATTGCCTCCCACTCCTACCCTGCCAGATGTCTTCTTCCACGCTGCTTTTAGCCGCGGCTGTGGTTAGCGTTGTGCGGTCAGCCGAACGCGGCACACATGGGCAGGGATCACCCGGCAAAGCTGGCGGCCCTTGGCGCCCAGAAGCCCAGTTATTGGCACACGGGGTTTTGCTGCTGATTTATCAGTTTGCTTTCCCTCTCTCAGAGTCTGTGGTGTTTACCTGGACTCTTTATCATGTAAAATGGGAAAAAAGAAAAAAAAGTGCATTATAATAGTGAAGCTTTCTCTTCTGCTGTATCCTATAAAATAAGGCATCTGATTCACAACACTGCTATGCTGTGCTATTTCTGGCACTTTAGCTTAAGCTTGGACAAATTTACATGTGATCTACAAGTAATAAAGGCAAGAAATAACTTCTGGTTTATATTTGACTTCATCAGTAAATAATGTAGCAAAGATTTTATGGGAATACATAAACAGCATGGCAATATTTCTGATAGCAAGGAATTGTCTGGGATTTTAGGCACTGCCAGCAGTATAGAAATATCCAGCAGGTGAATGTTAGGAAAGAATGTTATTCTCATTCTCAAAGTAATTTTGAGGATTCTTAAAACCAGTAAGCGACTTTGAAAGCAAGTTACTAAAGCCAGTCCTGATATTCATCTGGGAGATGCTCCTGTCACACCAACACTGTTGAAAACCATAGCGCTCAGAATTGCTCTGTCAGAGCGGGGAAGCTACTGTTCTAGGAGAGAACAGGATTTTGGCTTGCTAAATTTTACACATCTTGGAGAGGTTCCAGTCTCTCTTATTATAATAAAGATTTACTCATTTCCTTTGATATCTAATATCAGTGGATATCTGATAACAAATACAAAAGAAAAAAATTCCTTTTGATAGCATGAAGGGACATTACTTTTCATAGCTGTGTGTGAAAAGGCTGATGTTACACCAGTGACAATGAAAAATATGGGCTAAGGAATTAAGACATTCAAATGTCTTTTACAATGACTTGAGGAATGATTCATCTGTTTAAAAGCTAGAGTTTTTTTCTTGTGAAAGGTACAAGTCTTTCTTTTAGTCTTCTGAGTCATTCTTCTTTTTTGCAAGTTCTCCATAGTTCTTTTGTATGGATCTTGTTAGTAAAAGCTTTGTCAAATGTTAATAATGGGACAACTTAGAATAAGAGGCCAAATTCATCCCATTTCCACTATGTGCAGCCAAGTTTTTGGATACTTCTGCCTGTTTTGTGCTTTTGCTTTCACACCTTCTCCTCCATAGCTGATAGTGACAGTAGGAGAACAGCTGTAGGCTGGACTCTGTCAGAGAAGTCCTAGAATAGAGACCTTGGGATAAGGGGCTCCTAATGCCCTGTCTGTGGGAATTACAGTTTCTGCCATTGCCCTTCCTAGCCTGAATAAAACTCCTTCTCTCTTCTGGTACTTCCAAGAGCACAAGTATGATCCAACCCATCCTACCCTGGGTACACAAAAGCCCGTGAAATGCTACTTGGTGTTGAATTCTAGTGGGATACACTTCAGATGTGAATGAATGCCATCTGGCTGCTGTGTGAAAAGTACTCTTCGCGGACTTGCCAGGAATCGGCCTTTTATTGCCAAGGTTTTGTTTTCACTTTTCAGGGGCAATGTGCATAAATGCTGCTACCCTTCACTAGGCTACTTGCAGCTGTGCTGTCAGGAGGAGGATGAAGCAGGGATGAAGGCGTGGAGCACAGGGAAAAGCAGCTTCCTATTGATGATGGTAAGGATAAGCCATTATTGCTGATGAGCTCAGTGTGGAGCTGGAGGGAAAGGGCCTGGCTGCTCATCAGACTGAAGGTGCAAGGCATTAAAGGGGATTAAACCGGCACAGTCCCTGCCAGCCTAATCCATTTGGCACCAACGAGCTGTAGGGAGGCCTGGATGCTTTGTGCTTATGGCGTTTGTGAGGAGGCTTAAAAGAAAAGACATAGTCAGTTTAGCTGCTACGGAGGCTTTCGGTGGTAATTGACTTTTGTGATCTTTCCTTCCCCCCCGCCCCCCCTTCTCTTTTTTGTAATTGTTGATTAGCAACTGTGTTCCACTCCACTTTATTGCCCACAAAACATAGGAAGCCTTTATTTCACAGTGAAAATTCAGAGCTTTAGGGTAGTACAAGGGCTTGTGAATATGCCGTGTATGGTCAGAGCACCGCTGCAGCACTGCCTCTGCTCTGATTCTGCTAAGGCAGTCCAGCTATGTTAGGCAATGGAAACACTCCATGAAATTATCTGAGACTGAGACTGGTTCCCCATACCCTTTCCCAGTACCCAGAAGGCAGTATACCATAAACTCGGGAAGGCAGCTTTCTGTGGGGGTAGATGTCCTGCAAAGGAGGAGGGAGCAGCAAGAGGAAATCATGTCTTCTACAGTGAATTTGTTACTGATGGAGACAATGTCTGTTCTGGATGTGGCTGATCCCCTTCAGATGGCTCCTGATCCCAGTCACATGCTGGAGACAATAATGAAAGGCTGTTTGTGTCTAAAAGGAAAAAAAAACCCCAACAGATATTATTCTGTGTAATTTCCAGATAGAGACAGTCTCTTCCCAGAAAAGGTCAGAGGAGGAGCCTAACTTTAGGTGCTTTTACTTACCCGGGGAAGAACTATCCCTGTACATTGACTGAAGTAAGTGCAGAGAGTTTATGTTGCAGTCACCAGTAAAGATACACCCAGGTGTCTCCAGGGAGAAATGTAAAAGCAGATTATTTTTTTTTCATCTGCAGTCAGCAGTGAAGAATACGTAATGGTTTATCTGTTTAACACAAACTGTCTGCAAACAAGAGGTCTTTTTTTTTTTTTTTGAGCACTGGGTATTTGGTTATAATTTTTTCTTTATTACTTCAGTACATAAACACAAAAGGTGACACATTTCAGATTGACTCCAGCACGTATGATATGTATTATATTCCTTTAATTAAGCTGTTGCAAATAACTGAAATTGCAGTGTCAGTAGGGACGGTCCTGGAGTAGTGCAGTGTTTACTAAAAGGTAATTTTTAGAGATTAATATAACAGTGGTAGGGAAGCCCTTTCCTCTTTTCACTTTTACTTCTGACCTTTTCTGTCTGAACGGAGTTTTCTGATTAAGTTTTTGAAGGGTGTAACACAAAACCAGTGCATTACTCCACTGGAAAAAGAAACCTGTTAAAATAAAGCACTGCATATATTTATTTGCAAGCTGAAAAGAGAAAGACAACATAAAAACCCCACTAAACAAGTAAAAACCCAGAGGCAGTTTTTTAAAGGCAAAGCTATTTCAAAGGCTTTCATTTTTCGTTGCTTTTGGAGTTACCACTGTGGATGTGAAGATAAGAGATCATTAGACCTACATCAGTATGTGGCATAAGGGCTGCTCTTCTGTAGCACATCAAGCATGCAATAACCTAACCGAAATTCCCACAGAGGTTAAACAATAGCCTCCTGTTTGTAGCTGCCTCCGGTTCATTTAGTAGAAAATGTATAACCCAAGTTTTATCAGATTCAGCTATAACGACGAGGTGCTCAATATTTCCTGTGCTAAGTGGAGTTCTTTGATCCATTATCCTGCTAATTACCAACGGGGTTGACCTCTTCCTGGATTTAACTGCTCTTGCCCATTTTTTTTCTGGCTCCCTATATTTGCTTAATTAGACACAGCCATGAATGCTCCCACAGTTCAAGCCATCTTGAAGCACTTTGGCTTGTTTGTGTGGATCCCACACCCCCTGAGTAGAGGGCCGGACTTGTTCAAGGACTGGATTCAAAGGCTGAGGGAGTCAAGGGGAGACTTTAAGTCAAATGACCAGACCCTAGCACAGTAAACAAAACCCAGCATGAGTCCACAGAGTGTAGCTGGAGCCAGGCCAATTTGCACAAGCAGAGAATTTGGGCCAAAAGTTTACCTTCTAATCTTCAATTCATATTAGCAATGTTTATGCATTGAACGTAAGAAAGACTGAATCTGGTCCTGTGCTAGCACTGTCGACATGACACCCTAAGGACAAAACAGTTTCACTGTCTTCAGAAATGTTTCCTTGTCTTTGCATGATACATGTGTGAAACTTGGCAAGAGAGCTTATTGTCCAGAATATTTATTGCTGCTTTTTAATAATTTGTCGACCTGTAGACCGCTGATCTGGAAGGGACACTGAAAGGTGATGCAGTTTCAGCCTCAGTCCCAGCGAATGTACCTGTATCATTTCTGACATATAGTTATTTATGCTACTTTTAAAACCATGATAGAGACCCCCTTCTCCTTTAGCCATGTATTTCTGTTCTTCCCTGTGCTAACACTTAGATTTTCCCCCCTTATGGCCGTGTCTCCACAGCTACAGTATAGGCCCATTAACTGTTATCTTCCCATTGGATAGGGAGAATGATTTATTCCTTTCTTTTTTTGTGATATCCTGTTACATGTTTGAAAATGGCTATCATGGCTTCCTATATTCTTCTCTTCCTAGACTAAACAAACTTCTCTAAGTCATCTTTGTTTCTATCTACCCTGGCAGTGTGGAGGACAGATTTGTAGGATCTCAGTGGAGCAGAGCTTGGGCTGGACCCAGTCACTAAAGTTCATGTGAAGGCCCTGCTATCTACGGGAAGCAGAAAAAGCTGCTCTTTGCACAAGTGTTGAATGCCTGCTAAAACCTGCAGCCTGTCTGAACAGGCAGCTGCCTGGCCAGCTGATTTTGCTGATAGTTCATGGAGGAGCCACACTGCTTTCTTCTCCTAATTTCATTAGGGCCCTGGGCATCCTGAGGGGTGTAGGAGGGCAAAATTCCTTGTAGAAACACTGCATCAGCTTGCACACTCTTAAACAAGATGTGCTAATGGGGAGAACTGTACAGGCAGTGACCCTTTTAATGCTCCCCCACACTGAAGAACCAGGCAGATATGGAATCAGGATCTTTTTTCCGTGAGGGATGCACCCATGCAGGTCAGTCCTGCCATCAGGAATTGGATGGATTGTGTCACGTTTCACCTTAAAGATGGACTGTGAGAAATTCTTCTCTAATTACATTCTGTAATTACATTCTGGAAGAGAAGACCTGAGATGGACCTGTTACAGTGAAATCTAAATTTTACAGGTGGGGTGGAGGAAAAGGAGAAGGCAGGGAATCAAATGGAATGGAATAGGAGGGCAGAAAAAGCAGAATGTCTTTTTTAACATTTTATTTTCTGCCTGTTTGTGTCCTTGATCTGTTTAAACACATTTAAGATGAGTATTTTCCTTTGAGAATGAGACACAGACTACATGTTACAGAACATGCATTTTTCTTTTCATTAAATATAACATTATTTTTCATTATTGGGCTTTCTTGGTGCTTGCAAAATTAGGTGAGTATTCAGTCCCTCTATTCAGTCTAGCTTTGTATGACAACTTATGCTAGAGAAAAAGTTTTCTCAAAGCTTGTGGTATATCAAAGGAATTGTTTGAGATAACCACACAGCTGAGGGTTAAAAATGGAGTGTTTTAACATCTTCAAAGTACTCCTTTGGTTTATTCTGTCTCAGCTTCAAACTGGAAGCATGGAAAGTTCATTGTTGGCCTTGGTCAGGATTTGGATTTTTTCCCTCTCGCTACAGTGCAGAGATTATTTCAAATGTGCTATTCATTTTTTTAATATATATTTTAGGGAACCTGTGTGGTTTCTTACACCATGTGGTAGCTATTTCTTTAGAAAACTACACCTCCTCTGTGAGTTTTCCAAAGTCTGTAAAAAATTGCTAGAAAACAAAAAGCATGTTTATGATTTTACTGTGTGACTATCAAATGCTCTGAAAGACATGCTAAGATGTGGGATTCAGGGGGTGACTCACTTCCACAAGCAACTTCTACACGAACAACTCTTTTTGTTATAAATACAAGATACTCCTTCATAGTTCCCCGTGTTTTGTTTTTCTTAATTTCCACTTCAGAAATGGAGTATTTGCTGTAATCCATGTGTTACCAACAGACAGTCAAGTACTAGGCAAATTCCAAAGCCATATATAGTTTATATATATTCCAAATGTAGGTACAGCCTCCGCATTCTCCTGTCCCCAGAAACCGTCTTGTCCTGGGGTATCTTGAATCTCAGATTCTGACAACCTTCAGAAGATTTCAGAGACTGTAGCATATGCTTATCATCAAATTCTTAATTAAAGTGTGCTATGGCTCATGGAACAGCTACAGATGTCTTACTGTGGCTTTGTGGGTCACAGGCACCCCATGAAATCACTGAGCTAGATGTCATTTTCCTCTGCTAGTGACGAGATGATGAAAACTAGTTGCCTTTACTTATCTAAAAAAAGGAAAAAAAAGAAAGCTATTTTGCACTTTCAAAGCACAGTTCACCAGAGTGTGCCATTAACACTTCAGCCAGCTTAAGGAAGAGGAGAAATTCATATTTTTTCATGGGCAAGGAAACTAATATGTAGAGTTGAGAGAGATGGTAACTGGATCCAGGCTACGCAGAGAAATAATGGCACTGCCAAATTGGAGCCAGAGCTTCTGGTACTATGTCTCACTAAACTAAAAGTAATGTTAGCATACGGACAAACATCTGAATATTTTTGTTTCCTAGTTGGTAGGAATTTCTTTTGAAAATGATATATCATATTTTACTGCAACAGAGTCATACTTATCATAGAGAATGATAAAAATGACAGACCTTAGGGCCACATCTTGTCAGGAGAACCGACATTCCTGGCACTACTGTCCTGTCTCTTCTATTTATCTTTTCTTTTATTCTGAGTTGTAATTCTCAAAATAGCATATGACCAAAAAAACACTCATCAGGTTCTCTATTTAGCTGAAAGCATTTGGGCAGCTGGCTCACTTTTTCTTTCCTGGATAGCATCTTTACCTTTCTGTAGAGTTCAGTGGGGGTGTAATGGGGAAACACATCCATGGTATGAGTTGGCATTCAGATGAAGAATTTAAATATAGACCTAACTATTCTTGCCCTAAGCAAGCAAATGCCTTGGATCTAGCTACACTCAGATGCATCAGAGTGCTGTACTTACACTAATGGTATAAAAGCAAAAAAGTGATTGAGTATGCTTGCAGGTCTCCACTGGGGAAGGAGTGGGATGGGCAGCTATCATTATGGTTTTCTGACAGCAGAGACCACAAAATTTGCCCAAGATTCAGAATGCAACTCTTTTTTTTTTTTTTTTCCCCCCCCCAGATGATATAATTAGAATTTTTAATACTGGAAAAACTATTACAAATATCCTTTTTAAAATACAACTTAAAAAAAAAAAAAAAGAAAAGAAAAGAAAATTCGCTTTTCCTGCTACCTGAGGAATCTAGTTGGTGAAAATGAAGAACTAGAGTAGCTGAGTTTAAAAAACAATAAATAAAAAATTAATATTGTTAGTAATACTAGAATGTAGCAAGTTTTTCTGTTGATTGGAATGTTACAGTCAGTGCCCAAGATCTGTTTAGAAAAACATCCAGGGGTTAAAATGTGGAAACAGAGGCACCACATCATGTAAAATGTAGAATTAACTTTCCTGAGGCAAAGATAACTGAGGACCAAGTTACTCCAAATCTTTACAGACCACAGTTCTAACAAACACATGGATGTCTGTCGTCCCATCAGGTGCACGCAAGCTAGACAGAAGAACAATCCAACTAATTTTTTGCTGTTGTAATTTTTTGTTGTTTATTTTGGAGGCTTTTCTTTTAGCACCTATCTGTCATGGCACTGTGAGGGACTTCAAGCTGAAAGGAAATGTTTGAAGGTCCTTATGCTGCTAATATTAAACCATCCTTGGAATTTTCAAACCGTACAGATGACAGACTGCTAATTGCAAAGTCCTAGACCTGAGAAGGGCAAACGCTGGGTGAGAGCTCTTCACGATGGATAAGGAGGCACTGAGCTAACAGTCAGCCAGTCAAAGTGAGCACTGTGTGGTTATTTTCAGCTGTGAAAATAATAAAGCCACAATGATTAATACTTCTCAAAGAGTTGAAAAAGATCATTAACTGAATGAATGAGGTGTAGAAGAGGGGGAAAAAATAATACTTGGAAAAAATGTTCATTTTTTATTTGATATTCTAAAAACAGGATTTGGAAAAGCAAGAGACAATCCTATTTAAAAAACCCAAACAAACAAACGAACAAAAAAACGCAAACAAACAACAAACCCAACAACCAACCAACCAACCAAACCCAAAACCAAAAGAACCCCACCCCAGCTAGCCTCAGGGAGAAAGTGGAACACAGTTAAGAAAGAGAAAAGGAAATGTAAAAATGGGGGGGAGAGGGGAAAGAAAGTTGATAGGCACAAAAATAAATTAGAATCTAGGCACTGTGGGAATGTGCCAAAAGAAGCAAAACCAGGTGAGTATAAAGAGTTTGTCAGTGTACTTAGGAACATTTTGGTGGCTTTGAATTATTTCTAACTGTATCTAGAATAAAAGAAACCCTAGTAGTCGGGGCTGGGGCTTCTGCAATGGAAAGGAGGAAATTATCAGTAAGAGAGAAACAGCAGTTGTGCTCAGAATGTGTGTTTTTGTCATCTAAATAAAGGAACCCTGGACAGGCTTTCTCAGAGCTTTCCTTGGCCCTGAGAAGAGAGAGTATTAAGATGGAGAGATTCTACTTATCTAACTAGAAGGAATTGAATGAGATTATGAATTTTAACATCTGAAAAGTGGTATTTCAGCCATATGAATTATTCTACATGATAAGTCAGCTTATCTACATTTGTATGATAAAAGTATTTAAGGACATCACTATTATTTCCAAATAGAGGTCTACAACTAACACAAAAATAGTTCAAACAAAATAGAGGCTGCAAATATGGTGAGGGTTTTGGTTTTGGTTTGTTTTTGTGGGAGTTTTTTTTGTTTGTTTGGGAGTTTTTGTGGGTTTTTTGGTTGTTGTTTTTTGGTTTTGTTTTTTTTTTTTAATTTCTTTACTGAAATTAGATTTTTTTTTCCATTTCACTCTAAGGCTTGTATGAAACAGTGTAATTTTTTTGAATTGTGCAGTCAAGTGAAAAGACCTTTCCAGCATTGATGACTAACAACTGAGCATTTGAGGTAGGAAACAAAGGCAATAATTTAATGCTACAAATCTACACCACATAAACCGAAGGAAAATCTTTGTTCTATAAATTCTTTTAGCAGGATTGCAGAGCTACTTTATTCATTCTGTTATTGGCATTATCTTTCAGTTCAGGTTTGTCTTAGTGTTACAAAGACTAGACACCTGTGTATGATGCCAAATAGACTCAGCAGCACACTTGGAGCATATCACTGTGAAGCAGCTGCATCTTATGTTCATCCATTTTAGAATTTGTAGCTGTAGGACCAGCTAATAACTGTAAATGCTACATGAAAGTGAGAAGACCTGTAATTGCATTTGATCTCACAACATCTCTCATAGCAGATATCGAAATGAAATGGCTTTTATATTTATTTTCTTATCTTAGTAAAGGATCTTATCTTCCAGAATGAGGCAGCATCCTTTCTATAAAGTGGCAAAACTGCAGCAAAGTTTTACCTGTGAAGCTTTAGGTTCATTATTTTTACCTGTTATGTTTGGAATGTTAACGTATTTGCTGAGATTTAGTAGGACCATAGCTACACTGCCCTGCTTAAAGAAGAATTTGCCAAGAGCATTGCTCTGGCCTGGGAAAGATGGTTGTTCAGAGGACACTGGCTGCCACACCAGTGGTACGTCTGCAGTTTTGGCTGAGCACCACGCATACTGGAAACAGAGCTGCCACTATAGCATGGAGCTGAATCCCTCCTTTGTTTTCATCTCCCTCTAACCAGCACTGCTCAGGCAAAGCTGCATCTTTGGCATCAGTCTTGGGGAGTGGTCATGGGGTGCAAGCTAAGTGGTTCAGATGTCTCATGTCCGCACCACTTAGGGCTAACCTGCTCTACAACAGATTATCCTGGAATACACTACATCACCAGTTTCCTCTATGGTCCTAAGATACCCACACTCATATGAACAAGGCTATTGTTATTTTTCTTATTCAAAATATCTGCAATGACAGTGGTCTGCTACCTGCAGTGTGGCTGAAGGGCATGCAAAGGTGTTCACTGGAAGGGTTCCTGGCACTGAACTGCCTCCAAAACCAGGCCCAAGCTGTGTCTTGGAGACATCTACTCTGAGCAGTACAACACAGAGCCAGAGAGACAAGGCTACGCAGAAGACAAGGCACGACAATGTCTGAGTTCATGGACCATTTTATTTTACTTAAAAGGACAAACTTAAACCAGACCAGTTAGTTTCAAACCACCTGAAGTCTTTGGTACCATCTTGCAATGACTAATGCGATTGTTCCCTTTCTTTCAGCATTGGGTACACATTTATATCCAGTCACGTTTGACTAGCTGGCAAATGGATTAGCAATGTTGGAGTTCACTGATACTCTTGCCAAATATTTCAGCTAAGAGAGCAAGGACTTACTGATCATTCAGGATGAGCTTCACCCTTTTTCCTAAAGATGTATTCTACATCTTCCACACCAGCGTGAAAGAGAGGTGGTTAATGTAGGACCAGGTAGACTGTCCTATTCCTGTTATGCCCAGCAAGAGGGAGAGGTTTGGTCTTTAGAGCTGACATTTTTTTGTATCTCTCTCTGATCATACAAAATTACTTTCATAATGTTTTGCCAGAAAGTAATCTTATTTTGCCATCGAAATTTCTTTTGAAAAATTGTGCTGGAGTTTGTTTGATTTCTGGGCTCGCCTTGTGGGCCTGAGAACAGACTTGGTGTGTGTAGTACATGCAGCAAGACAGATGACAAAACGCTTGCTAATCATGTCATGTTACGAACTTCTGAAGAGCTCTAAAGTACGCAAGGTTGTGTTAAGGTTGGGCAGCAACATTATCTGCCCCTCCAGTCTAAAGAAAGCAATTATAAAGATCAAAATAAGAGCTCCAAGTTTCAGAACATTGTATTTTACATTTGCCTATCTCTAAATCTTGGGATCACAATCTTTTCTTCCCACTTAAGGGTCTTCTGTTCTCATGCAACCATTTACTGGAAGAAGTCCCCTCCACCACTCAGTTAACTTTCTCTCATTTGCATTTCTGTTGCATGATATTCCTCAGCATTTGTGTAGTGCACCTATTCCTTTTAACTCCAGAGTCATGTTAAAATTAAACGGCAATGGATATTATTTATAAACCTGAATCCCCGTAGACAAGAAAAAGATGCTCTGAAAGGTTTACAGCAAAATTCAGACAGATTTGTATACATAGGATCGTAGATTTGAAAGGGTGGTTGCAAATGAAGAGCAACTGAACAATGGAAGAAGGCTTAAGGAGGGATTTGAGAGACTGTATCCCAGGAATGAAAGCTGTAAAGACGAAGTGGGGACCAGAATAGCTGTAAAACATCTACAGGAGGGGCACAGGTCGTGGCTTTAAACTGCCACCATATGCAAATAGGTGCTAGAATGAGATGTGTGGGTGGGACACATCTCAAGTAATGTTGATCATCTAGGAGCGGTATGTGCAATTCAAGCAGGTTGTCTAGATTCACCTTACCCTAGAACAAGTGTTAAAGGAGGAAGGATAAATCACCCACTGTGAGTGTTTCTTTCCACTGAGGGAGACAAGGTATTTAGTATTGTCCAGGTGCTAATTTCTAGGCAACTAAAACCAGACCGGATGTATCCTGTCTTCCACCTATAGATGCACTTAAACATAGTGGGAAGCTTCCATCTTTCTCTTCCATCAACAATGTATACTGCATACCCAGAAAGCCTTGATTCAGAACTGTCTTCTGAGAAAACAAAAGCTCTGGGGTTCCACTGCTTATATAGGACCATGTTTTAAAGACAGCATGTATGAGGTCCATCTAACTGGCTATAGGTGTCTATATCTGATACATTTCAGTTCCTAACGCAGTCAGTGGAGATCTAACCATGTCCTGGTTTCAGCTGGGAGAGAGTTAATTTTCTTCAAGAAAGTCAGTAATGGGGCTGTGTTTGGGTTTGTGCTGGAAGCAGCGCTGATAGTGCAGAGATGTTTTTGCTGTTGCTGAGCGATGCTCACACAGAGCCAAGGCCTTTGCTGCTTCTCACACCGCCCCGCCAGCGGGATGGCTGGGGGTGTGCAGGGAGTTGGGAGGGGACAGACAGGACACCTGACCCCAACTGACCAAAGGGACATTCCATACCATATGGCGTCATGCTCGGTTTATAAGGGGCTTGGGAGGAAGAAGAAAGGGGGGGGCAGCGGCATTCGGAGTGATGGTGTTTGTCTTCCCAAGTCACCATTATGCGTGATGGAGCCCTGCTGCCCTGGGGATGGCTGAACCCCTGCCTGCCATGGGGAGCGGTGAATTAATTTCTTGTTTTGCTTTGCTTGTGCACGCGGCTTTCACTTCACTTATTAAACTCTTGTATCTGAACCCATGAGTTTTCTCACTTTCACTCTTCCGATTCTCTCCCCCTTTTCCAATGAGGGGGACTGAGCGAACGTTTATGTGGTGCCCAGCCAATGGCTGGAGTAAAACCACGACAGAGAAGAATATCACCCTCAGCTTCATTAATTGGTTTCATTTCCTCTGACCATCAAAGGAACTTGCACAACTGGTTCGGATGCAGCTATTCGTGCTGTGGAAATTCACATGTGAACAGGACAGATCAAACCCTTAATGTGTTAATGCATTTACTTTTGCTACTTATAAGAACATCCACAATGAAGAGAAACATTTTCTATGCCATAAACCCACTCCATTTCTGAGTACCAATTAACTGTTTCTAGATTCCTAGGTACTTTAATAATCTGTTGATGAAGAACAGGGAAAAAACTCCTGGGAACAGATTATTTCATCTGGGGATTAAAATACGGAAGTTCCTAAAAGTAACCAGCAAAAATACTTTCTAGTTTTATTAAAAGATAAAGATTCAAGAACTTCCCAATGTCTCTTCAGTGAGGATCATACATGCTGAATCCTTCCCAAAAGACACTTAAATGCTTGTAGTCCAGACTAAAAGCATCAGGCTACCCACAGGCCAGTTATACCAAACTACTAAATCAAATTTGCTTCAATGACTTGGAAACTTTGGATAGGAGTAACATCCTTCTGCCCAGGAAATTGGGCCTCCCAGTTTATGACTTTGTTAAACATTTAGTCACGAATTAACAACACATAATGCCACACTAAAACCTTCCATTTGAGATGAGAAACCAGAAAGTTTATTTGAGCCTGAAGTCCTGCTTGACAAGATTTGTAGCATACATTTATAAAGCCAGTTGGTATATTCACAAAGATACAAATGGCTCACCCTCACACACAGATATGCATCTCATCCCTCTTATGATGCGTTTTAACCCTGCTCCATTCAGAAATACATAACCTGATGCCAAAACACGCTTAACAACGTCTACTAGAAAACCAGACATAAAGGAAGAAAAAAGAAGAGGTTTTGTTTGCTATCACTTTCAGAAACTGACTTTGGGGAGTTTGACCAGTAGGTTTTAAGTATTGAAGCACACTTATCAAAGAACACGGCAGTGTTGGAGTTATTGGATTCATCCAAGGATCATTCTGAGGAAAATGGAAGGAAAGAAGAAAAAGAACTGAGAGAGACCGCTTGCACTGTAAACATGTTATTCATTTCCCTTTGTTAACTTGGATGAGTCTGTGATTGGCTTGTACGCAAGGATGTTCTGTGAGGGTAAGAACAGATTTCCATATGGACCACATAGGGGCTGGCCACAGCTGTTTCCCACTGGTTAGGGGAACAAGTACGTTATCTGCCTTTGAGTATGTGGGCAGGTGGCAAGATCAGCAGAGGTTTCTTCTCCTCTCCTGCTAAAATAACCTTCATCTTGGCATTTACTTACTTGTGAGTGTTTGACTTTGCAGATTTATTTGTCTATTAATCTGGCAGGAGAAGGAGTAAAGGGAGGAGAGAGGGAACGTTAATGGAAAATCTTGGACTTTTTAAAAAAGAAACTGACCTCCTTTTGGGAAATCCATTATGTAGAATTATAGTGACCCATACGGTGCATCATCAGAGTTTAGCTCTTTGGATCCCTTTGAGTTAATAGTAGCACATTTGTCAACTTCTGCATAAATCAGGAGGAAGGAGGAGAGACACATTGTGCCAGCAGTGTTTAAAGCTGACAATAAAGGAGTGTCAGGAATCCTGAATCAGTTCCAGGTTCCATTTGCTACAGAACCTTATGACTACAACCACATTTTGCTCCATTTCCTCCCTTGTCCAAACAGGATGGAAAACTCTGCTCTTTTCACACTACGGATTTATTCTATCACCTGCAGGCCATACTTGCTCTCCTCTCAGTCCTCACTGCTTTCTCCTTTAGTCACTTCGCTGCTTCTTTTCAGCTAAGATCAAAAGAGAGACAGTCTTTTCATGGCTCTGGGACCACAAGGGCCCTTAGCAACCAGGGAATGATTTGTAGAGCAAGACTGACTCAGTCCATGGTCTTTAAGAAGACAAATTTCCCCACTCCTTGCTATCCTGTGTTATGTCGGACAGTGAAAGTTCAATGTTTCTTTAGGTCTTACGTGCCCTGTCCAGCCTCACATGGGACCTCCATCCTTGCACCCACTGCCTCAGGAGCTCCACCGAAGCTAAGGCCTTGCCTGAGCCATGTTGTATGTGTGCCTGTCTCTGGTCTTGTCTCATGGATGAACCTTGCACCTGTGCTATATGTAGATTGTCTCCTGGATGGACCCATCACACATATGTTGTAGTTTGTCTCTGGCCCTGACTCTTCTTGCTTCAGTCTGGGCTGCCTAGATAGGATCTGATGCTGGTTCATCAATTGCTTCATATTTGCAAGTAGAACAACTTGCACATATTTGAAGCATAGAACCAGTTATATCTCTCACTCCCTGCCCACAGTGGATGAGGGAGAGAATTAGAAAGGAAAGAAAGAGTAAAACTTATGCGTTGAGATTAAGATATTTTGATAGGACAGAAAAGAAATAATAATAATAATAATAATAATAAACAAAACAAGTTATGAACAGCACAGTATCTCACCACCCAAAGCAGATGCTCAGCTGCTCAGCTAGTTCCTGAACTGTCCCACCTCCCAGCTAAATCCCAGTTATATACAGAGCCTGACGTCATATGGTATGGAATATTCCTTTGGCCACTTTGGGTCAGCTGTCCTCGCTGTGTTCCCTCCCAGCTCCCTGGGTGCCCCCCGCCTTCTCATTGCCAGGGCAGTATGAGAAGCTGAAAAGTCCGTGACTGCCTGGCAGCAACTGAAACATCAGTGTGTTATCAGCATTATTCTCATCCTGAATCCAAAATACAGCACTGTGACCCCTGCTAGGGAGAAAATTATCTCTATCCCTGCTGAAATCAGGACGGATCCTTAAGCAGATCAACACTTCCACCCAACTCAGTGTCATCGGCAAACTTACTGAAGGTGCACTCACATCCCCTCATCCAGATTTTTCATAAAGACATTAGAAAGAACTGGCCCCAGTACTGAGCCCTGGGGAACACCACTTGTGACCGGCCATCAGCTGGATCTAACTCCATTCACCACAACTCTTTGAGCCCAGCCATCCCACCAGTTTTTTTTTACCCAGATAACAGAACACAGTATATGGATGTCATGGAGGTGTCACAGCAGGTAGAACATTGGCAGCAGCAGCTGGTGACATCACCAGCCCAAGATAGGGGTATAAAAAGGTCTGTGCTGGCCCAGGCTGGCAGATGAAGAGCCATGTGAGCAAGGGCAAAGAGGGGAGGGCACAGGGGCAGGGACTGCCCATGGTGATGGAGAGTGGCTGCTTTGTGCTACCGTTGGACGACTGGACAGGGAACTGACCAGACCAAAGCACACTCCTGTCCTCTCCTTCCTCTGCCACTGAGCTGGAGAGTTGCCAACAGTCTACAGGACAGATAAGACAGCACCAACCCCTACCCCATGATGGTCTTACAGGGATCTGGAAGCTCCCCATAGCCATGGACAAAGGGAGCTCTGAGCCTTTTTTCACTGAGTACCCTGGGGCTGAGCTCCTGGCACTAGCTCTAGTGATGTACTGATCACGTCACACTGGGCAAAATGCTGGTGGTGGCCACTATGGTTGGCCCAGAATGGATGTCTCCTGGTCATCAGGGAGGCATGGAATAGACAGCCTTGGTGTGAGGCTGGGAGAGCCCTGGCCAGGGAGGCAGGGGCTGCCTGTGGCAAGAGGGGCTGCTTCAGTTGGTGGTTCTCCTGTCTTTAATAGCTGTAGCTCTGGACAGGGACACAAGCAGGTCATGGCACACTTCTGTCCCCTTTCTCCTCTGCCATTCAGCCAAGCAGTGTTTCAACTTTCTACATAGATATTGACCTAAGGATAAATGGTACCTTATCCTGTACCTCTACATCTTATCTTGTATCCTGCAATAGATAGTGTCATGGTCCTACAGGCAGCTTGAAGGTCCCCACAGCTGTGGACAAAAGGAGCTCTGAAGCACCCACATCCTTTCTGTGAAACTTATCACAGAATGAAAAAAAATAATTATACGTAATACACTTCTGATTCATTAAGCCATTGGCTGGTTGTTCTTGTTTGTGTTTTTTTTGAGAAACCTTTCGAGACTTTTCCTTATGGTGCTTATTTCTTTATTATATTTCATTTACATATCTTTACAGGTGTGTGTGTGTAAACGCAGTATGTACACATATTTAAGTACACATATCTAAAGTGTGTCTATGTATAAATCAGAGATCTGCACAGACACATCTGGGTAGGCAGAAGGCACCAGGACTGAGTCCTGTGGGGTTCCCCAAGAACCAGCTGCACAGGCAAACAGACAAGCCACATATTTTATACTGGCTCAAGTGTTATTTTCCCTGTTAGCAGCAGAATTTCTATCTCACAGCACTGGTGAAATAGCAGAATGGTGGTGGTATAGCTCAGAGGAAAGGTGATATCTGAGGGGGGATATAGCACACACGACCGCACAGGACAGTGACTCTTCATTTAACACTGTGGTTTGTATAGATACTTCTTAATCTGAGGGATTTAACACAGGTACCTGAGCTAAGAGAATAAACTGAATTTGGTCTCTTCATAAGCAATTAAAAGAGGTAGGCATTTCCAAAGAGCAAATAGATGCAGCTAGGATCTGAACTGCTTTCTGTACACATTGTTGCTCTCCTCAAAAGACACTGACTCTCGGAATAGGCATGTAAAGAAATCATTGCAGTGATGAAGACAGGCATCTGTCTTAGCTGACCAGTAGAAACTTCTCTGAAAATAATTTGGATTCATTTTTATCACACTTTAGCATTCTAAAATCTTCAGTTTCCCATCTGAGCTAGGTTCACAGGTTCCTGCACAGCTAATAGACAAGGACTGATACTTTTGATAAGCAGTTAATCCCATCCTAAGACAAGTATATAAAACAGGTGGAATGAATTTCCCTCTAGAGATATCAATCCTCTTCCATTAAGCACAAAGAGTTTAGGATTATTACACTCTTAACTTAAACATCGCCAGTAAATGGCTACATTTCAGTGGAATAAACCCTGACCAGAGCGTGCTGTTGTATAGCACAGAGTACCTGGACATGCTAGCTCAGGTTCACAAGCACCATTAGTGTTTCACTGCAGCAAGGCAAAATAAAGCTCGCTATCCAGCTGGGAGAATTAACTGCCTAATAACAGACAGCACGGTGACCATGAGGACACTGCCTTGCTGTGGCAGCTCTTCAGGTCCCTTTGTTGCAATGGTACAAGTAACTCTTTACCGCTTGCTGGTGCGTGCTTTAGATATATACTGAGAGTTGTGATCCCCTCCCAACCCCTTTGTGGTGCCAGGAATGGGATACACCAAACCGATGCTGTCCCTGACAGTAGGTGCCACACGTGGGCAATGGTGCTGCACATCAGAAGCAGCTGCCCGTTCCCTGCCTCCCCAGCATGCCCAGGGTAAAGGGAGGAAGCTCTCTACAGAGCAGTTCTACTGGACAGCATATGGCAAGTTGGATCTCTACCTTCCTTTGTGGTGTTAGTCCACTACAGATGAAATCTGTCTCCTGTTAAACATAAATTGAATTGCTTTAGGGTTAAAGCTTCTGAGTTTTAAAATATAATTACCGTGTAAATAAGTTACAAACATTCTAACTAAAATGAAAAGACAAACTACAAAAGATGAATATATTTAAAATAGCAGGCTTCTCAAGTGCTGAAGCTGGATTTCCTGAGAATAACAAGCGAAGTATTTTAGAAATCATAAAAAGGTTTGTAATGCCTTTTTAATACCTACAGGATCACAATTAGATGTCTTGTCTGTTCCCTCTCCAAATGGAATGAAAAATTCCGAAAGCCTATCTCAGTTCACTGTTGTCATCGTCACTGGACATTTGTGTGTGCGTGCATGTGAAAACACCAACATATTTAGGGCTGGCTGCAAGCCAGCATGTGTGTGTGTATGAGAAAGAACAGAGCTTCCCTCTACTGTAAGGGCACTGCCAAGGTTATCAGTCCCTCCACTTGTTCTTGTACCTATAAATAGACTGTAACTTTTAGTTACTGTACAATCCCGACTACTACGGAATTTCTGAAGAGGGTGGTCGGGAGTAATAGCGTGGGCAGGAATGGCCAAACCATTTTGTCAAACTGGTTTAGAGCACTAAACCGCTTTGTTACTAATGCTCATTCTGTCAAATTACATGTTATCTCTGTTATCTTTGCTTGACCTGCAAATGTAAAAGAAAGAGCAAGCCCTCAGCTTTAGTGACAAAGTATAATAGCTGTAGTCACCCTTGCATTTAAAACAAAAACAAAAACCCCACCTAAAATGGGCCCAATGACTGGCTTCTCACCAGAACTGCTATTTCTGAGCCCTCTGCTGGCAAGGCTTTCTAAAATAGACATTTTTAACTTAACACAAGAAAGTACAGTAGAAACAATCTGAGTATACAGATGGTCACTTATCACAGAATCACAGAATCACTTATGATTCAAATCATAATCTCATACTGCCTACACTGCAACTCCTTTTCCAGGAGAAGAGCTATCTTCCAAGTTTTCTTAGCTACTGCTGTGGGATGGGGTTTTTCTCCTTCTCTCTCCTTCCCCACCCTCAATTTAAAGAACTTTCAATATTTCATAGACAAGACTAAAGGAAACATGAGTTGTTAACATTTAGGGTGCCCCAGCCTGACTTTCACCCTACCCATCCACCTGCCCTGCTGTTTATCCCTCCACCTCTTCCTGTTTGCTCTGCTCACATAGACCTGAGGATCTCGATCCTTGAGAGCAGCAGCAGAAGGTAGGTAGGACATGATCGTCCCTAACGTGTGGCTTCTCCTCACCTCACGTTTGCCTTGCTGTAGCTCTGAAGAAATTACTTGCTTCAGACAACGCTCAGAACTATGTTTTACAGTCCTTGTTGGGCAGCCTTCAGAAGCCCATACATCTCTGCCGAGCATTCATCTGTGTGATTTATCAAAAGACCGTGATCCAGTAAAATCTGAATGAGTTATTGCAGCCCTCTCCAGCTGTTTCCAATAAAGTGTCAGGCATCTTTAGTCATTCCTGGCATTAGCAAACCCCAGATCCTACTGAAATTACCTACAATACTTCTCTACGATTTCTCTGATCTTCATCAGGTCCAAGCAGGCTTATTCTAAAAACACAGAGGGAATTCCACATTATATCCTTGGGACTGCTTCCCATGTGAGAAGGGGTCTTTTGTGTCCCCCTGGCATGCGAGCTCAGGTGCCTGACCCCATGGATCAGGCTGGAGCTGGACTGAGGGTGGAAATGCCTGTAGTGTTCATCTCGCTGCTCCTTTCAGTTGGTAACGCACGCAGCTCTTGTTCCGCTGTGCTAGAGGCATAGCAGAGTAGCTGAAGCTGGTAGTGGTGTAAGAGTGAAGGACACAAAGACGGGTAAGACCAAGTGTCATGATTTAATCCCATCCGGCAATTAAGCACCACGCAGCCGCTCGCTCTCTGTCCCCGCTCCCCGTCCCCCTACCCCAACAGGATGGGGGAGAGAATCAGAAGAGTGAAAGTGAGAAAACCTGTGGGTCGAGATACGGGCAGTTTAACAGGTAAAATAAAAGCTGTGCACACAAGCAAAGCAAACCAAGGAATTCATTCCCCGCTCCCCATGGCAGGCAGGGGTTCAGCCATCCCCAGGACAGCAGGGCTCCGTCATGTGTAATGGTTACCTGGGAAGACAAACATCATCACTCCGAATGCCACCAGCACCACCCTCTTCCTCTTCCTCCAGCCCTTATATGCTGAGCATGATGTCTTATGGTATGGAATATCCCTTTGGTCAGTTGGGGTCAGCTGTCCTGACTGTCACCTCCCAACTCCCCGCATAGCCCCAGCCCACCCTCTGGTGGGGTGGTGCGAGAAGCAGACAAGGTCTTGGCTCTGTGTAAGCACCACTCAGCAATAGCTAAAACATCCCTGTGTTATCAGCACTGTTCCCAGCACAAATCCAAAACACAGCCCCATACTAGCTGCTATGAAGAAAAATTAGCTCTGTCTCAGCTGCAACCAGGACACTGTGAGAACAACTTCTTGTAGCAAGTCAGACACCAAGGAAAGCAGAAGGAGCCACAGGGCTGAGATGTTTATTTGCTTTAACAGTAAATGGGGAAGTCCTTAGAGCATTTATTGTTTATTTTAATAAACTGAGGCAGGATGGATCAGGGGATAGTAGCTGATGTTTCTGATTCCTGAATCTGATAGAAGAGGAGTTTAGTCCTTGGTCTGAGGTTTGCTAACGAATGTTCACCACCTGAGAAGGCTGGTGTGTGTGTGTTTAGGAGGGGGCTGCTAATATGTCACTTATATTTGACATAGGAACGGAGGATCCAAGACAATACGAAGGGTGGGATTCAGGTGCCTAAACATGCACACTAGCATTTTTTTAGATGCCTTTGTATAATTTACCTTGCCTCTACTGCTCTATAAGGCTGTAGCTACTCTTCCATAGGTCCTGTGTCATATTTGCTCGCCCAGTGTGATGTTTCAGGCACTGTATGCACCTGAGATAGTGCTAGGCACCTATGTTTAGGCACTTGAATCACTCTCAAGGTATCTGACCAAAAAGTCTGGGGGACAGGGGACAAAGAGTCAAGATATGAAGTGCTAAATAGCTGGTTTTCCAACATTTTTACATTATTTATATTTAAAAGTAAATTACTTTTTATATCAAGGTTTAATGAGATGTCATATACTACCAGCATGACGTGCTGCACGAACACTATCAATACCTAACAGATAGACCCACCCTGAGAGATAACTGAGGGTGGTCTGATCAGCCTCGGATATCATCATTCACTCTGTCTGACTGCTTGTTATGGCAGAATTTATTGCTTGAAGTAAAAGTGGATCAAATTGGCAGAGTGGGGGATGTTTCTATGTGTGTGCCTTTGGGTGAAAGGGAAAAGAAGAAAGGAGTTTAATCAGTTTTCTCCTGAGCCCTGTAGTCTACTGATCATGCGGGCTCTAGCTTATGTGATCCTCCTAGCAACAGTATGTCCTTTTGCTCAAAATCAAGGCAAAAGGAGGAGTTCAAAGAAATTCTGTTTTGGCTATCACCTCTTTCCTGGACATACTTTCTTCAGCTATGGAGACCAAATGAACTGCATTAGCAATCCTCTTTTCTTAGGCACTAAAATAATCAGTCTTGTGACATGAGCATGTGCATGTCGGGGCTGGTGTGCAACCAGGGACAAAAAGAACCCCAAAATTTATGCCTTTGGGCCATATATTGGGCACATTTTGGATGCTTTACAGGAAAATCACTTAGTACAGCCCTGGAACGACTCCAGGACAGTCTATGACCCCTCCAGCCAAAAAGCAGGATGTCATTGTTTAGCTGGCATGTAATGCAATAGTTTAGCAAGGATTGCTAAGATATGCATCTAAGAGCTTTAAACAGCACTTCTGGAATACAGCTTGAACCACATATTTGCACTGAAGCTCAGTAAGATTAGGAAACCTTTGTTTACTCTTCTATCTCTAGTATTGTGTTTTTTTCAGTGGGAAACACTGATACAGATAAATTTATTTAGAATTTGAAGGAAAAAAATAACAAAACTCTGCTTGCTAATGAATCTAACTCCATGTCTGCAGTGGGTCCTGTATACCTACTGCTTATAAAAGTAATGTTTCATATAAAACAGGCTTAATTTCTCAGTTCTATTTCTTTTGCATCGTCAGATCCTGTATTTTGCCACTTTTTTTTTTCTTCTATGCAAAAGCCATTTATTAATACAAGAGACCTGTTTAAAACCAGCCAAGGAGCACACTTCTCAACAGAAAGCCAGACTGCTAATTGTCCTGTTAGTCCTGTTTGGAAAGCAATGAGAGTCGATATGAGGCATAGCACCTGGGAAAATGTCCCAATAACTAGAAACAGCAGTAACCAAAAGACAGCAAAACAGTTCAGCTAGTGGTAACACAGATATATTCTGATTTCTGCAAAGTCCAGTTAGAGGCCAACATCGATCCTTCACTCACACGTACAAAGCCGAAATATTATAGAAGGAGCCACTCCCAGGGCAGGACAAGTTCCATTAACTCTTTTATTTTCAGATTAATCAATTATTTTAAAAGTGAGTGATGAAAAAGAACATTCTTTTTTGCCTTGGCTTTGCTTCTTATGTAAAGAAATGTTCTTAACAGTTTATGATAGAAATAGATGTTTTAGCATAGGCAGCCTTCTGAATCGCTGCAGCCTCTCCTGTGCCGTGTCAGGTGGATCTGTTCCCATCAAAGAGAGTTTAACTGACATCTCAGCCTTTAGACTGTATCATTAAAGATCTTCTGGGATTTAGCTTGTCCTTCTTTGAATGCACCATGTGTGCATGGTTGCTCGGAGGCAGAGTAAGAAGAGGTTTTGATCTGCACTGTCTCTATTTATGATTGACTAGCAGAGATTGCACGGCCTCCCCAGGCAATCTACTTTGTTGGATTAGACAAATAGGTATTTGGTCTGGTTGAGTTAATACCACCCTGGGGCAGAAAGGTGGACTACTTGACCACCTGACATCCTTTTTAGTCCCATTTTTTCCTACAATTTTCTGATTCTTTCCTGATAAGTGGGCTGTTGGGCTCTCCACAAAGTTAGGCACTGGAAAGAGATGAGGACCAAAGACTGACCCTGTAAATGTATTTAGAAGCTTAAACTTAGTTTATTTCTATGGAAGCTGAGATCCTAACTACTTCTGTAGACCATAGACTGAGCCCAAAACTATCACTTTATCCTGGGTAAAATAAAAGAGACATAAAAAGACAAAAAAATCCCTTGATGTTAGGATCCCTTAACTCCAGTAAGATTTGTGCAAGATCCTTTTCTTGAAAGTGTCTATCCTTTGCCAGTTTTATTTATTGCTTAATATCCTACCAAATCCATCAGTATGTAGTCTCTATGTCATGAATGATTTGCCTTTATTGAAACAAAAAATTCAGTTACTACTGAAGTATCAATGCTGTCCAAGTTACACAAACTACCCGTTGTAGGTGCCTACCATAGCCATTGCTACCACATCTCATGCCTGGGTGGCCCTGAACAGAGGGTAGACTAGGTGACATATTACTCCCTTAAGCTTAAGTATCATAAATGCTTGCATTAAATATCTGTATCATTTCTACTTGTAGCTATAACTCATCCCGACTATTGAAGTTTCTCCTTTCTGCAGAGTTAGAATCCAATCCTTTCATTAAACCTTTCAATCTACTCATTAGTGGATTATTTCATGGGTATTATGTCATATTTAGGACCTTTTCCTTTACTTTTTCAACTGTATTTGATTAATAAATCCTTCCTTTTCCCTGATAAACTGTTTACACTCCTCAATGTTACTAGACCCTGTGTTTTAGCCCATGCTCCCAAATGTTGTCAAGAGACAGATAATTTGCTTTTTTAGTATTTTCCTATAAATCATTTTATATATCCTATAAGTCTAGCTGTCACTATTAGAATTCTCTTTATTTTGCCCTTGTCCTTTTCGTATAGTGATGCTGTAACTTGCAAAAGGATGGAGAAAACTCAATTACCTGAGGTAAGGTTGGACCACAAATTGTGCAGAGGTAGACAATACTGCCTGAATAGTACTTGCAGGCTTTGACCTCGGAATATTACAGCTGCAGTTTGAGATGTACATGATAATCTACAAAGGGGAGACATGTCTGGCAGCAAGCTACCTGAACGATCGTATTTCTACAGAATACTATTAAAGGAGTTACAGCCCACTGGGTTTCCTTTGCTGTTGATTCAGAAATAGGGAAAGTTTCCTGAAGGACTGATTTCCCCTCTGTCTTGTGGGTTTAAAATTAATTATATGATTAAGATCATATATATATTTTCTTTAAGAAGGAGAAGACCTGGTTGAAAGTCTCCTAGAGTTAGAGAATGCTGACTTGACAGGATGAAAATATTACCTGGCACGAATCAGCGCCAGGAAATCTGCATTTCAAAAACTGCCATCATATTTTGTTAGGCTAATTGTCATTGATGAATCAAAGTATTTTAGTAAGGTGTTATTTCCAAATTAATTTTCTTCTAGAATATTCTTATAAAACAGCACTCCTTCTGCAGCATTCATGCTAACAAATTTATTTATTTCAAGCGGAAATCTTGAGATGTTTACAAACCTCTTTGGAAGGTACTTTTTGAACTCATCTGTTTACAAACCTGTGGAGTTAGTTTGTTATGATTTAGCTGTACAATCTTGCAATAACTGAGTTATTTCATCTTCCTTTTTACTACATTGCAGTTAGGATATTAAATGAAATTTAGGATGTGCCTTTCTGAACTAGCATCTTCACATAGCCACGCTCCTCCTGAAAGCAAAAAAAAAATAAATATGGCTGGGTCATTTGTTTTATTGAGTCTGCCTCTTCAGCAGGTGTTTGTAAGTTAGTCTAAGATGTAGTACTTCTTACAGTATTCATGGGAACTTTTGCTTATTTTATAATTCTATTGACAAAAATACTAAAGTATGAAGAAAAGGACACAGATTTCAATAGTAAAGAAAACCCAAACAAAAACAAACAAACAAACAAAAAACCCAAAAAACCCAACAAAGAAAAAAGCAGTTGTAATGTCATTTCAGTATCATTCAGTTCTGGGGAAGAGGCCTCTGAAGACTGAGGCTGGGGCAGGAATGAGGAAAAAGCAGGGCAGAAGAGAGAAAGAGTGCTAATCTGAAATCATACAAATCCAGTTCACCGTGGGTGAAACACTAGCTCCCAAATGTCTTAGGAAGCGGTTCTTCTTGCCTCCATTTCACAACGGTAGCATGAGGACAACTCCCTCTGATGCTTCCTTTTCCATCCTACCTTTTACCTCATGGGTTACTCAGTTCTTGCTGCAGGGAATGCACCCAGGCTACTGAGCCTTGATGAGATGCCTTTTCTCGGGTTCCTGCTCCCTCTAACTGTGATGCTCAGTCTGTGCTTTTGTCTCTGGTATACATTACAGGCAATGAGATATCATAGATATTGCCAATTAGCCCATGGTTCCAGTAGCGATACAACTGTAGCAGTAGGGAGAGTTTATTGTCTCAATTACCCAAAAAGGAGGATAAATTATTTTCTGTTGATACCCATATTGCTGCATTTTCCAGTACATAAACTAGCTCAACTATGGTGCAATGCAGATTGCAATGGAGGAATACACACACACAAGTGTCAAGCCACAATCTCGAAGTAGTTTCAGTAGTAATGTAGACAAATATTAACTGGGGCCATTGTACTTTTACGAAAGTCAAGGCATCCTTTTCACATGTATCCTGGTGAAACCTGATAGACTGACAGGATTCAGCTCTGGCTTTCCAGTCATTATGATGTTTCTGTTATATAAGCCTGGTTTTTAGTTTGTTATATTTCATTTCAGTATGTTGTTGATCTAACAGGGATACAATTAATCCTGAGATACTTGCTGCTTTTTTCCTAACAGTTGAGAGAATTTGTTAAGCTAGATGGCTGTGTAAACACCAGAAACCAGGCAACACAATTAACCTGCCCTGCTTCCCTACAGCTTCTTAGTTTATCTGGATAAGCTTTAATAAAATTCTATATGTGTGTATGTGTGTGTATATTATGCATATGTGTGTGCGTGTGTATATATATATCAGAAAAGTATTTGTGACAAGATAGCATAGACTGTCCCATTCCCAACCAAACACAGGTTATCAGTGGTTGTGCTTTTTGTGGCATGTAAAGGGCAACATTTCAGGCATGGTAGCATCTAATTATGAGTGCTTTAAAAAAAACCAAAATTAGGAACAACAATATGAAATGCACTGTGTTTCACTGTATTTCACCAGTTACCCTCCAAAATAATTTTTACTTCTCGTAAGAAGTATTTACTTTGACTACTGTAATGCCAGAACACTTCAGAATTTCTAACATATTATCCCTCTTCAAAGATTAAGTGCTATTGTTCCCACTTTATAGCAAATAGCAGAAAAGATTAATAACCACAGACATGTAAACGTTAGGCATCCGATGTAAGCGATGTTTTCAGGTTCCCCGTTGTATATAGCTAGGCATTGATAAAGGACAATTCAGTCCTCACATCACCAATGATCCTGCCAAAGATGCTCTTTTAGAGGTGATGATTTTCATCCCTGTGCTGCATCTGACCTACTCACCCAGGCTTTTCGTGTAGTAAATGGAGATAGAGAGGCTTTCAGGGCATTCATTATTCATCTTATTCTAAAGGAGGTATCTAAGGTAGGTCAGATGAATTGCAAATTAAAGCACCTTTTCTTTCCACTGGTAAGAAAAGGATCCCGGAGTGATGAGCACAGAAGTACCTTTACTTGAAGTTAAGTGTAATGAGATTCTTTCATTTATTTCAGATTCAGGGCTACCCTGTGGGAGTGTGCTCACTCGAAGAGGACTGATGATTTCTGTGAAGTGAACAGTAAGAAAAGCTCCCAAACATATTCCTTCCTGTGACTTGTCTGATTTTCATGGCTGAGGTCAAGGGAACTGAGTCTTCAGAACTAGACCAGGTTCTTCCTTTCATCGGGCCCTTTGCCAGTCTAGCTTTATCAGGAAGGACAAAAGGTGTCTCAAAACTGTTCTGTAGCCTGGCAGTTCAGGTAAGAGAGAGAAACATTTTAAGTCCTCTTTGACTGTCAAAAGCCTAAAATCCACCTCCAGTGCTTCCTAGGAAGGTGCTCTAACCACTAGTTTATTTGCACATAGCAACAGGTTTACCTCTTCCTTAAAACAAACAGACACAAAAGACTCAAAATCTCTATGGCACATCACTCACTGTCAGTGCCCCACACATTTATATAAAAACAGTAACAACAATGGAGTTACGGTGGATAATCTATGATCTGTGACATTTTATTTTGCAGAAATCTGTAGGGATTTCATTATCTGTACATATGATTTGGGAGTTTTTTCACTAGATATCATATGCGTGCTTTCTCTTTATGTGTTTTTGGACTGTTGATTTATGTTATTAGAATCATAAAATCGTTAGGGTTGGAAGGGAGCTCAAAGATCATCTAGTTCCAACACCCCTGCCATGGGCAGGGACACCCTCCACTAGACCAGATTGCTAGTTATTGCTTCCATTGTTTTACAATATTCTGGACTGGCCGTTTCAGATCTAAGCACAAAAGCATATTTGCTTCTCAGCTGAAAACTTCACTGCTGAGGCTGAGAATCCCTGGTGTATTCACAGAAAAACAGATATATAAGAAAATTCTCAGACAGTTACAGACCAAAGAAATATGATAAGTTAAAGTGACAGGAGAAATTTAACTTCCACAAATCCAAAATACTTCATTAGACTAAATAATATAAACTTTCTGGGGCATTTAAATGAGTTCTGAACTAAGGGTGATAGCTCAGGGCAACATCGTGTTGTGTTCATCACTGACCTCTTGTCAGTCTATAGTAAGGGGCACAAAAGCAAATCTAAACCCAGACATGTAATGGAGAGTAACACATTACAGAGATTAAGGTTTTTATAGAAATGAGCAGCCTGGAATACTGTGTGCAGAAATGGTGGCTTGCTCTGTGAAGATTTTCCTTAACTGAAATGATTTTGTGGATGAGAGACCCTAAGGAGGGAGAATTCTCCTGTGGATATATATGATGTGTTTACTGCTTATCTGGACCTTCAGTGTGGGATTTAATCCATAACGGGCCCTGAACAGACCATTTAAAAAAGATACAAAGTTATGTAGTTTCTTGAGGGATATGAGCACATGCAAAAGACCAAGGGTTTAAACAGTAACAGGGAGATCTGCCACGTCTGGAAATGGAGCAAAGATATAAAGGTGCTTGTTCGGGTACAGGGTAACCCCAGGCTGTATTTCAAGCAGCCAACCCCCATAAGGTCCCAGCATTGTTTATAGAAACGCAGTGAGCACAGAAAGCCTGACGGTCACCCGGCTCAAAAACCTCTATGCGCTGTGGATCAAGCATGTATAGCAACCACGTATACCTCACCTTCCAGCCAAAAGTCTTTCAAATAAAGCTGCCAATTTTACTTTCTTGAGTATAGTTGGAAATACCATAAACACTGCAAATACTAAGGTTATCTGACTGCAGATACTTATTTAGCTATCTAAGGCAAATGGCAAGATCCCTGTAGAGGCTGTTGTGTAGCCCCTGGTGGAGATCTTGATTTTCCTGTTTAGCTGCAGATTTACATGCTGTAGCAAGAGTAATCTTTATGGTAGGTCAGATACTGGTGGCCTCTGACCCCATACCTCATTATTTGGTGAGTGTCTGTTTGCTAATTGAGCTGTTAATGGCAAATAGCTTTTTTTAAGGAAAAGAAGTTTTATAGCTAACTGCTCTTAAGAATGAGGAAGGTAGCTGCACATGTTGTGTTCTGTCATTAGATGGGTCCAGAAAGTCTTACTGCAAAGTACTACTTGTTCTCTTTATTTTGTTCCCATTTCGCCAACTATATTCCCACTGGAGCACCTTTGATTTCAGTGGACTTGTCAGGGATGAGTTTGGCTTTCCAAGTCACATAATACAGGGACGTCACAATGGTGGGCAATGTTTTGAAACTGATAGTTAACTATTTTTACTTTCTTGTAAACAAACCACTCAGAAATCTCAAAGGTCGAAGCACCAGCCTTTGAACATGCTGCAAGACCTACACTTTGGATTCCGTTTTGTATCAGAGCACTCAAGAGAGCTGCATCACACGGAAGCCTGAGGATGCTTAAGAAAAGTTTTGGCTTCTTCAGGAATATGAGTACATATAAAATGCCAGAACTTGTGGAAGTGCATTTAAAAATCTTTTGTAAAAATAATTACAAATAGAAACCCTGGAGTCAATAAGTTGAGGGCTGTTGGATCTCTGATAACCTGGAGTGGCATTTATCACACCTAATTTTGCAAGTCTAGGAGTTAAGGATATAGTCTAAGCCAGGAATTTAAGCTTCACCATAGCAGAGATGGAAGGACATGGGCACTTCTCAAACATCTTTCACAGGATGAGATGCCTCTAACCTCCATCTCCCTTCACTGATTGTACGAGCAGTCTCTCTGTAGCACGGTGTCTGTCAATATTTCCTCATTTCTAGTATCAAGACAGCGATTCAAATCTCCTACTGGGGCTGACAGACCCCAGTTTAAGATACTGTCAATGGAGGAAGTAAGGTGCAAGGTCTAAGTCAGACACCTAAAATAAATGGCCTGAATAGACTTTTTATGTCCAAAGGGATGATGAATGATACAGAACACTTTCATATAAGGTTATTGAATGTATATTTGAAAGACTGTCTCCTTACTGAAATGCCATAAACTCATTTTACTCCAAAATTTAGGTTGAAAAGAGGAAAAGATCAAAGGATCTTTCAGCTTTGGCCGTGATATTCTGCCTCTCACACTCATATATATGGGATGGGAAACCTGAAACTGCCTTGGCCAGGTTTTGGGGTTCTGTTTAAGGGCAGCGAGTTGCTGCTATGTCCCAGCTCTGTGGTGAGTACATGGTGTCCCCTTTTTCCTGAAAGACTTGTAGCCCAGTGGTGCTGCAAATACCTTTCTCCAAACACAAGTCCTAGCTGTTCTCTGACTTCCAGTTACTGTCTGTGTCCCTTGAAAGATGAAGTTAGGCACCAAGTACTGATCTATGCCTTCAAAAATCTTCCCCTTAAAATGAGCTGTAACCTGAAACTGGGATTCTGAGTTGTAAACTGTGTTTCGTCTGTGATGAACTCCCTGTGCATTACTGGTAAGGCAAAATCAGTTTGATCCAGAGGTTTGATAGCTGTTGCTCCAGAATAGCTTCTATTTCATAGTATATGTTGACACTAACTGATGGTTCGTTTGAATGTGAACAAAAGTCTGGAGAACTGGTTGGAAATGAATTCACAGAAGTGCCTGCAGCTCAGCTTGCAGTGTTACAAATGCCCAGTTGTAAGAGGTACGCAGGTGGAACTGACACCTACATCCATATAACTCGCACATTAACAAAATTCTGATCTGTCATCTTTTTGCTGCCTTTGATACTTTTCTTGTATATCAACTTATCATGTTGAAAACAATATGGGCTCTGAGTGGAAGTCACAGTACCAGATCCAAAAGGCTAAGACGTTTGTGTATTCACCCCAGTTGTGTGCAAAATGGGAGCAAAGCTAACATGGGCTGATGTAGGGAAAACTCAGTGGAGAAAGGAAACATAGTAAGTGGTTGACATCACTACCTGGATTTGAAAAGGAAGGAGGGATGCTGGTTCTTGAACTCTTCACAATCTTCAGGCTTAGTTCTCATTTACTTTCCGGCCTGTGGCTGTCTAACACAAAGGCCAGTAGTTTATAGTCACAAGAAAAAGTGTATTTGGCAGTGATATTGTTTGAATTCTAATAGGATGAAGCAGCCTGTGTGGGGTGGTTTTGTTATGACAACTGAAGTTAAAAAGATTAGGTAAAATTTTTTTCATAAAGCAGGAGAGAGAAAATTATAGTGAAGGGCATCTTAAGTGCTTAAACAACAGTTTCTTCAGCCTTTGATATACAGTTTTAATAGTTATCCCAGGTCAATGCAGAGATGGCAGGATCATTCTTCAAAAGAATTTGTTTCATTTTACAACACATACCATAGTGTCCTGAATCATTAAAAGCATTTGATTTGGGGATACCTGACAGCTTGTTTGACTGAAGTTCGGGACCTAGTTTAAGATTCTTTGTCGTGGAACACAATTATATACTATATAAAATGCGCAGTATGTCATATTTATAGTATAGGTGTGTATGAAAATATTTAGTTGATAAAAGAGTTCTGTTGATAGGGAAAAATCAACATCTTAGCTCAGATAAATGCAAATAATTCTAAATATTATTACTAAATATAATTCTCAGTCGTCTGCAGAATTACTGCACTGTTATCAGCAACTCAGCTTAGTCACACACAAACATACCTCCCTCCCTAAGACCAGCAGCCATCTAAAACAAGTAAAAAAGAGTAACATACATCTAGATATTGCAGCAATTGTTTTGAGAAAAATAATATCATGCTCATGTTATAAAAGTCTCCTGACCACTGAGATGAATCCTGCAGAGAAAAATGGATGGGCTCTTTGAATGAGCTACCTTGATGCGATGTAAGTGCTTAGTGCAATACAGTCTCTCCCAACCACTGATCATTCAGCTAAACATGAAACGTGCAGAAAATTATTAACCATTGTAGCCCACGATGGAGGAAGATCATCCTCTGAATGAAATTTCAGCATGCATGGACTCACTCTACAGGAACTTCTCTCAAGTTACTTCATAGACCTGTCATAAGAAAGTTAATTTTAGGCAAACAGTCTTAATTCTCTGTATCTATGGCAGACCAGGAGATAAGATAAGCTTTTGTGGTCAAAGGCTTTTCTATTTTTTCCCCAGTAATTTCTATTGAATCTATTAAAGAATATTACTTTTATGTACAAGTCTGTCTTTGCTTATTTAAGGAGGTAACACTCAAATCATAACAGCCGGAACACTGCCACTACCAGTCAAAGACACTAAACTGTAGTCAACACAGAGGAATGGACTACTCCAATACATTTCACTCAGCCACCTTTAACATCTGTGCTAGAATGAAATTAATGTGAACATTTTAAAATCATAGTTCTTAATACAGAAATCAAACATCTGGACTCATAAACAATTCTGCCATGAAAACTAGAATTTGCTTCCCTCTCACTTTCTGTCCAGTTGAGAACATTGCACCACCAGCTAAATTACCTTAACTCTAGCACCAACCAAGTGACCCCTGATCTTTCAGCCTGTTTTCCACAGGGTATACTAATCAAATGCCTGTATTGCAAGTGTCAAAATGCAGACAGGCCGTAGTGCTAAACAACTTCACCGAGAAGCCATTATTCATCCTTTCTGAAAGTAAAAGAACAGTGAGAGGAAGGGAAATAAATCTCTGATGCGATTTTTTTATAACAGGCGTGTGTTACCAGAAGAAAACCCCACACCTTAGCACAAAAGTCTCTATACCAGTTTACAAGTGAAGACTGTGTGAAAGCTAATGCAGAGTCAGTGTTGGAACATGATGAGGCTGATCCTAAAATGCTAATTCCGTCCTTTTTCAGTGTATAGAGCTTTTATAGCATGTGATAAGAAGATGTAAAAATATTTAGTGTGGCTTTAGTTGTGATTAAATCTCCTTAGCAATAAACACATTTTAATAGTTTTTGATAAATGAAAATCTATCAAAAAAAATTTGTAGGCCTTTGTTCACTATGAATTACAGACAGGCAATAAGACATCAGAGCATTTCTCCAACAGCAGCAATTTTTTTCAATAAGACTGTTGGCTTTTATATTTGGTTTTACATCTGAATCACAATGCTGCTTGTGCCCTAATGAGAAAATACCTATTTGTAGGGCATTTGTGGGACAGGATGAGTTAAATAACTTAGCCTGGACTTGACCTCTTATCCACTAAGTAGCTTCCATTCTGTTTTCTTTTCCAAAGAAAATGGTGTCAGATATGTTTCCCTACTAATTTCAGAAAATACACAAGCACTTGACTGCACTGGAATTTCAGTGTTTGGTAATTAAAACATGACAATATGAATTAGAGTACATAATCAGTGTAGACACAGTGTAAAGTTTAAAAAAATTACATTTAAAAATTGGCACTTCAGACATATGTATAAACATGGAAGATGTTACTGTGTTGACCTCCACCAGTTATTAGGTATTTACCGATGAGTAATAAATGTCTTACCAAGAACTCCTTGTTGATACACAATTTCAGTTATAATTTATATACATATAGTCTAATGCAATACATACGTACATCAGCATGGAACTATTCTGGATTGCATGTTGAGATGAACTTGTCATTGTCATTAGCGACAGCATTTGGCCAGGTCCTGCCACGAACATTTCCAACCACTCACCAATTTCATCTAGGGGAAATCTGAGAGAGGACTCAAAAAGTCTAGGTCCCTAAATACTTTCTGAAAACAGATGTTGCTTATAGTGTCTTCGTTGTTGCCATCCTTACACATCAAAGAACACATGTGTGTGTGAGAGTACATTTAAAAGCAATGTTATAAATTCCATAATCACAGTAAAAAAAGTCAAAGCATCCAAATGCAAGACATAAACCATAGGTAAGGGAGCATGATGGAATTACCAAGTCTTTTCTCGTTGCTAATAGGAGATCAAGAAGTTGTATATTGGCTTTGAAACAAAAAGAGCGATCAAAAGGTAGAGGAGAAAAAATGTAAAGGAAAAAACATTGCTTCTGAAGGGAACT
This sequence comes from Psophia crepitans, assembly GCA_013399095.1. Classification (NCBI taxonomy): domain Eukaryota; kingdom Metazoa; phylum Chordata; class Aves; order Gruiformes; family Psophiidae; genus Psophia; species Psophia crepitans. The sequence continues at coordinate 62,962 of VWZZ01003500.1, forward strand.
AAAGCGGGAAGGAGCTTGAAGAAGGTTTACTTGAAAAGCAGGTTTTCAAAGAGCCAAGGTTGAAGTAAAAATAGCATTAGAGACATGGAGTGTGGGCAGGGTGCCTGTGCTAGGCAGGTGAAAACAATTACTGGGGCAGCAGTGGGAGAAACATCGTAAGGTACTAAGGCAAAAGTCTCAGAAGAGGTCTAGAAAGGTGGGGGGTGATTTTGGATCAGATTTTGGAGTGAATGTTGGCTGGGTCATTTACTGTAGGTACATGGAAATGTAGAAACCAGTGTTATACTTACGCCACCATCAAAAGAAAACAGCTATGAGAACAGACTGGCTTGGTGCCCCAAATCTCCTGTCATATTGTGAATGGTTAAAAGTTTCTCTTTTCCACAGTAGGCACTGCACACCTTGCTTTTACACGGCCTTCAGAGTTGAATTGTAATAGCAAATTACTTTTACAACTGGTAGGCGTCCAAATGCCCCCATGAATCTTATTTGCTGCTTCCATCCTCTCCGCCTGCTTTCCTAATTTCCTTGGCAAGGTAATTCGTATACCTGGGCAAGGGATGGCACATCTTTTTACACATATAAGTTATGAAATACTCATGCTATCTATTTGGAAAATGTTAAAACCCCCTGACATTTGTATGTCATATTTAGTCTCCTTTCCCAGTATTTAATCTATCAAAATTATTTCATTTTTACTAATTTATTTGAAGAGCATGTCCGGAGTTAATTCCATCATTAAGCACAAAACTCCTACGAAAAGTAATGTAATAACAAAAACCAGGCTTTGCTATGTTTCAGATGTTAAGATTACACCATATCAACAGAGGGCAGTCTTTGATAACTATACAGTTACGTGTACACTTGGTGAGCAGTAAACTTAGATTTACACCGGAACCATGAGTTGTGTAGGTTTCAATAAGGGACATAAATCTGTCATCCATCACCAAAAGCAGAAGCCAGATGCCCTCAGACAGTGTAGCATATAAAATAAGAATTGATTTGCATTCATTTTTAAATAAACAGATATCTTAAAATACAGATTTATCCTGCTGATCCTCACAGGTAATTAGCTTCAGAAGAAATATTCATCCCCAGATTTCCATGAATACACTTTTATTTCTTAATGCTTTGTTAAATGGGCAGGTCTTTTTTGTCTAAAGCTTTCTGTTTCTGCTTAGAGTGAGAAATTAAGTGTAGTGGTATAGCAGAGCTGCAAACTTTCATGCAAGGACTCATCTTTTCCCTGGTCAAACACCAGTCACTTTATTCACCAAAATAAAATAAAAAAAAATAAAATTTAAAAGATCAATGGACCTGGTTTTGGGACAAATTCTTATTTGTTATACTGACTTCAGAGACAATTGGTAAGAAGATGCTTTGGATTTACAGCTATGTCATTAGATCAGAATGTAGCCAAGATGAATTTTCTTAAAGTAGGATTTGAACATGTGTCAGCACAAGCCAACCACTCAGCAAGTCAAGGAAAATCCTTTCAAAATTCTTATCACCTCTATAATCTGTAGCACATTTTAATTTATGTTGTGCTGTGAAAAGCAAAAAGCCCCCACATCTTGCACTTTGTACTTGGACTGTGGCACAAGAGCCCGTTGACTTGTTTGACAAGACAGCAACTGCTAAAAATAGAGGACTTCTGCTGTTTGTAAATGGAGATTTACTACTTGATGACAGAGATAATAGAGATCAAAGAACCTGACCCAGCATCCACTGAAAGTAAGAAATTTCTGTATCAGAGATGGGTCAGTCCCAACCTTTCACTACTTTGGTCTTGGTTTTGGGCTGGGTTTTTTTTTTCAGTTAAGGAGCTAAGTCTCTCAAAAATATGTTGGAATGCCCTTCTCCGTTCACTTTCAACACAGGTATTTCAAAAGCTATTCCTTCATCTAACGAATTTCTCTCTCTCCTGCAACTGAAAAGAGATGTCCCAGATGTGATCTCTTGATAAGTATCACAACAAATATTGGACTAATTTTAACAGAGAAGAGATTGCTCTGTTACAAACATGGTTCAAAATACATCATCATTAAAGAAAAATATTTTAACATTACATGTTTACCTGTTATCCTTAACAGCCTCAGAACATTAAAACCTGGAAAAAAACTAGTGCACTTTTCACTAGATTTTTTTTTCTTCTGCTAGAACAACAAATAAAAACCCTAGATGCTATGAGCAATTTATTACCCTTTTTCACTAAGTCTCTCTGTGCACACACGTGTATATGCACATACCCACACGGTTTGAGTGGCAAATTCTGCAAAAGGCAGTTTATCTTGAAAAAAGGAAAATCTTTCTCCCTTGAAGTGAATAAATGTGAAGATTTCTACTGAACATCAGTCTGTAAAACTTCATTTCACTACAGCCTAAATTTGGAATCACACTTGGATGGTAGGCATTTCCTTAATAAATTAAGCTATTCCTTCCCATGCAGGCAGACATGCCTCCCAGTCACTGTGATACTACCTCAAGTCTCTGCTGGGTCATTTGGTTTTGGTTAAGGGTTTTTATGTTTGTTTGGGTTTTGTATTTTTAAATTTATGTATTTATGTTAAAATAGAACCCAGGACTTGACACTAGACCATTATGCATGGGCAATTCCAATCACTCCATCCTGAATATTGTCACCTCTGACAAGGAGAGATACTAATACCATGTTTGTGAAACTATGGGAGATCCTTGGTCCTGGGTGTCAACTTTTTCTATTGAATTATCTTTCTTGGAGGTGTAGAAGTAAGACATTAACTTGCTGAAATCCAGGGTGAATGCCTCATAAGGGTACAGAAATGGTATCAGTGCTGCTTACCAGGTACCTAACTACTAGAATTACTAGGTCCTGCAGCAGCAGCTAAGTCCATAACTCAGTACACACTTGTTTAACAGAATAGCTTTCTGCAATTTTTTTCAGGCATGTCAATAATAGACTATAAAAGTATTCCACAAATTAGAATATTCCAAAGTTGTAGAACAGATGTCTACTGATGTTTCCCTACCTCAAACCAAGCTAAATTATTTGTTGGGATGAATGCTTGTATGTAAATGTGGCTGACTGTGCCCACAGGTGAAACTCCAAATCCAAGTTTTCCATACAGAAAACAACATCACCTGCCATGATGTCGCTCTGCCACTGGACGATAACGCCAAAGATAGTGTTAAAAGAAGGCATCACAAATTTACACAATTTCCAAACAGCCTCAGGTCGCCTTTGAATCTGCCCCTCCTTACTATTTTTTGCTTTTCTGTTGTTAGAAACCTTTTTTTAAAAAAAAACAGACTGCGGATCACATTTCATTAATGAGAAAAAAAAATAAATTAGCAGCTGTGAGACTAGATGAATAAAAAGTCAGAGCCTGCCACAAGGAATTTTAAAACGCAAACACCTCCTGCGAGCTCAGACTCTTACCAATATGCCTGTAACGGCAGACACAAGAGGGCAGGCGCACTGGGGGGGTTTTATTCGCCCGCTGCGGTGACCGGTCCCCTCCGAGGAATGAAGCTGGCTGTAATGATGGGTTTTGCCCCGGGGTTACTGCTCCGTTTCCTTTCTGGCGCAAAGAAAGGCGGGGCCGGCGGGCAGCTCCCCACGCCGCCACCCCGCAGCCGCCCG
>VWZZ01003500.1:67586-87308 GCA_013399095.1 Psophia crepitans
CCCGCTGTGGCAGCGCCCGGGCCGCCTGAGCCCCAGGCGCTTCCCGTGCGACTTCGGGGCCCGCGAGGTGCAGTACACCCACCTGGGCGGCCGCAGCCCCGCGCGGGACCGCGTCCGCCTGCAGCTGCGCTACGACGCGCCGAGCCGCGCCCTGGTGCTGCCCCTGGTGCTGGAGGTGGAGGTGCTCTTCACCCAGCTGGAGATCGTCACCCGCAACCTGCCCCTCACCGTGGAGCGCCTGCGGGGCACCAGCAACCCCCTGGACGCCCGCAGCCTGGAGTTCGCCTTCGAGCCGGGCCGGCAGCGCTGCCGGGTGGGCCTGCTGCCGCCGCTGGCCGGGCTGCCCCGCTACGGAGAGATCCTCAACTACCCTGCGGCGGCGGCGCCGGCGGGCGGGGAGGCGGCGGGGGACGGCCCGGTACCCGCCTCCATGTGGGACTGCGAGGAGTTCCTGCGCCTGGGGCTGCGCTACCGGCACACGGCAGCCGGAGGCTCCCCCAACCGTGACCTGGTGCCGCTGGTGGCAGAGCTGCGGGAGGCGGCAGGCAGTGGGGCACTGCTCAAGCGTGAGTACTTCCAGGTGCTGGTACGGATCCGGGCCGGGACTGAGAATGTGGCCCCCAAACCCAGCTTTTTGGCCATGCTCATGATGGAGGTGGACCAGTTTGTCCTCACTGCCCTCACGCCTGACATGCTTGCAGCTGAGGATGCCGAGTCACCACCAGACCTGCTGCTCTTCAACATCACCTCTCCCTTTGGCCCTGGCCAGGGCCACATGGTCAGCACAGATGACCGGAGCTTACCTGTCTCCTCCTTCAGCCAGCGGGATGTGAGGGAGCTGCGCATCGCCTACCAGCCACCCACGGAGGACTCGGATCGGGAGCGGCTCTTTGAGCTGGAGCTGGAGGTGTTGGACCCAGAGGGTGCTGCCTCAGAGCCCTTCGCCTTCGTAATTGTGGTGAAGCCCATGAACACCCTGGCACCTGTGGTGACCCGCAACACTGGCCTCGTGCTCTATGAGGGGCAGTCGCGGCCTCTCTCAGGCCCTGGTCCCAGCCCTAACCTCATCATAAGTGATGAGGATGACCTTGAGCAGGTGCAAGTGACTGTGGTGGCAGGGCTAAGGCATGGCCACCTCACTTTGCTGGAGGACGCCCCAGAACCTGCTGCCCCTCGTAAACACTTCACGGTGGCTGAGCTGGCAGCAGGTCGGGTCATATACCAGCATGACGGCAGCGAGTCTCCACTCAGTGACAACCTGGTGCTGAGACTGGAAGATGGTGGCCGTCGTCACCGTGTTGAGTTCCTTTTCCCCATTACCCTTGTTCCCACTGATGACCAGCCACCCCTACTCAATGCTAACACGGGGCTGGACATTGCTGAGGGTGAAACAGTGCCAATCACCACCCGTGCTCTTAGTGCCACTGACATTGACTCGCAGGATGCCATCCTGCTTTTCACAGTGGAATCTAGCCCCACTGCTGGGCAGCTCCTCCTCCGCCAAGCACAGCCACCTCCTGGCTGGGAAGAGGAGGAAGAAGATGAGGGCTTTTCCTGGAGGAGGGTGCCGGGTTTAGCAGGGAGCTCCCTAATCTATGAAAAGCTAGTGAGAGAGTGGCTGCAGCAGGACATTGTGGAAGGGCGTCTCTATTACCACCACTTAGGGCCTCACAGCCCTGGCCCTGGGGTTTTGTTGGACCAATTTGTCTTTAGAGTCCAGGATGACAACGACCCACCAAACCGCTCAGGACCACAGACTTTTGTGATTCGGGTACATCCTGTAGACAGATTAGCTCCAGAGCTGCATAGTAGCAGCAGCCTGCACTTAATAGTTGCAGAACAGCAAGTGACCCCACTGCGGAGGAAGCACTTGTGTTACACAGATCAGGATTCAGGGGACCGTGAACTCCGCTACACAATAACCCAGCCCCCCACTGACACTGACACTAACCACCCTCCAGATGTCCATGGAGTCCGCCTTGGATCCCTCGTGCTGACTGAGGATCACTCTGTGGAAGTTACCCACTTCACCCAAGCCCAGATCAATCATCACAAGATATCGTACCGCCCCCCACAGGAAGAACTGGGGGTGGCTCCTCATTTGATTCAGTTTCAGTATCAAGTGCAAGATGCAGCTGGCAATGCAGCCGAAGGGACTTTCACCATCTACCTGCAGCCTGTGGATAACCAGCCTCCTGAAATCACTAATACTGGCTTCACTTTGCCTGAGGGAGGCAGCCATGTCCTTAGTCCAGCTGAGCTGGATGCCAGTGACACTGACACTGAGCTTGCCCATCTCAGATTTATCCTGACCCAGGCTCCTCGGTATGGCCAGTTACAGCTTTCTGGGTACAGTTTGATTCCGGGAGGTGTCTTTGGCCTGGAGGATATCAGACAAGGGAGGCTGGTGTATGTACACAGTGGAGCTGAGACCAACAGTGATACCTGCAGGCTTGATGTGAGTGATGGGGTTCATTTTGTGCCCATTACACTGAAAATGAACGTGCACCCAGTTGATGATGAAGTTCCTACACTACGGTTGCCCCCAGGCACTCTTGGTTCTTACCTGGATGTGCTGGAGAACGGTGCTGCTGAAATCACTGCTAATGTCATTCAGGGCACGGATGAGGATACAGATGACTTAATGTTGACCTTCATTGTAGAGGATCCTCCTCAGCATGGGAACATCCTGGTCCAAGGGGTGCCTGCAGAGAGGTTTTCCCAGAGAGATCTGCTGGATGGTGCTGTGGTATATGCTCACACGGGTGGTGAAATAGGCCTTCTGCCCAAAGAAGACACATTCAACCTTACCTTGTCTGACCTGTCTGAGGAGTGGAGTGTCAGGGGGAATGTTGTGCAAGGAGTTTCAGTCTTGGTGACTATTCTTCCTGTTGACAGTCAAGTCCCAGAGATTTTTGTGGGGGAGCAGTTTATGGTAACAGAAGGTGACAAACGAGTCATTACTCTTGCTCATCTCAGGGCTGAAGATGTGGATACTCCTAGTGATGATATACTCTGCACCATTGTTGCTCAGCCCACATCTGGGTATGTAGAGAATATCTCTCCAGCCCCAGGATCTGAAAAATCCAGAGCAGGTGTAGCTATAAGTGCTTTTACCTTGAAAGATCTCCGTCAAGGGCATATTTTTTATGTCCAAAGTATACATAAGGGTGTAGAGCCTGTTGAGGATAGATTTGCTTTCCGCTGTTCTGATGGCATTAACTTTTCTCAAAGGCACTTTTTCCCCATTGTCATTATGCCAATTAACGATGAAGAGCCTGAAATCTTTATGCAAGAGTTTGTTGTGATGGAAGGCATGAGCCTGGTAATTGATACCCCTATCCTCAACGCAGTTGATGCAGACATCCCTGCTGATGAGTTAATGTTCACAATCACCAGACTTCCCAGGCATGGCCACATTGTGAACCAGCTGGTGAATGGAACTGTCCTAGTGGAGAGCTTCACCTTGGATCAGATAACAGAGAGTTCCAACATACTCTATGAACATGATGACTCTGAGACAAAGGAGGACAGTTTTGAGGTGAAACTCACAGATGGTAAACATACCGTTAGGAAAACAGTACTCATCATGGTTATTCCTGTAGATGATGAGACACCCAGAATGGCCATCAATGATGGTTTGGAGATTGAAATAGGCGAAACTAGAACTATTCATAACAGAATATTGAAGGCTACTGACCTGGATTCTGAAGATAAAACCTTGACATACATTATAAGATACGGGCCAGGACAAGGCCTCTTGCAGAGAATAAAGCCTTCAGGTGGAGTTGAGAATATCACCCTGGGGATGAACTTCACCCAAGATGAAGTGGATAGAAACTTAATTCAATATATGCATTTTGGTCGAGAAGGAGTTCGTGATCTTATCAAGTTTGATGTGACAGATGGAATAAATCCTCTCATCGACCGCTACTTTTATGTGACAATAGGTAGCATTGATATTGTCTTCCCAGATGTAATCAGCAAAGGAGTATCTTTGAAGGAAGGAGGCAAGGTAACCCTTACTACTGATTTGCTTAGCACCAGTGACCTGAATAGTCCAGATGAGAACTTAGTTTTCACTATTACCAGAGCACCTGTTCGTGGTCATCTTGAATGCACCGATCAGCCTGGGGTACCCATCTCCACTTTTACTCAACTCCTATTAGCAGGCAATAAGGTTTATTACATTCACACTTCTGAAGATGAAGTGAAAATGGACAGCTTTGAGTTTGAGGTGACTGACGGCTATAACCCTGTATTTCGTACTTTCAGAATTTCTATCAGTGATGTGGACAATAAGAAACCGGTCGTCACAATCCATAACCTGGTAGTGAGTGAAAATGAATACAAACTGATAACCCCATTTGAACTGACTGCGGAAGACAGAGATACACCCGACGCGTTGCTAAAATTTATCATCACACAAATACCAGTTCATGGTCAGATCATGTTTAACAACTCCAAACCAGTAACCACCTTCACTAAACAAGATCTGAATGAAAATCTAATCAGCTACAAACATGATGGCACAGAATCGACTGAGGATAGCTTCTCTTTCACAGTTACGGATGGCACTCATACTGATTTCTATGTCTTCCCCAACACTGTGTTTGAAACAAGGAAACCTCAGACTATGAAGATTCGAATAATGGCTGTGGACAATAGTGTACCTCAAATTGTGATAAATAAGGGTGCTCAGACTCTCCGTATTCTGGCCACAGGTCACATTGGGTTTCTGATTACCAACAAGGTGCTCAAAGTGGAAGACAGAGACAGTTTACATGCTACTCTTAAGATCAGAATCACAGAGGGTCCACGACACGGCTTCCTGATGCACCTGGGGAAAGGCAACCATAGCATCAGCCAGTTCACCCAAGGTATTACTCCGTGCTTTCTTTAGATCACTGAAAACTTTCATTTTCATGCTAAACTCTGTAATAATTGATGGGAGAAACTTTCCAAAAGCAAGCTTATTTATAATGGCTTTGTTATTTTTTAGTTCTGCATATTGTTTATTTCATATGTGGCAGCTTTAAACAGGAAAGGGGGTCTACTGGATAAACACTGAATAAAGAAGCATCTTTGTTTTGGAGCTTACAGTCCAAATAACTGTGATTTGGACTTCCTATCAGTGATAGAAATTTGGGTAACTGAATTGGACTGCGCGTGATTCTCAATCTTTAGAGGCTGAGTGCCTTCTTTAAACAGTTTTATTTAGAAAATGCTACGGGAGTGGCCAAGCTATTATTAACTAGTGATCATACCACGGCTAGGGTGTCAGTTGCTATATAGCCTAAGCGCGCTGTAAAAGCAAAATCATTTCCCATACATGGGGAAATGATACATTATGAGTGCACTTGTTGTGCCTTAATTACACAAATCTTAACCACAGAGTGTTTGTGGTAAATTAAAAGGTAAAGTAAATGTTTTAAAATTGTGTCAGTGGTACGTACTTTTTACATGGAGCTAATATACTAGGTGGTATAAATAGGACAAAACCCACATGTGCCGTAGATTCTGAAATATGCCTTTACACAAGGCTATGAAGTAACTTTAATTGAAAGGAGAGAATTAGCTATGCTCCAGAGAATTTTCCGTGTTACTTTGCAGTGAGTTAACAGCTGGTTAAGTAAAAATGAAATTAGTTTTCTTGGAGCATCCTGCAGCTGTGGAGTAAGCAGACAGCACAACTGCATGGAAAGTCAACATTAAAGGGGCCCAGACAGGCTGGGCTGTGGAGGTGGTAAGGCTGGTAATGAATGGTTGTAGTTGGCTGTTACTTCATTTCACTTCACAGAGCCTATACTGTTATGTATCCCGTGTTACAGTCTTGGCTGTAGCGATGTTCTTGTCAGATATACCAAATCTTGCAAACAGCCCTGATGAACTTTTGAATGGCTAGGGTGCTCTAAGTTTTGCAGTGTCAGTGCAAAAATGAGGATGAGGAGGGACCAAACCATGTCTAAGCTTTGGGAACCATCACATCTCCTTAAATCTAGGGTTTCGGTAGTGAACTGCGAATAGTGTTAAGAGTATTGTTGTCAGAATAAGTGAGAAACGGAGGAGAACAGGTCTGAGCAAATAAACAGTTTATCACTTTTCTAATGGGTTTTCTCTTACACTGAGAATGTAGAACTACGGGGTGAATGTTCCTTGAAAGTAGACCACTGGACAGCACAGCAGTATGCCCTTTTTTTGATGAGGAGTGGCACTCAGGATAGGTACATATTCCATTCTCTTTCATGCCACGTGGCCGGGCGTACATTTGTCAGATGACTAAAGCGCAGTTGTTACTTGGCTTTCAACTGGCAGAGAGGGCACAAGGGTTGTTTAGCAAATACCTTTCTGCCTTATGCACGAGATCACTTTTCAGTATCTGCTCACAAAACTTTATCAAGTGCTAGGAAGGAAATTAGCCTAGTTTGCAAGATGACCTAAAAGCCTCCAGTCAAAATGTGATTGTGCAGAGTATAGTATAACCAGGAGATTTGTTGTGTATTTTGGTCAGGAACAATCAATGTGAGGTTTTTAGTGGTTAATAACAGGTAAGTAGCTGATGTTTGCATAATGTTTTGAATGTACAAAATGTGACGGACTGCTAAGCACTGTTTTGGGAGTCTCTGGTCCCACATGGGTATGCGAGTAAGGGCCAGGTCACATGCCACAGCTCTGCAAGTATGCTGAGAAGCCAGGAAGAAGGGGAAGGAATAGTGGAGAGTAAGGATCTGCCTGGCAATAATATAGCTTGATTGATGTCTCAGCACTAGTGATCACTCAGATCTGCTGGAGATAATTATATTTTTAACAGAAAATTATGTTGGATGGATTTCAAAATTATCTTCGATAATTCCAATATCACATTAATATTTATCAGGTACTGAAGTTATACAGTAATGAATTGTGCTTACAACTAGGCAAGTTTTAATATAACTAGCATAACCTAATCAACTGTGAAAGGAAAGTGTAGAATTTCTCAAGTGACTCTGAACATGTTCTTAATGAACAGAAAACAGGTCATTCCTTTGCAATTCTTTTGACAAAATTAAGATGTTTGGATGACAAGTGGCTTTTTTTTGATGAGGTGGTCCTGATCCTGCAAACACTAGCTCAAGTGCTTACCTTTATATGTGTTGGAACCATGGATTTTGATAAGGCTACCGACATGGGCAGAGTTGAGTACTTGAGTAAATGTTTGCAAGATGAAAAATTTATTTGCTCCACTGGCATGAAGAGGCATTTGTTTGTGTCCTCTTTATAGCCCAATGAATTTTTGATCTTAACTTTCAAACATTTATGGAAGAGATTCTTCAGTGACATATATTTGCTGATAATGTTCTTAACTTGTTTGCCCTAGAAGATGCCTGATTACTTTTGGAACTGAGAATTTTGAGAAGCTCTAACAAAAGTGCTTTTGGCTTCTTTTTGCTAATGCATATACCCTAACATGGGAGGAGAACTTGGGTGGTACTTGAGCTCCACTTCAGTGCCATTAATTTTTAATACTTCTTCTAAAAAAGTATCAGACATGGATTTTTACCATTAGCAGCCTTTCAAAGAAAGTGAAAAAAATAGTTTTTGTGTATTACATGTCCCTCATCACTGCTCAAGGAAACCAGAAAACAAAATATTAATAAGTATTTGTTCACCTTTTACATGCTTTCTTTATTGGAGTTGATGATTCAAAATTGTGCATTGATTTTTTTTTTCCTACTGAATTCTTGTCTGTCTACTTTAATTGCACCTGTTTGGATTCTTCAAACACTGTAACTGTTTCAGCACTATATATGACAGTTCATATAAATTATATGCCATATCCTTTGAAAACATGCTGATAGGAAGGATGGTCCTGGTGGAAAGGACATTTTTGTGGGCGTCTAAAGAGATTGATATCTTTCTACTGCATACTGTGCAGTATCCTTGAGGTAGACCACATGCTAGAAGTAATCTAGAAGTAATCTAGAAGTTCTAGAAGTGTTGGGGGAGGTCTTGCGGATTAATTTAGCTTGCTTCTTAAAAGGAGAGTAGAACTTAACATAGAAAATACCCTGGATTTTGCTCCGGTTTCAGCCCTAGATTTTCTGACCTCTACAGTACTTCCTTCTCAGGATGAAGAATGACTGAGTCAGTATCTTAGTGGAGATACACCTCTGTTTAAGAAAATGCACCACTAAAAATATGAAATAGTTCTGACTCTTGAGCTCATGTTTTTATTTTTCCTTTCTTTTTTTTTTTTTTTTTGTAGATCCAACTTACAAGAAAGAGGGCACTGGGAAAGGGGAAGTAAGGGGAGGGAGAATGAATGGTATCTGTTCAAAGCTGTTAATACTGAAATTCCTGAGCTCTGCTGGAGAACCTTGACCTCTTTCTGTTGAAGCTAAACTATTTGATATATATCAAGTTTTTCTATAAAAACAGTTTCCTATCTTCAGCATTTAAAATAAATATTTTTTCTGACTCTTTCCAGCTGATATTGATGATATGAAGATATGCTATGTTTTACGAGGAGGTGACAATGCCACGAGTGACATTTTTCATTTCATAGTTGAAGACAGTGGTGAGTACTCAGAGGATCCATGATTTTGTTGTTCTTGAAAGAGAAAGAGTTTAAGTATACTTTGGGAGTTTAACATTTAATGTAATTGAGGGAAGTCCATGTTACCTCCTGGAATGTGATTTTTGTTATGACTTTCTCTTATTGTGGGCTATTTCTGGTGATTACAAAGAGAGGTCAATAAAATGGTAATTGCATCTAATGAAAAAACACCCAACCTGCTCTAGCAAGAAAGTGAAATTCTCTTAAGTCTACTCAGATACCTGTGCTTTCTGTAGTTTTACCTTTGTATTCCCTTTCCAGGCTCTTTACACACAAATTCTCATAAACCTTGAGAAACTTTCTAAATTTTGATTTACAGTTATGGTTACCTACCTCTTCAAAGTTTCCAGCTATAAGATGGATGCATTGTGTCTGATGTACATGTTGTATAGTGTTCAGGTTCTGATTTCAACCACTTAACATAACAGAAACCTCAATGGCTTGTCAAAGATCTTTGTCAGGTGACTGATGTGAAGTCTTTTGACTAATACTCTTTTGTAGGATTGTGGGGTATGCAAAAGAAAAGAATAAAAACAAATTGAGAATACTGGCATATACTTACTTGAGGAAAAAATACATAATCTTTTTTTTTTTGCTGTTGTTTTTAAAGAACAAAGAAAGAACAGTTTAAGGGGTAAACAAAACACACTAACAGGCCTATTTTTCCCATCCAAAGTCTCTACTTAATGTTGATATTCTTAAATGTAGATATTCCTCCGTGTGGTAGCATGTGGCTAGATTATATTACTAATACCTTTTTTAGTACGTGATATATAGTTCTATGAGTAATTGGAAATGAATTTTATTAGTTGATTTAATAATACACTTCTCAGAAAAAGTGCTTCAAGTTAGCTTATTTTCAGCTCATGTGTACTCAGCTTGTCTTAAAATCAGTGAACAGGGATTTGTCCTGTCTGTCACAGACTGAACAGTTTTGTCACCATCTACCATTGCTGGGAGTGGGATATGAAAGCATGTTCTCTATTTCATTGTGCTGGACAAGCACAGAAGAGACTACTTCTAGAGACTTTTAAAAATGTCTTTGCAAATCTTTGCTACATCAGAGAACAAGTAGCGAGACAAAAGTTTGTGGTGCTTGACTTATTTTCCTTAAATGCTTTCTTTTAACTGAGATAGAGGTTAGAGAAATTTAAAGCTAAGTGAAAATAATGGAGCACAGGGTGCTGTATTTTCTTAGTAATTCCATCATTTTCTTAAGACAGGTGTCACCACACGATGACATTGTTCAGGATTTTCAAATTGTTCTTGTAGTAGGTGAACAAATGCTCAGTCTAGAGATGTTTCAAGGTTTCATGTGATGGGAGCAATTAAAGCTATTAAAGCTGAAGAAAGTTTGCTCTCAGCAAACTGATTAATATCAGTTCTTAAAACTGAGTTGCTCCCTGAGAACCTAATATTTGTGAGACTTTTCTCCGTGCTATTTGAATTCTTTCTAGTGGCAAATGTGTAGTTAAAACAAATTGCACTTAATATATTCCAACTCTACACCAAGAATTTTTCTTTCATTGGAAAGCTGACCTGCCACATCTGCTTCTACTTGGCAGAGTTGTAAGAACCTGTCAGTTGTAACAGCATGCTATTTTTCATAATACAAAGAATCATTATGATAACAAGGTGCTTGCTGATTCTTTAGAGCCTTTGGAACTTGTGACAACATTATCATCTTGTAGACTACTTAGCTAGGTGGTAGGATGGTCTTTGGTTTCCTAAGGATATTTGTTGATGCAGTGAAAAATGAGCTGTGTTGTATTTCAGAGTATTTCTGATTTTCTGCTTGACTGAAGATGGTAAAACTGCATTGAAAAGGGCTGAACTTGTGATCAAAACGTTAATATTTGTCTGTCTGAAGTAACTCAAATTTATTAGCAGTGTCTTTAGAATATATAACAGGGGTGAAAATCCAACAATTTAATCTAGCTATATTTCCACCCTCTTCAAAAAGACATCAAAGCCAGTGTTTTCCAGCTCAGGTATATTTTGGCAGAATTTCAGTGGTACCAAGACTATTGTTTTAGTGCTTTTGATTTTAAGCCAGCTCATTCTAAGAGACTACACACGAGATCTGAGTGAAAGATGTGGCACAGACTACCAACATCCACAGTAGAATGACACACATCAGACTTCTGTCTCCTGTATCAGGAATTTTGCAGTAGTAACACGTTTGTGATGGCTACCACACAGCGCCTAATGCTGTAAATGAAACAAGTGGGACTTCACTTAAGCGGAATTGTGCCACAGTCCATAGGTGATCCAGTTGAAATGAAAAGGGGTTTCAAAATGTGATTCAGTGAATGAATATGTGTTCATAATAATCAGCTAATATTATTTCGAGTAAGTAAAAAGAAAAAGGCCTATCTTGCAACCCAAATATTTTATATCTTCCAGTCCTCCTTGCCTCAGGGAGATGTATGTACAATAGCAGTCCCTGCTCTCTTCAAATAACATGAATTAAAAAGGTGATTTTGCCCCATATCTCTAGTGTTGCCTGTAAAATACTTTTCTATGTGTCTTGGACTATTTGTTTATGAAGTGCAGATAGGAGAAGAAGAGCAGGACTTTCTCTAGCGCGATCTTTTGATGGTTGGTCTGTCCCACTTGTTATACCATGACTTATGAGAACAAATGCAGAAGCTCTTTTGTCACGCTCTTAAATAATGACAGTATGATTGGGGTCCGAGTCTGTTATCTCAGGCAATTGCCTGGAGACCAAGTACAAGGAGTCATCAGACTGCTCCAGCGTGAATTTTGTTGTGGATCTGGAATTTTGTTTATCCTCTTACATGTGGCTAGCATTTATGGTAAGCAAGTTAGGGCAACGGCAGACTAGGTGGGTAAGTGAGGGGAAAACAGCCAAGCCAACGCTCTGCCAGCTCTTGGCCCCTTGCCTGCTCTTCTTCTCACCACAGGAGTAAGGTGAGCGCTGCGTACCAAATCGTGACCTAGGGTCTGACAGCATGAAATATGGTACTGGGACAAACTTGTTTGTTTACTGGACAAGGGAGAAACCTGCAGTCTAGACAAATGGAGAATAGCTCAGGGATTCTGGCTGTCTCATGATAACTTGCTGACTGTAATGTTTAAATTGAATATAATTCAGTTATTTATCAGCACTAATATTTTTTAAAGCTAGAAAAGTTTTTAATTCTTCATGTTTGGGGATTTAGCCTCAAGGTGATCTGCTATAAAGTGGGTGAGCCCTTGCATTTCTGTTAGAATGGGAAGACACTGTACTATCTCGGATGCTGCTGAGTTAGCTGTGTGATGTTTTGGAAGAAACCACTGTCATTCATACTAACAATTTGCATTCTACTTTGTTTCGAATTTTGATCTTCAAATGATCATTTGGAGACCTGTTGATACTGAAAAAAGTGTTATGAGTCCATTTTAGCAAAACCTTGAAGAAAGTATGGATTTTTCTTTTTCACAAACGTTGCAAAATAGTCTCAGTTGAATCTCTTTTCTTAGAAGTGACTTCCACATTCCATTAACAAGGTGGAGAAAAAACCCTTCTTAGCAAGTGCAAGCATGTGACAGTAGTGAATCCTGATGTTTATGTAAATGATGAAATTCTTAATTCACCAATGTTATCAGAAGGTAGGGAAAACAGGATTATTTTTTCCTCTGAGGTGATAAAAAAACTGGAAACCCAGACAATAATTGAACTCCTGCATGTATTTGTGGTATGAAGATTTGTGCACTATTGACAGACTGACTGGACTGCAGAAAATGATCCAGCTGAAAATGCTTGAGCCTTTTAATTAGTGAAAAACAGAGTCACAGAGTAACTTAAATCTGATAAACTTAATGAGAAACTGCGGTGTCTGCAGCAACTTCATATTACTGAAAGCTAAGGGAAACTGGTTATGTGTGGCGCTGCCAAATATATGCATAGAGTTGGTGCTTCAGCTGTGCAAAATGGCACTAATCTATATGAAATGAAAATTGACACAGAAATTAGGTCCAGCGTGTTCAGCTCTTGTGCCTTTCAGAAAATGGCATGCTACAGTTTCATACTACATCCCTTATGAGTTGTATGAGGATTCATTAACTACGAATGCAGTTAAAACTGAAGTCCTTCCCTTTATACCCTTGTTTGTTTGTTGGGTTTTTTTATCACTGCAGTAAGTCATAATAAATAAGAATATGGATCTAAATGCCCACCTGTCCAATCTATAGAAGATACTTTCTCATGAAACGCGCAGTTTCAAATAATGTGAAACTGGTTGAACTGGTTTAAGGCAAACTTTTGGGCCAGATTCTGCTGATTGTGTAGAATAAAACAAACATACCCCAAAGCTGGTACTGATCTCAAATCCCAGCTCAGACTCCATACTTCCAGAAGCAGTATCGAAGTCAAATATGTTCCCTTGCCCAACAGTGAGTTTTGGGACTGGGGCAGCAGTACTACAGCAGTAGTCTGAATGCCAGTTAAAGAGCAGAGCTTCTCTGTAAACTACTACTGTTTTCATTTTTGCTTCACATACAAAAAATCCCTTATTCTATTTAGGCATTGTGGATAACTCTGAAATATTCAAGTTCAGACCATGTGAAGTCAGTGAAGGAACGTTCATCTTTTCTAAATAGTGATCTGTCCCAAAATATTTTTAAAATAGGACCTGCCTATTCCTTGGCTAGTGCTGTCATCATGGTAGTCTGCCTTGCTTACTCCTCCTCATCCCCTGTCTATCTTCTGAAGCTTGGGGAACCATCAACCAGGACTGCAGCACCCATGAAAGAAATTCATGCTGTGTGCCTTAGGTTTTTATTGTTGCAACAGGCTGGTGCCGTACTAACAATGTTTTGCATTACAGATTCAGTTCTATTAAATATTCCTGTTTTGAGGGGGAAAAAATGAGATAATGCTGATTTAGGCCTGGTACATTTTTAAAAAAAATAAAAAATTGCGCAAGGGGGAAACCGATTTCCTCTTCAGCCTTAATTTGAACCACGATTTGTCCCTCCCTTCCCTAACTCCCTTCTCTGCTGAGTGCTTAAGCTGAGTCCTGCAAACTGTTTGTTTAGAACTGCTAAGTGGTACCTTGCAGTACAGTGCCTCAAGGGTAGAATGGTTTCAAAGGGGAAGTAATGACAGATTCTCATGGCTGTTTTAGGAATGTGAGGATCACTAGGGAAGGAAGGGAACAAGAATTTTTTTTTATTTCAGGCTCTTTGGACAGCTTTTCTGACTTAAAGCCAATTGCAAAGCCAAGGCTCATTGAAACTGGTGATTTACATCATTAACTAAATCTCATTTAAACTTTTCATTACAGATCCCCAAATGCCTTAACACAGCACTGCTTTTTCTTGTATTAACATTTGGTTAAATCCTCATTGAAAAAACAATCTTTCTAAAACAATTCCCTGAAGTTAGCCTTTAAACCTAATTTCTGGAAAAAATTCTTAGACTTTTACCAAATATGTTTATGCAAGAAATTACGTTAATTAAAGAAGCACTGTTCTACTGCTTAATGCCCATTAAGTTGTGAAGTACAATTATTTCATCTGTCATCCTTTATTTTACTAAACAGAAAAATACATTTTTAGGAATTTCACCATTGTGGTATGCTTTATACATTTGTGAGAGAATATTAGACTCCTGAGTATCATCATTAAACAGTTGTCAGTGCTGCTTTGCAAAGCCATAACACTGGTGTGTTTTCCTGGGTGAGCTATAATAATAGTGTAGGAACGGACATTTTGGACTCAATTCTGACAGTTCTTAAAGAAGCAGACTGGTAAAATACCATTCGGAATTATCTGCGGCATCCTTGCTTGACCTCACATGTGGCATTTGGGCACACTAGTCTTGGCAAGAAACATCAGCTACATTTATCTTTGGCTTAAAAATGAGGTCATCACATGTTGGCGGTATGTTTGCCATCCTTTGCCAAGTACTGTATTGGATTCTGGTCTTTCGCCAGGCTTGTTGCTGCTGTTTTGATACACTTTAGGTTGGTGCCCAAACAATTTTCCACATGTCACGCTTCTTACTGTAAGTATTACCAAAGGATTTAAATAGTAGTTTGACACTACAGTTTATGAAAAAAAAACCAAAACCAACCAACCCAAACAAAAATAAACTAATCAAAACCTAAAAATGAAAGTAAAAAAATTGGTTCATGGTGGCATTGTTGTGAATGTGGCTGCAAGGTCAGAGCAAAATTACCATAAAATCACAGAATGGTTTGGGTTGGAAGGGACCACAAGGATCATCTAGTTCCAACCCCCCTGCCATGGGCAGGGACACCCTCCACTAGACCAGGTTGCCCAAAGCCCCATCCAACCTGGCCTTGAACACTGCCAGGGAGGGGGCATCCACAGCTTCTCTGGGCAACCTGGTCCAGTGCCAGCTCACCCCCCTCACAGGAAAGAATTTCTTCCTAACATCTAATCTAAATCTGCCTTCTTTTAGTTTAAATCCATTCCCCCTTGTCCTATCACTGCATTCCCTAATAAACAACCCTCTCCAGCTTTCCTGTAGGCCCCTTCAGGCACTGGAAGGCTGCAGTTAGGTCTCTCCAGAGCCTTGTCTTCTCCAGGCTAAACAACCCCAGCTCCCTCAGCCTGTCCTCATAGGAGAGGTGCTCCAGCCCATCTGTTGAAGTATGCATGAGTATAGCTATGTGTTTTGTGTAGGGATGATTATATGGGATATATAGAAAGTCTAGTACAGGCCTTGCTGATCTCAGTGGAAAGATTTTCATTGTCTTCTGTACCAGTTACATTTGTTTCTTTGTACTGACATTTTAGATTGACTGCTAGAAATGACTGAATTTTTCCATTTCAAACTTGAACATCACCTTATCCGCCAAATACATACACAGAAAAGAAAGTCTGCTTTATCCAGATAAAATGTTGTTTTGAAGAGGGCAAAAAAAAAGGTAGTTGTTTCGTTCAGCAAGATCATTTTTGTGTGTTTTTTTTGTTTGGTTGGGTTTTTTAATTATTATTATTTATTTACTATTATTTGGGTGCAAATGGTAGTTTTAGTCAAAAGCAAAGATTTCCTCTGTTCCCCATCCTGCATTATTTGTGATTTTTAATGAAAGCAAAGCAGTGTAGTTGGAGGGGTGGGTTTAGGTACTGTTCTGGATTAGTAAAGAAGAGGCAGTTGTGTTTTGAATGGCCTTTTATACAGAAGTTAGGGCACTTTGTCCAAACATGGAAGTCCTGGATGCAATTCGTTCCTTTATTTCAGAGGGTTTGAATGCATGCTGCCCGTAATGTGCCCTCACTTATATTCTGGCTAGTTTTTTATTCATTTTCGGTTTGCCTTCTTTGTATATGAATTCTTAAATACTTCTTTGAACGTAGCCTGGACTCTGATGTTCCAGTCTTCAACTAAGTCCTGTTACCATGGGGCCAAGAAATTCTCTTTTTTTGTGTGTTCCTCTACTCTTTTTTCCCTTATTTTTCTCCTCTGCTAATACCTGCTGTGTTCCACAGAATAAAAAAGACTTGAGCAGACCAATTAGGAGCTGTACATTCCAGAATAACCTTTAGGCTGGTGGTTTAGAACAGGGTTTAAGGTGGGGAGATTTTAGTTCCAGTTCTCTTTGAAGTCCGAGCCTATATTCTTGTCTTTCATGTAGAATGAGCATCCTAGCTGCTGGGTTGGTTGGACAGAAGGGAAGTCTCTCCACACCATCACCTGGTGATAAATATTTTTCTAGTTTTAAGCTGAGAACACTTGCTGAATAACCACACTTTTAAAGAACAATGTATTTGCAACAAAATTGACCAGCTCAGCTCTTGGAGCTGAATCCTGCTTGCTTTACAGAGCTGAATCGTGCCATTGATTCCATTTGACTTGATCCAGTGAGAGGCGAGGAAGATAATGCTCAAGATAGCACTATAAGTACTTAGCAGGCTTTTTACTTAAAAAAAAAATCCACAATTTAGCTTTTATATTCTTATGATACATAATAAGGCCCAGCTAGCAGCAAAAGAAGCGTGACAGTGAACGGTAAAATTAGGTCAAAATGCAAGAATTAAAGGGATTAAGGAGACACACTAGGCTTAAGTGGAAGAATTGAGAACTCTCAGGAGTAACACTGATTGCCAGTGACATGAGAACCTGTAGAAAGACACAAATTCCTAAAGTAAGCTATAATAAGCCTGTGAAATGATATTGGTTGTTGGTTGCAAATATTTTTGATTCAGACAGAGTAAAGAGATCTAGAGCAGAATGAAATGAAAGAAGGGACACTGGCTGCTGTTGAGGAGCCCTGCTCACAGCAGTTCAGCTTGCTTGATTTCCCAACTTGTTTTCACTGAGGGATTCTAAATAGTCCTCAGGATGAGTTTAGTATTTTTCACTTCACTTGCTTGTTAACAGGCAGGTCCCTATAGTTCCCATAAAGGTTTATTTGATCAGTACATGAAATGTTTCTGGGAAGTTTCTTGACTTCTTTAAAAATTAGATTACTCTTTGTACAAGAGGGATAAACACATCTGAAACAAACTGCAGACGTGACAGTTTTCCACCAGGAAAAGTTAGTGAGTCTTAACCTATGGAAATATACTAAGAATCAAGTCAAATTACAAATGGAGAAAAGATAATGAAGGCATACATCTTCATCTTTTTATTTTTTTCCCAGTTAGTGCATCTTTATTGACAACATTCTCACTGTTGTAAGAAACACTCTCCATAGTAGTATAACCATGTATCAGCAAACACACAATGGATTTTATTGCCTGTTCAGGATCTTAAATAAAAAGCTTATTTGTATTACATTATGTAATTAACTTACATTTGCCAAATGGTTGCTGTGGGCTGGCAGGCTTTGGGAATGTGCCGAAACTGAAACTTTATATAGCCATTGAGTGATGGGGAATTAGAAGCCTGCTTGAAGAAAAGGGATCCAATATCCCCAGATAGCCTTTCCAGTGCAAAATGGTTATGATGAAGACCAGCTATAGCAAAGAGTTTAGATGTGTGCTGGTTTAGCATCACTTCAGCAGCACAGGGGAGCTAGTTCAAGGCAGCGAACTTTCTCTGTTCCTGTGGAAGTTCCTAACTTTTGCTGTGGAAGTTAGAATTCTCTCTTAAATAGTGCAGTGTACTTGGAGATATCTCCTTTGACCTAGTCTTGCAGAACATAACACGGATAAGATTGTGCAGGCTGCAAAGCAAATCTGCTGGCAAACAGTGTTGTAAGAATTGGTATATTAATTTATTCTGTTTGCATTGCTAAATCTTATAATATAAGGACCATTCTTGCCTTATCAGCCTCTGTGTACTTTCTGGGAAAAGGAAGACATTAGTGTTATTTCATAAGCCCGAATTGTGTTTGGATGATATTCAAATTTACCCTGAAGTTGTATGACCTGTTCTTTATAACTAGCAATGAAGACCTTAAGACGAGGAAATTAAGAGCCCGGAATAATACAACCAGAATGAAAATCCTGTGAGAGTAAATTTATGAATTAATTTGACCTGTGTTGATTTTTGTTTGGGTTTGGCCTAGATGAGAATTTCTTAAGTCAGTATATTGTGGCTTGTTTTCCCTGCGGTTTTCTTCAGTTAATCTTTCTTTTACAGATTTAACTAATTAGTTTTTGGTTTTAGTAGTAGAAAGAATTTCATTTAGCAGTAGGCCTTTAGGAAGCTCTTTGAAAAGACAGAATTTTTCTTTTTTTTCCCCTTTCTGAAGAAGGATTTTAGCTTGTTTAAGTTCAAGTCATTAGTAAAACATTAATTCATTCAGCTTGATACAGCATTGCCCTGAATGTTTGCCAGGATTCCAATCTCAGTAACTTTTAACTTAAGTACCAGCATAGCACTTCTGTCACTCTGCTGTATAACGCGCATTTTCTTCAAGACTGTAGGAATGCTGTTACCACACACCTTGCTGCCTCTTTAGAGCTTTGTAGTTAGGGTGGAACACAGTAATTAGAGAGGGAATTGTAAGGATACCTTTAAAGAAACATTTGGAGCCTAATTCAAAGCCTAGTGCCTCCAGTGAGACTCTTTGTGCTTAGAGGTTTGTGGTTCAATCCTGCATTAGCGAAATCGGTGAGAATATTTTTTGACTTACTACTGTGATGTTCAAGAGCAGGTCGTAGAAGATAAGCTTCTCATAACTAACAGCATGTTCTTATTCTTATTCACTGTCTCTAAAACTATTTTACCCTAGAAGTTTTTAGTTTGGGGCCCTCAACGTATTTGATTTTTTATTTCAATTTCTCATCTTTAGGCAGAGCTTGTGTGCTCAAGAGCCTGAGACAATGTAAACAGGTAAAAAAAACAACCCTGGAGTACTCTCTATTCTTTTAAGAATCACCTGGGCTTTGTGCTGAATTCATTCACCATCTATACTGTTTAATCTCAGTAGCGCCCTTTAGGCTGGCTCATCATTACAGTGGAGGACTTGTAGTACCATGTGCTCGAATATAGAATCATTAAGGTTGGAAGAGACCTCAAGGATCATCTACTCCAATCGTTCCCCCCCTACCTATTGCCCACTAAACCACATCCCTAAGTACCACATCCAACCTTTCTTTAAACACACCCAGGGACGGTGACTCAACCACCTCCCTGGGCAACCTGTTCTAATGCCCGACCACCCTTTCCCAGAAGAAATTTCTCCTCATCTCGAACCTGAACCTCCCCTGGTACAACTTGCAGCCGTTCCCCCTAGTCCTGTCACTAGTTATCTGTGAGAAGATGCCGACCCCCAGCTCGCCACAACTTCCTTTCAGGTATTTGTAGAGGGCAATAAGGTCTCCCCTGAGCCTCCTCTTCTCCAGACTAAACAAGCCCAGCTCCCTTCAGCCGCTCCTCATCAGACTTGTGCTCCAGACCCTTCACCAGTTTCATTGCCCTTCTCTGGACACGCTCCAGGGCTTCGATGTCTCTCTTGTGGTGAGGGGCCCAAAACTGGACACAGTACTCGAGGTGCGGCCTCCCCAGGGCTGAGTACAGGAGGACGATCACCTCCCTGCTCCTGCTGGCCACACTATTCCTGATACAGGCCAGGATGCCGTTGGCCTTCTTGGCCACCTGGGCACACTGCCGGCTCATGTCCAGGCGAGCATCAATCAACACCCCCAGGTCCTTTTCCTCCAGGCAGCTTTCCAGCCACTCTTCCCCCAGCCTGTAG
>VWZZ01003500.1:87410-110157 GCA_013399095.1 Psophia crepitans
GCCATCCAGCCAGTTTTCAACCCAGCGAAGAGTGTACCTGTCCAGGCCATGGGCCGCCGGCTTCTTCAGCAGAATGCTGTGGGAGACCATGTCAAAGGCTTTGCTGAAGTCTAGGTAGACTACATCAACAGCCTTACCCTCATCCATCCGGCGGATCACCTGGTCATAGAAGGAGATGAGATTGGTCAGGCAAGACTTGCCTTTCATGAACCCATGCTGGCTGGGCCTGATTCCCCAGTAGTCATGGACATGGCATGTGATTATCCTCAAGATGACTTGCTCCGTGACCTTCCCTGGCACTGAGGTCAGGCTAACAGGCCTGTAGTTCCCCGGATCCTCCTTACGGCCCTTCTTATGGATGGGCGTCACATTGGCAAGCCTCCAGTCATCTGGGACTTCTCCGGTTGACCATGACCACTGATAGATGGTGGAGAGCGGCTCGGCAATCACATCCGCCAGCTCCCTCAGCACCCTCGGATGGATCCCATCTGGCCCCATGGACTTGTGGCAGTCCAGGTGGATTAACTGTTTCGACCTGAATCATGGATACATACCTCCCGAGAGGTATGCACTGGCAGCCTTTGGGATAGAGAGGTAAGATCTCAATGAAGTTATAATCGCCATAAATTTAGATTCCTTCCATAACCAGTGACAAAATGAGAGACACCTTGAGTGTGCTTAGATGTCGATGTGGCATGAGAGCAATTGCTCTGAATTATAATCCAGTTTTGCCCATATTTCCTTTTTCACGTGCACTTGGAATTGCATAAATCATGTGAGTATTAAACAGGGCAGCTTTCAGCGCTGGCAAGATTTACAGGTCAGACGGTGAAGTGGACATTTTAAGGTTGTTGACTGATTTGGGAATACGCTAAACTTACGAATGGACATAAGATTGCCCGTCTCACTTTTACTTAATAAGTCACTGCTTACTCTATTCATTGCTGGTACTTGAGACCTGTGCTCAGTTTTCTCCATTGCTTATGGGAGCTTAAGTAGGTATTTCCTACACAACTGCTGTACCCTTTAGGCTATAGGAAATGTGAGGTGAATCCCTCTCATTTTGTGTGGAATGCATAACTGTTCACTGTCGAGCAAGCACAGGTCGAGTTCTTAGTCCCAGCACATCAAAACCAGGTCCTTTGGGCTGCTGCTCAACTCTTGTGTGTTCTCTGCTCCATCCAAAATGGTGGAAAAATCTTTGCCTTCATACTCTTTCCTCATGTGAAAGCCTGACTCCCTATTTTCTCTGGCCCTCGGGAATTTGCGTACTACCTGTGTATGGGATAGTCCAGTTAAGTTTTCAGCGTTCTGCCCTCCATCTCCACCCAAACTTTTTTCCTTCCCCTGTCCTTTTTCTGCCTCCTGCTTGCTGCCATAGCCTGGTGGTACCAAGAATCATTGAGCACTAATCAGTTGGTTATCAGATGGTGAGATGGGCCAGGGACAGAGGGATTCCGTTTCCTAGCAGGGACTGGGAAAAGTTGAGTTAGCCCATGCGTCTCCAGGATCCTGTTATTCGTACACCAGTGGCAAGTTGGAATAAGACAAAGCAAAGCATTGCTTTTGGCACTGTTTTGCCACTAATGAAAAAACTTGGGGGGAAAAAAAAAGAGTGAGCTATGCTTGACCCTCATGAATGTATTCTGAGGGGACCAAATTCTTCAGATCACAACAGAAAAAATTTTTATTCGCTTATGTATTCGTTTGAGGGAAAATAATGCTTTTCAGCAAAAAAAAAAAATAATCCATACTAATGCACTTCCTACATCTAAAGTACCTTATTGTACGTGTACTGTTCCCCATTCAGCACACATGCTCACCCACCTACATCTCTGTATCAAAGTAGTGAGCCTGTAATGATTCCTGTGTCATGTCTCCACCACCCTGAATTACACTCCTGTTTGAACTCCTTTTCTGAACTGTTGGGTTCATAGTAAATTGAAGATGATATTATTTTTTTATCAGCTCATGAAAATATATCAGCATCATGTTCCAGTTAATGAACATCAAAAATTGACTAATACTTTAGGAAAGAGGATGAGAAAGGGAAGGGAAATATTTTTTTATGAGGTCACTGTTTTTTTCCACTTTATTGAGTGTCCTCACTACAACCCCTGAAACAGCCTAGGTTTAACTAATCCCCGTTTTCTGTCATCCAACAGAGCTGTTTCTGAGAACACGCTCTTCGCTACTCCTAGAGTGCTTGCAAATTGAAAGAATACTCAAAAGAATCTACAGTTGTGCAATAAACATCTATTGATTGAAATGTTCATTTTAAAGTTGTGATAACTTCAACATATTGAGTAATAAGCAAATGTAGTTTTAGACGATTAGCCTTTATGTAGTTACTGCTATTATTTATAGTAGTTTGATAACTATCAGTCATAGGAATTCTGCTTGAAGTAATTATGATAAAATTATTTCCTCCTCTTGATTACTACTATTACCACCCATTAACGCAAATAATTCTAAATATGTAATTTCTGATTTTTCATGGTTCTTTACACTTCGCTTAATTGCACATGTAAACGAGACCTTGTTCATTGTTTTGAAGTCCCACGTTCATCTAAGCATCTGAGGAGTATAACTTATTAGCACAGCCAGCCCTAGAACAATCTCTAATTACTGAATTGTTGAGGTCTCAAATGACTGCATTAGCTTCTGGAGCTGCCTGCCCATAGGGAAACCTCACTCAACTCAAGTGCCTCAGGGGTTGTTCTCACGTGTGATGAATCTGTTCCTTGTTGAACAGTCTTGCCTTGGTTTCCACAACTGAAAGAAAATAAAACTGGATCTTCTGTGGACTTGACTTACATTTTTAGTAAGAGTATGTGCAAATGTATGTTAGCTGTTTGGAATGGAGATGCATTTCCTAGCTGGGACATACTTTTGAAAATGTAGATTTGGCCACACATGCCCTTGCTTATCTTCTCATCAATAGGGAGTGTATTAGTTTGGTAAAAAAACCCAGATTCTATGTTGTTTTTCTCCTGTGTACTTCTGCTTTGTTCTTTGCAGGAAATAGATGCATATTGGTGCAAAAATATGTTGTAAGACATCTGTAGATTCTTTGATTACAGCTTGTGTTCATTCAGTGAACTGAATTGCAACTACTTCTAGCTTAAGTCCACTTCTGCTCTTTTTTTGTTTGGTTTTTTTTTTCTTTTTTGTCCTGTTCGGTGTCTTCAGAAAGAGTGTAGCTATGGTGGGATTGACTATTAGGTATGAAAGAGTTAATACAGGCTTTCTTTCACAGCATTTGACATAGCAACACATGACAAAACTGATCATAAACATTTAGCCAACACCAAGTTTCATAAAATGACAGTTTGGACAGCTTGAAATGTTTTGTTTGAAGGATCATGGATCTTGTCAACTTTCACAAAAGATGGGAAGTATAATTTCCAGAGAGGGCTTTTTTTAATGAAACTTAACAATAATGGTGATTGCCAAACAAAGTGTCTAAGCTGCTTCTGGTTCTGCTGGCAGTTTTTGAATGCTTGATTTCTGTATTTCACCCACGGTAGAAAGTGGCGTAGCAAGGATCAGTATTTGGAAGCTGAATGCATAAAAATTCAGATTAGAGGTGGGAATGTAGCTTTTAAGAGTAAATGCTATTAACTGGCAGCAGATTTTCAAGGGCGAGTGGTGAATTCTCCTGATGTCTTCAAGAACAGATATCATATTGAAAAAAAAATAATCCACCTGTCAAACTACATCCAACACAAAGTTACTGGATGGAATTTTATGTTCTCTTAATACAGAAGATCAAGCTAAATCATTAGAAATGCTTCTTTTGGCCTTGAAATCTGTGGAGCAGGAATTTATAGACACTCTCAGCTATTACTGATTTTACATGCAACCAAAATCAGCAGCAAAGCTGACACGGAGCTCAGTGAGGAAAAAATGGAAAAAGGAATATATAATTTGCAGGAAATTCTTGGCAGTGCCATTCTTCCAAATTGTATGTTTAAGAAACACTCCTTACTCCTCCCCAACCCCCTCCAAGATCCTTAAGGAAATTAAGAAGTGCTGTTGTGAAAGTCATAGAAGGACCTTTAAATTACATAGCTGAGAAGACAAGAATTTAAAGAAGATAAAATGAAAGCCGAATGGTACAGCCCTCAAAATCTGTGGATTGTTATGTCTTTTCATATAGTCACTAGTAACATTGTTTGCTTAGTATTTCAACATACAATCTTTTCCCTCTCCCACCCACACACAGTCTTGTAAAGTATATCTTGTTAATATTTTCTTAACATTTTTCACCTCAGGGAAGTTTTTACAAAATATTCTAAAAGTAAGCAGCACTGAAAAAAACAACCAAAAAACCCACCCAAACCTAAAAAAATGATACCAGTTATGCTGAATTTTAAAACAATCTTTTACAGTTAACAATTAAAAAGCTGACATTCACCAAATTTTATTTATTTCTGATGTTTAAAACCATACAATGTGCCACCTTTTCTTAAAATAATATTATATATAAATGTAAGTGCAATATTTTTTAGAATTTCATTGTTTATCCCATTCTTCTGAGCTAGGTCAGGGTTATTCTGCCATAATCAAGTGAAGTAACTCCATCCTTCTGTAACTGAAAGTAGAACAAGACTAGCCAGCTTTCCACCCCCTCCTTGGCAAAATCATTCCTGCAGAGGTTATCTGACATGTGTCCTGCCTGATTAGTATGTTGCTCAGAAGAGTTCAGCAGATCAGAATGAGGTTTCATATTCATCAAACTGCTGGCTTCTCTATGGATGAGCTGTCACCAAATGTGAGGATATGGATGACCTTCTGCCATGATTAGGTCCCATAACTGCCCACTCCTGTAGCTCTCCTGTGGCCCATGCACAGTTACTTCACATTTGTTAACTACGCTGACTTGAACTGATGGTCTGTAAGCTAAATGTTTTATAGTCTGCTACAAAAGGACTATATAAATGTGTGTATATATATAGGAAGGACTCTATGTAGTCCTTAAGCCAACTAGACTCTTTGAGTTTATATAGCAAGTACATATTCCAGTGGGGCATCTCTTTCCTGCTTCACTCCTATTTTTTCCCATATTACGCTGGGGTTGCTTTGGTGAGTAGCGTGGTTCACAGTTAAGTCTTGAACTTTGAATTCCTGACATGCCTGAACTGGTTTTCTACCTGAAGAAAAGCAAGTATTCCTGTGTCAGTGCTTAGCTTTGCATAAACAGGCCTTTACCCTGACCTTTGCTTACAGATATTGTTATCCAGTCAGCTAGCTACACTGCAAGGAGACACAGCATACTGTTTCAAGCAGCAGTCAGTTTTAAAATATATATTAAAAATGCACATTTCTTCTGCATAGGAAAAGACTCTAGTTTGGATGAAAAATAATTATTTGGGGGGAAAGATGGTCAGGAGATATTTTCACAGTTCTACAGAATACTTTTTAGGTCAGCTTTTAGCTTTCATTGTTGACAGTATCTGAAACTACAGCTCTCAGGCCCAACCCACCTTTCCAGTGTAGAATTGATAAGAGATTGTCTAGAAGCTGATAAACACAGGCTTAAGGATTAAGAGTAAATTTGGGATGGGCTTTCAGTGCAAAGTGGTGTCCATGAGTAAATTTAGAATTTTTTGTTGGTGTTTTTTTTTCTTTTTTTTTTTAAAGTAGCTCTTTCTCTGGGCTCCTTTTAAAATCCTGTAATTACATATTGTGCAGTTTAGTTGTCCTTGTCTTATTCATTGCTAAGGTAAAAAAATCACTTCTTTTCCCCTCCATAAATTCATTCCCCCTGAGAATTCCCCTTTGGGCAGTGTTGTTCAGCTCCATTTCAAAATACAAGGCTGTGTGCTAAATGGCATTGAACAGGATACACAGGAGGAACAAAGGTATGATTAATTGTATGTGCTAACATATTTGTTTTACTTCAAACTAGCTGCATAGCTCAGAGTAGAGGCAGAAGCCATGGCATGAATTCTAGTGTATGTTAATCCAAGCACAAACTCTCTATACATTCTGGATATACGTGCTAAATAAAAAACAAGCATTGCTAAAACCCACGTTGCAATCCCTTAATTGCTAATGTTTGGGTGCTAGCTAGATCAAGCTAGCACAGGTACACTATCATGTACTTGTACTAGTATCTCAATTTTGCTTTGTAGACATGTCTTCTATTTAATAAGATTTGGCCAAGTTTGGAGGGAGCTTGTAGCATACCTCCCTAGACAGTTTGTTGTTGGTTTTGTTTTTTTAATGGAAGATTTAAAGAGACAATATACACTGGTGCAACTAGAAAAAATTTAGGCATCTGAAGACAAAAAAGATGAATCCCACTGCTAATAAATTTTGTTTGTGGGTGCAGGTTGTAAAAAATAACTTTTCAAAACAGTTTCTAAAATTTGGATAAAAAGATCATAGAAGGAAAAGGTTTATATATAGTTGGAAACATCTGTTTTTAAATATTTCAAGTACTTTTTCAAACTAGTGTAAGCTCTCTTGAAGTTTAATAGAATCTCTTCAGTAATTTTCCTTTACCAAATATTTGTGTCTGTGCATTCTATTGTTAAGTGTCTGATTACATTGATATCAATGTGACTTTATCACTTTCAGTAGTATCCTAGATACCATAACAGTATTTGCAGTTTGCCTACTAATGCATTAATGATCAATCGGCCACTGCTCTTGGACACGAACATTGTGAAAAACTAACTTTATAGTATTCTGTAGTCTAGGTGTATAAAGTTGCTTGTCCTTGATAGGTTCTAGTTTGTACTATTTCACTGAACCTCTCAGGAACTAACTCATCATCTTTATCTTGTATTGATTTAGGGTCTAGTTCCAGGCATTTGTTTCTCTTTGTCAAAGATGTGACTAAATGACCCAGATCCTTTTTCCCCTCAAGTTTTTACTTCCTATGTCCCAATATTGTGTATTTCTTAACAATAGGCACATTTGTAATTAAACAGTTCATTTGAATGGGTTTTTCTCCAACTCAGGTATACATTCCTGCTGACCGTCACCACAAGAAATATACTGTCTTTGCATGCTTTAGGTGTTTGGGGACCTAGACGCTGGCCTTCAGTTAAGTTGTCATTTAGAGTGAGAAACTCTGAAGTGTTAAGAAAAACATGCTGAAGGCAAAGGTGAAAGGAGAGCACAGTCTGGGTGATCTTTACTCAGATTATATAAAGGCAATGTCATACTATCAAAAACCACAAGAAAACTGCTGAAAGAAAAGCATCACTGAAGAAACAAGTCCCATGAATTGTACTGTTAAATTAAAATTAATACGAAACAAAAAATAGAAATTAAGAAGACAAGTGGCTGAGCTTCCCTGCAGTGGAGGCACTTACTTAAATCAGCAGAAAACAACCTAGAGGTTGCTAAAAGTGAAAACTATCCTTTTGTTACAGAAAGGTATATTGCTGTTTGTGTTCTCTGGAGGACAATGACCAGTAAAGCTTGCTGTAATATACATTACGGTTAAATCAATAGTTAAAAATAGAGTATTTAAAATGTTAAAGTTTTTATATTGTGTTAATACATATCAGCAGAAATTCCTTAATTCCATAGGGTACTGCTGATATTTGAAAAGATAGTGAATTTGTTGGAAGTCCATATTGGGTATATCAAAATCAGTCTTCCTCAATGCCCTTCCCAAAGAGTTGTTACAGTAGCTAAATAGTTGTTGTGAGATCAGATGGTTTTGTTCTTTAGATGTGAGTTAGGCAGCAGTAAAGATTAGTAGAAATTATCTGTCATTAACAGGATTTTTGTAATGAGGATGCTGCAGTTTCTTTCATGAGGAGTTTGTGGTAATCTGGAAGTGTGAGCGAGCAGCAAGGATGCATCTTTATAAATGGCAAAACCCAGAGCTGTTAGGCCTAGAGGAAACCAGAGAACTGCAGGAGGTCCAAAAAGCCCCCAAGGTGAACACCAATGATAGCTGGTATTGTTCACTTACAATCTACCAGATGCCTCATGCCCATGTTCTTACATCATGTGAGTGGGACACCTTGTTGAGCATCATAGGGAGGAACCTGCAGGCATCAGGGTGCAGCTTATTCTGAATGCATCCTTGATCAAGGATAGAGGAGGACTGTGACGCCAGTGTCCTCTGTGGAATAAGTCTACAGGATGCTTGGATGAGCAGTGGAGTTGTTCAGCTGAGTTGCTGAGGTCCTGCAAAATATATAGCTACTAAACATTGCTGTGGGCTGTCATTAAGATGTATGTTTTATAAAAGAGACAACAGAATATGGTGGCTGTAAAGAACAATGATTATTGAGAAGGTTTACTAGGGAGCCTCATATAACGGTATTCCTTTTGCAAGGAGAAATAAATGAAGAAATATTTTATATTGATGAGAACACCACTGTTTTACACATTTTACAGTGAAGTCATTAAATGTTTTTAAATGGCTGAATTTCATAAAGAAGCTAATCTAAAACTGATGATCTAGAATACTTCTTTATTTTTTTAGTCAATAAAAAAGTTGTAAACTGAGAAACCTTCCATGATGTCATGGTACATCCTGGTTGTTGGAAGAAAATTGCTTCTATGCACACAGTTCCATAATTCCCACGTAGAGTTTTCTTTGCTAAATTAATGTTGTGGAGAAATTCAGGTGTTAATCACATAAAAAAAAAAAGGAAAAGAAAAAAAAAAGAAAAAAAAAAGGAAGGATTTGGCCCAGTAATTGAAATCCTGTTTAAAAAGAGGAATGAAATTAAATGGAGCTAAAAGTAGACATGCAAGCTTGTCTGATTTTGACACTGGATAAATTAAAATTACACATGCTAGGGCTTCTGTAAAATTCTATAATCTCTCTAGCTAAGAAAACTCTGCAATTCTTTTCACCTTCATGGTATTTTTATCATGGTGTGCTCTGAATTTCAGAGCACATCAAAGTGTCTGTTTATCAAAGTTTATCAAAAGATGAAGATCGTACAGGTAATCTACTGTGTATTCTAAATTACTCCTACCTAATCTGTAATTATGTGTTATTCATAAAACCAGAATTCAAGTTCTACATTTCACCCTTCCTAATGCATGGAGATGGTCATGGTTCCACTTTATTTCTCTATAAGCTTAATTACTACAACATATACAGAGAACAGTTTTAATGACTTGATGGAATTGATAGAAGTAAGATTGTGTTATCTTTTTCTTCACTGTAAATTTGGCAAACCACTTTCATTTGCAGTGGCCATTAATTTATCTAAATAGTTGAGAAAGAATACAGAGATAAGTTTTGGTGGAGTGAAATACCAAGAAGTTGTGATTCAGATAAAATAAAATACTTAGGGATGCAAGTAAAAATTTTATCTACTATGTATAATCCTTTAATGCAGCAAGTGATTAGAGAAAATAGGGAGTTGGACACTGAAGATTACAAAATTGAAATGAAAGTACTGCAAGAACTTCTTTATAAATACTTAGCTACATTTTTCCAAATACTTGTGTGAGTATAGTGTCCTGATCATGTAGGCTGATGTGCATGTATGTACAAGAAACACAATGAAAGCACTAGCTGTGAAGTTAAGGAAACAAAGACATTACATTTATATTGAATATTCTGAAAATTCTCAGCTTTTAGGTACAAATAAATATGATTAGAAAATGACTTAGCACTTCCTCAGTCTTTTTGTGTCTTTAAGTGAAGAAAGAATTGCTTTGAGATCAAGTTGTTAAAATGGATTTTATTCCTAATTCTTCGCACTTGGTATGTGACTTCATGCAAGCCATAGAACCACACAATAACAGCAGTTTAAACTCACCTCTGGAGATCATATAGTCCAATACCTCTGTGCAGAGCAGCATCAACTAGAGCAGGTTGTCCAAGAATGAGCCCAGTCAGGTTTTGAATACCTCAAAATGGAGACTCCACAACCTCTCTGGACAATCTGATCTACAGGTTAAATACCCTTACAACAGTAAAGAAGTTTTTTCTCATGTTTGAATGCATCTTGTAATTCAGTTTGTCTCCATTGTTTCTTGTCTTGTCACTGGGCACCTCTGAGAAGAGTCTGTCTCCCTCTCATTACACCCTCCTATCAGGTGTTTATACACATCGATACGTTTCCCACCTCAGCCTTCTCTTCTGCAGGTGGAACCACCCCAGCTCTCTCAGTCTCTCCTTGTATGTTAGGTGCTCCAGTTCCTTCACTGTCTTTGTGCTCCTTCACTGGACTTGCTCCAGTATGTCCATGCCTCTCTGGTACTGGGGAACCCAGAACTGGGCCCAGCACTCCATAGGTGTCTCAGCAGCACTGAGCAAAGGGGACGGATCTTCTTCCTTGATCTCCTGGCAATGCTCTTCCTATTGCAGCCTGTGATGTTGTTGGTGTTCATACGATCATGTATCAATCTAGATAAACCCAAGGTTTGTATTGTGCAGTAAGAAAAAACTCAATCCCCCATTACCACAACTGTGAATTATCAAGGCTCTAATATTTCAAATATACAAACTATCATGAATGTGAGTGGCTTACAAATTTTATCTGCAAGAGGCATGTCCAAATTAGCAGAATCACTTATAGCTGAGTTAGGGCTAGAAAGTGGTTTCCATATTCAACATGAAAATGGAGCATGGTTAGTAACAACCAACTGTAAGAAGAAAAGGCTGTGTCAGCAACTCACAGGATTTATTACCATTTAATACCTTGGCTCATGGTGGAACAGTTGCAAGGTATCGTTTTCTCTCTCTTCTCTTTGTATGAGATGAGTATTATATGCTGGAGCATAGATGTTCCTATCCACAATGGCTGGTAAATTGGAAGAATCAGAGTTGGAAGTCAAACTTGAAAGTGTTAATTTTTCTTTCAATTTATCTAAAATTGGGGGACATCAAAATAATCATGCAAGGGCTATGAAAGGATATTCTGAAAGTGTCTGAAGTATGATAAAAGTGTACCACTTTACAGTTCGAGTGAATTTCATCCTCAATTTTTAGCTTAGAATAATGAATCAAAAGCTTTTTGGCTGAGGGGAGTAAGACAGGGAGAAGGAATCTATAACCCGTGCCACCTAGCTCTTAACACTTATAAATGGTGCCTCCAGAGCTTTATTTAGGAAATATAGGGACCTCTAGAGGGCAT
Organism: Psophia crepitans; assembly: GCA_013399095.1. Lineage (NCBI taxonomy): Eukaryota > Metazoa > Chordata > Aves > Gruiformes > Psophiidae > Psophia > Psophia crepitans. The sequence continues at coordinate 98,489 of VWZZ01003500.1, forward strand.
TTTAGGTTTTATGCAGGCCAAGTAGTCCTCTGGAGTTACTCGATTCTCTCCATCATCTATTTATGGAGTTTAGAGAAGTTGGGATTCCTCCCTTAAAATGCAGTGAAATTGACTTGACGACTTGCTTCTGCCAAAAGAGAGCCCCTCTCCCTCCCTCACCCTTTCCTATCTCATCTTCCACCAGTTTATAGCACGCGAAGTTGATTCAACTGTCCTGGCAGAAAGCCAGTAGCTTTTAGGCTAAGTGAGTGGTAGGGCATTGAATTGGTTTACCAGGCAGGCAGTGATGAGTAGCAGGGAGACCACACAGGTAGGCACCCGGAGGACCAGAGATGGTGAGAGAGAAGTGGGGTTTCCCCAGCTGAGGGCTCTGAGCTGTTGGATTGGTTCACCTCAGTAATTTGGCCAAGCTGCTTCATGCTCAGTTCAGATGGGGCTTCACAGGGTGCCTGAGGGAACCTGAAACTGTGCCGCTTACCAAAGGGGAAGTCCCACCTCCTTTTTGCATCTGGCTATACCTGTTCCCGCTGTGCTGGCATTGGCGATGATGCTGCCACATGGAAAGGCATGGATTCCCCCTATCCACAGCGTCCCATGATTAATCAGTTTAAGACAATCATGCAACCACAGGCTTGGGCTCCTCAAGCTAAGAAGATTTAATAGTGAAATAAATAAACAGCTCTCTAGCTACTGTTAGAAAAGTTTTATTACAGATTTTACTTACTGGTGGCTTAACAGCAGAGAAAAGAGAGTTTTATAAAGTGTTATGAGTCCATTTATTTTGTAGAATGGTATTCCAGCATGAAATCTCCAAGAGCACCTAGGCAAATTTTACTTGGAGGTTTAAATATGCCATAGAAGATGGTACATTTAAAAAAAAAAACTAAAAAAAATATTTTAAAATATTAAAAAAAAATAAAAAGAAGAAAATAACGAAGAAACCAGAAAAAAAATAAAGTGGAAAATTACACAGATATCTTGATATTGATGAGAAAAAAATCTTAATCTGCACTTAAGGAAAAAATATATGCTAAGTATAGCATTACATACTTCATAAATAGACTGTTTTATGTCTTCTAATTTATAATATTCTAATTGCTTTTACTGAATGTTTAAATTATTTTAATTGTTCAATAAAGGAAACTTCTGATTTTCTTTAGAATGTTGCATCGATGTTGGTGATGGATTTAGCTTGGAATTGAGGTAACAAGTAATGAAAATAGAACTTAATTGCTCTTGTGGAAGGAACATTGTGCTGCAAATTGATTATCGCTAGACCAAAAATGGATTAAACATCTTAATATGTTACACAAGATGGTGGTTTGCGTGTTGTAGGAGACATGCAATTTAATTATTGAAATGATGGGTCATGCACTTTTATGTTTTGGAATTATAATTTGTTTTATAGATGTGAAATAGAAAGATCCAGCATCTCATATTCTACCATAATAAATGGCATCCCTTACATCAACTATTTGATTAACAAGTTGAGTGTGGCACCCATGCAATGAAAAAATCATTGAAACACTATCTCCGAGATGTCAAAGCATGCACAGAGTGATGAACCAAGTCATCAGGCAAACGCTTCAGGGATTCAGTAAAGGCTAGTGGAGAACTACAATGTCACAGGATTTTTCAAGTGGTTTGCTGTGTTTCTTTCTTCTTTTAAAAAGCAAAAAAATGGTTCATCTTCTTCATTTTAAGAGAAAAGGTCTTCTAGAATACATACATGCTCAGTATTGCTTTAAAACCACCGTGTAAGTAATTATTAGTATTGTGTGTGTCAAGACAAAGCAGATACTCATGCAGTACTGAGTCAGTGGCTTTCCAGTGCTGGGAGTGAAGTCAGGAGCCCATGCTCCTAGGCCTGTGCTCAGGAGAGAAGGGCTTCTCAGCGTGCTCAGCGTCTACCCTGAGCTTGCACTGAAGAGGCCTTTCTCTCCTTGCAGGGACTTGAAGGCAAGTTAGGGAGACAGGTCTCCTAACCAAGGCATCTCAACTTCACTGCTGCGCAAACAGCCCCAAGGGGCAGGGGGTTTGCCCCTGTCCCAGAGATCCAGGTAAACTGACTTAAGGGAATCAAAGTTACTCACATTTATCAAAATATATTTTTTTGAGTGAAGAATTCAATGAGCCAGGAAAACAGTTGATATAGAAGCTCTGAGCAGCCTCATTTTGCACAAACTGCTGTTCTTGTGTGACCTGTCCACTGCTGTCTGACTGGAAAAAAATCAGAGATGTGGCTGTAATAAAACCAGAAATTGCAGCAGGTTTGTTCAGACATGCTGTGTCTGTAGACTTGCCAACTTACTCCGATATTTTACTATCCGTTTTGCGTAACAAAGAAAATGTTGCCTCTGGACATTTCTTTCTGAAGACATCTCTGTTTACAGACAGTGCGTGCAGGTGCATGCCGAATTTCCTGTTTGTGTTTGCACTTCATGGTGCAATTATTTTTTAATCTAACATAATGTCTCACTGTACAGCAAATCATTGTACTTTATGTTTTCATACGCAACAGTGATGAGGTATTTCTAATTTCCCAAATAGTGTAGTAATAAGCTATTTTATGGCTTAATAGAGATGATTTTGAACAGAGTACCTGAACACATTACATCAGTGTTGCAGTTAACCAGATTATTTCTGCATGGAAATAAAATATAATATTTTTGTACTTCTAGATAAGGTGGGATGGTAAGCTGAATTCTAAAGCTATTTTGAACATTCACAATGATTCTGGGCTGCATCAAAGGGCACATAAAGCCTCTATTCATGATGGACACTGTGTGTAAATCACAGCAGGCTAATTGTAAGGTGGAATAATGACTGTAGAGGTACCTGAACTGACTTTACCGTCTGGACCAAGTAATAATAACACTGCAGACGCAACAGCTTGATCTACAAGAGCAGTCTGCAGTCCTAGGAGCAGTTTTTCATGCTGATTTCTGCATTGCCACTGCCATACATTTTTTAACTTACTGGTTTAAAGCCAGGTGCCAAGTATCTGCATGTGCTGCCATTGCTTATTTGGATCATAGTGCACGATGCCAATGCGTGGTACCAAAAGTTGGGAACTGTTGATGGATAGGGCCACCCTCACTTTCTCTGTGCTTGGAGTAGGGTATGGTGTAGAACCTGCTGTTCCTCTGCAGCATGGGAGCGTTCTGCTCCAGTGGACTGACTGGAACATGAGTGAGGCAAAGGAACCTTTGGGAGGGCAAGGATCTGGACAATATTTTGTTAGGTTAGCCTCTTTTCCACTTAAAAGGTAACATTTTTGCCTTTAATCAAATGCATCTAAGCTTGCTGATGCTACTTGTCACAAGTTTTGTTCCCAAACTCTTCTTCCAGATAGCGGGAGGACTGCTGGAGTAATGACCACATTTAAAAAAAAAAAAAAGTTTTGACTGCACAGGTGTGGTGGTTTAATATGTCACTAAATCCCCCTGTGCCAGAGGTAGCTGCCTTTTAACAGAGTCAGCAGAGTGGTATGCATGTGTTAGCAACTCTGGTGTTAGCCCAGCTCTGCAGCAGTGCAAGCTATGATGCTGAACTATGAACGGGTGTTGTACGGGCAGGGACACATACTCTGCTTCATTAATGCTGCTAGAGGTCTGCCCGTAATGTAGGAAGGGGGTGGACAGTTGTAGGGGGTAGTGTCTTAAAGCTGCTATGGCAAGATTTGCCAGGGCTTGCCTGTCAGATATGGTCATGAGGTCAAGATTTGTATCAGAATGTACGATATCATGCAATTCATTAATAACCTTTATTTACTGCTCATTTGAAGTATATGTTTGTGTGTCTGGCATGTCCAAGTTGGTACTTGCTGCCTAAAAAGCTATCCTGATTGCACAATTGCACACAGATTTAAAACACCACATTGACGGTCTAATTGTCATTGAATCCACCACCCTCTTAATTGTACTGTTTCTGTATTTTTCATTGCAATTACTTTTGCGTGTTAGTACAAAACAGACCATGAACAACATGTTACAGAAAGCAATCTTGTGTTTTAATAAGCATACAGGGAAAAAAATTAAATTTTTAAACTAGACTTCAAGAACATATAGTTGTAACAAAGTAAGATTGAGTTCAGGTTCACCTGTGAATGGATTGTTCTCAAGTCTGCCTTCTTTGGTCTCTAGGCTTGATGTGGATGCAGTCAGACTTTTAGACTTTAAATAAATAATGCTTTAAAGGGTAATATGAGCATTGCAGCTAGAAATTCATTTTATTGCAAAAATATTTGTATTACCTATATCTGTCATATCAGCTAAAGAATATAGAAAAGTGTGTTTATATCTCACACACTAACGTGTAAGCAATCATGAAATGCTTTGTTGAGAGAGAATTGAAATATGGACATAAAGATTGCCAGGTAAAATTGTGAAGATGATGTGGCAGTACAAGAGGGAGTAACATGCAGCATAAAATAAGAAAACTGTGAGTCAGTGGTTTGGAGCAAATGGGAAGATGTATTGGTGTAGATGTAACTGTACATTTGAAAAGGCTTGACTTTCAGTTTTGGACAATTGTAGAGAAAGAGCAAAAACAAATAAGGATGTTAACAGAGAAATAAAGAGAGACTGAGGGGAAGGTGCCATACATCCAGAAGACACTTAGAAAAAATGGGGTTTTTAAATTGTTATGGAATTAATGTAAGTAATAGAAGGAATTTTGCCTGGAGCAAGATAAAATTGCAGTGCTTTCCATGGCACTGCAGAAAAAAGGGTAGTGATTTAGGAAGCCTACAGAATTACAGTAACCAAAATGGGAAGTGAATCTGATGTGAGGATTTCTATGTAATTTGTCTTTTTATGCTGCTCTTTCTTTGCCAGCTAGAGCTTTAAGTAATGTATACACATCTCTTCCGTAACTTACATTGTGTGCTAAACTGGGCAATCTCTTTTCTTTAAAAATAGAGGCTTAGTTTGGAATATCGGGGTGAAATGTCACTGCTTACAATTTGGTTACTTTTTATATATGCCTTTGTTTTTCCTTATGTGTTTTAGTGAGACATCTCTGAGCTCAGGCAGAAATATGTTCTTGACAGTTTTACTTTAAAAGGAAAAATGCCTTTCTGTGAGGTCTTTAAAACAAATCTATCTAACGTGTAACTGAGAAGATTCTTTGTCTTCTACTTGCATCATCAGAAATCTGTCACACATTGAAAGAAGCTAGGAGGACCTAAATCCCTTCTATTATGTCTTTCTTTGGTATTCCAAGAAGTCCTTCACTAGGTGTTACTAGTGGGGTTTCCATGAAGTTGCCAGAGTGGAGCCTGGCCGTTAAAAGTCTCTGAAGGTTTATTACTGCTGCAGCTGTGAGCTGGGTCCAAGAGCTGATCTCAGCGTGCAAGTGATCCAGGTCTGTTTGTGAGTGTTCCTAGTGCAGGGCTGCAGCCAGCTCACAGCACGTAGCCATCCACGCTGAGACTGCCAGAGCTGGGTTTGCAGAAGGCATTTCTGAAGGGCAGGAGCTGGTTGTTACGGACTCACTGAACTGAGCTGCTGTGGGATGGTGTTTTTCTTGAAGTTGTGAGAGTCTCTGTACAAACTGGTGTTTGTGTCATGTTCTTGACTTGCACAGGAGCATGCTGCTCTGTCCATTCCAGTTGTGCCAGCACCCAACACACTCTGATGTCAGCTTTCTGCTTCTGGCCATCCTGTTAGTGCAGCCAGAAAGACATGGAAACTCAGTGGTACAGGTGCCTCAGAAGGTGGAGTAAGTTTTAGCAAGACGATCACATAGTTTGGGTGCAGATGCAGAAAGTGCAGACAGATACTGCGTGAAGCAGTGACTGCAGGTTCTCTACAAGGGGAGCTGAGCTTCTGATGCAGATCGCGATACTGATACTCTGACCAGTCTCATACTGCCTCTGTTCTTGACTATTCCTGTTCAACCACATACCTCTTTCTGAAGAGATTTAAGCTTTATATGTATTCAGATGGATGGCTGCTTAACCAGATTATTTCCCCAGATTGTCCTTTTGTTTGTGCTCTACCAAGTGATTGCAGTATTAGGCATCCCTGGAACAAATAAACCATGGTAATTTGAAATCGTACATAAGGAAGTAGATCTAACTGGAGCTTTTTGAGTATCTGCCATGAATGTGAGTTTGCACTAGTCTGCCAAGAGCTGTGGCTGATCAGACTGTTATCATCAAGTAAGCCAGGGTGTTCTGTATGGAATTGGGGGTTTGAGAGGTGTTTGCTCTTTTGGATGCTGTGTTCTTTGGCATACGCTGCAGTCACTGAGCGTAAGGCCTAGAGCTTTTGTTATGCAGGGCAAGGGCACTGCTGATTTCTGTGGTCATAACAGACAGTGTCCTGGTTTCAGCTGAGAGAGAGTTAATTTTCTTCACAGCAGCCAGCATGGGGCTGTGTTTGGGTTTGTGCTGGAAGCAGCGCTGATAGTGCAGAGATGTTTTTGCTGTTGCTGAGCGATGCTCACACAGAGCCAAGGCCTTTGCTGCTTCTTGCACCGCCCCGCCGGCGGGATGGCTGGGGGTGTGCGGGGAGTTGGGAGGGGACAGACAGGGCAGCTGACCCAAACTGACCAAAGGGACATTCCATACCATATGGCGTCATGCTCGGTTTGTAAGGGGCTTGGGGGAAGAGAGGGGAGGTGGCAGCATTCAGAGTGATGGCGTGTGTCTTCCCAAGTCACCATTATGCGTGACGGAGCCCTGCTGCCCTGGGGATGGCTGAACCACTGCCTGTCATGGGGAGTGGGGAANGAGTTAGGAAAGTACTGCTGTCATCAGTTAGGCTACATCCAAGCAGGCAGGAAAAATAAGGAATGCTTTGTGCTTCCACATCTCTGCATGGCTGGAGGAAGAGAAGCTGCTGCAATGGAGATGTGTGATGCTGTTAAACATTTGGCCGTTTAGGTGCTTTTGGTTTTATGGGATCAGAAGAAATGATGATAATTCATGAAAATTTAGAATAAAATCTTCTTTCTTTTCCCATCTCATGTCCATATAATGAACAACTCCAGGAGGAAAAAAAAAAAAAAGCTCAGTAAGTCTTTCTAGCAAATAAAATGTTGTTGATATTAGAAATACTGCACTGAAGTTACAAAATCACAGTGGGGAAAAGTTAAATGTGACAGTAGACATAAAACTGGGGAATAATGCATCCCCTTGCAAGACAGGTAGAGTTCTTCATTGTCCTGAAAGGATAAATTATTATTTTGTCTTCATGCCACTTGAATTCGGCCGCTGAAGCAATCATCTCTGCTGGGCTTGTCACCTCTGTGCCTCATAAAGTGGAACTGACACCTTGCTGTATAAATGGAGATCTCGGTTACTGTTCTCCTGGTCTCTTTGTACTGGAGATGCATGTGAAGTTTCACCAAAAAGCAGTGGCTCCTGAGTCATTCAGATGTTTTTGAAAATTTTATCTGGTAAGGGAGAACTTCAGAGAGGAATTCAGGATAATTATATGAGCAAACTCACAGTTATTTGTGGGCTGAACTAATTGCTTCCACCCTGTGCTAAACTTGACCTGATGCCCTACAGAGTTGCTTGCCCATCTGCACATCATCCTCCCCAGCATGTCTCATAATTCCCTTGTTATTATTTTTCCATTTTCTGGGTTTTCCCAGGCCCCTTAACCTTAACCCTGGATAATACAGAGTTAAATGCAATTCTGTATTGCTAGAACTGCATGTAAAAATTTACAAGAGAGAATACAGTGCTGGTTATACCCAGTGCGAAGTCTTAAAACTTTACGCCGTCTGATTTTTCTCCTGATAAAGAAATGTCAGCAAACTGGTCTTTTGTCACACGAGTATATACAATTACATGTGTCAGGATTTTTTCAGTGACTTGATTAAGGAGGCATTTAAAATGCATTTTTCATTTTAATAGAAAACTGATCCTACTTAAAAAATTTAAAATCAAATTAATTTATCTTGAGAAATTAATTTCTTTTCGAGTCCCTTCAACGTGGTCACAGAGACACATATACAAACATTTTGTTGTAAACCTCTTTTCCTATCTCCCTCTGTCTTCACTTCAGAAGATCTTTATCTACTGTGCTTGAGGAGAAAATAAGGGGTTGGAGTAAGGCACTAGACCAGGCTGAGTATGAAATCTCTGGTCAGTTTTTCAGTCATGTCTCAGCTGGCTGTTAATCTTAGTTATAACCCTTAGTCTCTCTATCACAGTTCATGTTGGTAGGGAAAAAAACCCTCTATCTCCTTTTTGTTGTCCTTATTTAGCCTACAACATCTTTAAACTGTCTTTCAAGGAGGGGATTTATTTCATCTAACATAGATTTATTTTAGGTATCTGTTTTGGAATGAGATGAATCCTACCCTTTCTCTCTGCTGACTAAAGACAGACCTTTAAGGAACTGAAGCATGATGTTTATACTGCAGATTTCTGCCTTTGTTCTCACCCTTAACATATCCTAGAACATCCTGATGTATCCAAGAATGAAATTACTTTTGTTTTAGAATGTGGCTAATTACATCACAACTAGAGACTGATAGCATGCATGCAAAACGTATTTACACGGATAAAAGATTAGCCTTCTGAGATTTTCTTGGACTTGCTGGGTGTGTGGAATTGATTATTCAGTCAAATGTAATCAGGGCAGGGAGGGAGAAACCATGAAAAATAATGATTGTAAAATTTAGCGTAATATTCCTCAGGCTGCTTGCAGCAACATGGCTTACATTCCAACTAGACTGCTGTCCCGTTTCTCCAGTGTCTTGCACGTGTATTATAGATTTGTGTACATAAAATTCATGTTGTTGCCAGTACTGTTATGGACCACAGAAAGATAAACAGATGAGATCTGACATGGGCTGCAGACTGGAGATCTGCAATTTGTTAGCTAGTGAGGGAAACAGAGGTGGCCATGACAAACAGATGAGCTACACAGAGAGGTTCAGAAAAGATGACTGAAATGGGGTGAGCTGTGCATAGGAGATCTGCAGAACAGTGCTTTACTGAATCTGGAGGGGAGCACACATGGCACTGAGCCAGGGAAACCTCACCTTTGTACTCCTACACAGGACTGCCCTGAGGAACTGCGTGGGGAATACGTGTTTGATTTGCTTAGTGGGACTCTCAAGGGCTGTGATGAACATGTTTCTGCCATTTATTACTGGCAGGCCTTGCAAAGGAATTCTCATTTTATTTGGAATCCAGGAGTGGTTTGGGGAACTGGCAGAGGGTTAATACCTGCAAAGCTCCAAGGTATGTGAAGTGCTCATGGTGCCTGCTCACAGCCTAATCAGCTCTGGTGAGGCTGCACTTCAAAAACTGTGTTCAGTTTTGGGCCCCACACTATAAGAAGGACATTGAAGTTCTGGAATGTGTTCAGAGAAGGGCAACGAAGCTGGTGAAGAGGCTGGAGCACAGGTCTTATGAGGAGTGGCTGAGGGAGCTGGGGTTGTTTAGTCTAGAGAAGAGGAGGCTCAGGGGAGACCTGATCGCTCCCTACAGCTACCTGAAAGAAGGTTGTGGTGAGCTGGGGGTTGATCACTTCTCCCAAGTAACAAGCAATAGGACAAGAGGAAATGGCCTCAAATTGCTCCAGGGGAGGTTTACGTTTGATATTAGGAAAAATTTATTCACTGAACAGTTGTCAGGCATTGGAAAAGGCTCCCCAAACAGGTAATGGAGTCACCATCTCTCGAAGTGTTCAAAAAGCATATAGACATCTAACTTTGGCACATGGTTTAGTAGACATGGTGGTGTTGGGTTGGTGGTTGGACTCGATGATCTTAGAGGTCTTTTCCAACCTTAAAAATTCTGTGATTCTATGAGAATACACCATTTGCCAATGGGCTGTGTCATACCACCTGATGGGACATGCCAAGTCCTGTGATAAAAGCTGGGATGTCACACCAAGATGTTGCTGGAGAACATACATTTTAGCAGGGCTCTGTTAATCGTGACTCACTTGTAGGTTGGATCCTTGTGACTGTGTAATGTAACAACCTCTCTCTCGCTCTGACAAAACAAGCCAAATTTAGTCCTTCATTGCAGCTCACCCCTGGGACATGGTGAAGCAGAAAAGAGCCAGGGCATGGTACTGCAGGTGCTCAACTCAGCCACAGGGATTGTGGAGTGGGTTTTACGTGTATTTATTTTCTGCTCACTTTACAAAGTCTGTGCTTACATTAACCCAATACCTCCCTACATAGCTAGGAAGCTCCCAACAGCCTCCTAAAGTGAGAGTGCAGCATATGTGATTGTGTTATTTTTGCACTATGTTTGCACATTTACAACGTACTTCTGTACACTCTTCCCCTCCCCACTTTTTGGTTTATTTGGTGTGTATGTCTGTGGCCACTGACAAAGGGAACTTTAAATTCACAGCACTATGCTGTGTTCAGAATCTAGTATGCGATGTTTACTGTAATTGGGGAAGATTTTTAGGCAACTAGGTAAACTGAAGAGGGCAATCACCTGATTTTTACAAACCTGAGCATTGCAACCTTTTTTCCTCAGACTCAGAAATGTGGAATAAATCTTGGAAAGCACTGAAACAAAAATTAGATGAAAGCTTTTTGGCTTTCTGATAAAAATTATACGTAAACATGCTCTTAGGAGCTACATTAACATCAATACTATTTTTTCCCTAGGTGATGGCATTAGCATAAGTATCAAAAATATTTGTTAACAAGCTAACAGATATTTTGTGATTACCACCATTTCACACATTTATCGTGTTGAATGTAAGTTAAACATACAACAAGCAGTGATTTTGATTCACTTTTTTTTTTCCTGCCTGCCCTTTCTGGCATAAAGTAAATAAACCTTGAAAGATAATTTTTAACCTAGGAGTTACCCATTCATTAACAGAGTTGAAAGCAGGATACATTGTTGTTTCCTGATCTCAGAGAGAACTGCCTGTGTGCTTTTAGATCTGTGTCAAATAATTGGTTCTATGTAGGGGAAGGAAAAGAATTAAACCACACAAAGTGAATGATCACTGAAGGGTGCTTCCAGAGTAAGAGCCGGCTTCTGGCAATGCTCCTGTTCATGTGACATGGCTTGAAATACCTTTTATGTTATCCAGGGATATCTCCTACCTTCAGTCCTTAGAAGGATGTTGTCGAAAAGCAGGTTTATTGACTAGTTAGTGGTCTGAATCTTTAACTTCAGTGTTTATGTTGTGGTCAAAAAAATGTTAAAGGACTGTTAATAAATGAAAATGTGTATGTGAGAGACTGAATTTTCTGAACCGTATTATCTACAGGTATGCCAGACTGCTAATAGCAAAATTTTCCCTAGAGTTGTCTTTAGTTTGAGTCTTGCCTATGTAAAAATTCTGCTAAATCCAGCAGGTTAGTGCTTTTACCTTGAGCTGGCTGTCTTGGCATGGGAGTCTATTCCAACTCCAATTAGTGCAGCTCATCAGCTAACACACTGCCTTTGTCCTGGAGAGTCATTCTAGAGCACCTTTGGTTTTGCCCAGTTTCTCTGAGCCTAAGCTAACTTGAATAGGATGAACTCAATTATAATTGGAATGGTAAGTCAATGGAGAAATAACCTTACAACTGTAAAGAATTATGCTTTTGTAAGGTTTAATATGTGTATTTTAAAAGGGATGTTTGATTGCTCCTTTGAATGACATTCTTATGTTTCTCCTCTGAAGTTGCAGATGTCAGAGAGTTGTGGTCAATGGGGCCGAATCTAGTTGGAG
>VWZZ01003500.1:110188-138222 GCA_013399095.1 Psophia crepitans
CTTATGAGGAAAGGCTGAAGGAGCTGGGTCTCTTTAGCTTGGAGAAGAGGAGGCTGAGGGGTGACCTCATCAATGTTTATAAATATGTTAAGGGTGAGAGTTGGGAAGATGGAGCCAGGCTCTTCTCGGCCTCACTAAGTGATAGGACAAGGGGCAACGGGTGCAAATTGGAGCACAGGAGGTTTCGGGTTAATGTGAGGAAAAACTTTTTTACTGTGAGGGTGACAGAGCACTGGAACAGGCTGCCCAGAGAGGTTGTGGAGTCTCCTTCTCTGGAGACATTCAAAACCCGACTGGACACTTTCCTGAGTGATGTGCTCTAGGTGGCCCTGCCTTGGCGGGGGGGGGTTGGACTAGATGATCTTTCGAGGTCCCTTCCAACCCTTGTGATTCTGTGATACATTCTTATGTTTCTCCTCTGAAGTTAGTGAACTCCAAGATAAGAAGAAAGAAGAACATTTGAAACATCTTAACTTTTTTCCTTAATGTAATTTGTTTGTGTTTTACACTTCACATGGCTTGACTGGCAAAACCAGACTTCTTTTTTTCTCATTGTATCTATACAACCTTCTTCACTTCCTTACTCTCCTTGGGATTTTTTCTGAATTCCTTCTGCTGTAGTGAGAATGCTAGGATGAAGGCTATGAACAACCTCTTTAGCTCATGCTACAGATAGTGAACTTAAGGAAAAGCATTGAGAATTTGCATCACCTCCCTTGCAATGTATCATCCCCACCAAACTGACAGAGAACAGGAATCAAGAGGGGCTGATATCTTACGCTCCAGCATACTCTTCAAGGGTGGTCAGCTGGCCGCAGGGATAGTGTCTTTCTGCATCCTTGAACAGCAGAGACTGAACTGAGCCAGGGATTGCACCATGCCCTTTCAGTGTCGGACTGTAAGGGAGAAGTGAGCAGGTTAGCTCCAAGGGGCAAAGCTGGAAGGAACTGGGCTGTGATGGCAAGAAGCAGTTCTCCCTCTTTATGCTGGAGTCACACAAGGACTATATTTTAGTGACACTTTGAATGAATCGGCTTCATGGGGCCTTTAGCTCACAGTGCTGGTAGGAAGTGGGTGCTACAAACACCTGCTGGGAACTAAGATATAAAGTTTGGAAGCAAGCTGGGGGGAGGACTGGCTAGGCTGTGAAAGGGATGTCTAAAGAGTTTAGCAGAGGAGGAATCAGAAGAAAAAGAAACATGCAAGTGTACTTTTCTAAAACTCAGATAAGAGGACAGTTTGACTTGTACACATTTGGCAGGTTAGAGATGGAAGAAAAGAGGAAAGCATTCAAGGAGAGAGACAATCAAAGACACTTTAGAAGGGATTCATGCTTACAGAAGAGAAGAAGGTAGGACTGAAAAAAACCAAAGATGGAAAACTGCCATGGTAGGGAAATCATCTTTACCTGCAATACATTCCAAATCCAGCTCAGCATATTATCTATTTTGCATTTCTCTTCTGTGGGAAAAGGCAAGATACATAATCAGAATAAGCATCAGCAGCAGAGGCAGAGTTTTTCAATGGGCCTTTATTTTTCTTGCTGTTTTAGCCTCCTCTTTTTGAGGTTAGATGCATCATGTACCTAAAACATTCAGGAATGGAAACTGTTGGCATGAACTTCCCTAAAGGTGGGTTAGTGCCTTTCTGGTTAGCCAGCAGATGTCATCACAAGACTGAGCCTCTTGGTCCAGGAGCTGTGCAGCACCCTTCCCTAATCTTTCACACCCTTGCCAACTCATGAGGGGCAGAAACTACATTGCAGTGCTTAAGTGTGTATTTTTTGGCTGGCAGCACATGTAAGCTAACAAAGGGGTTCAAAGTATGAATCATTGTACAGAGGAAGTGCCACTTGTTGAGGCACCTTTCTGATGAAGAACTGATTCTCCTTGAGTTCTGCTGGCAGTGCACAAGAAATGTTTGAAAGACTGTTTTCAACAGGGGAAGGTAACAACGATGCCTGTAGGAATGAGGAAATGGTAATGACAATGTACTCAGTAACATAAGGCCTCGCTAGTGTCTTACAGACAAGGCTCCCTACACCTATAGCTGCAGAATCCAGCCTGTATATTGTGTTCCAGAATGGAAAGGTAAGATCTGCAAAAGCATCCAATGTTAACCTAATTCTGTCCTTGCTGACGAGCAACAGGAAATTCACCACTGATCTTACCATAGGGAAAAAAATAATAATCATTTCCTGGATTTTTCATTTTTAAAATATGTTTCCAGTCATTATAATCAAGAAAAGTGTTTTAAGAATGAGTTTCCTAACTGTGCAAGTAGGTAGAACCATGAGATAGCTGTCTGGCCTCTAGCTGCCCCTTCACAGCAATGCAGGTTTTCCATAGGTCTCAAATCATACCTGCCAGCCTGCACTGACATCTGGTTTCCATAACCATCTTAAATTGCACTGGATGCCAGTGCTTAGGCATCTGAATCACATCAATATGGTATTTTTTTCTTCTGGAATCTGTACGCTTGCTGTAGCATTTAGCATATGCATGACCTTCCTCGTGTATGCATCTCAGTAAGTTAACACTGAGACCCTCTCAGGCAATCATCACAGAAGCAGCTGTGGTGGCTTAAGATATTATTGTCCTTCAGCTGTTCGTTACTAAACATCTGCTACAGGCTGCAGCCTCACAGAAGAGAAAACAGAAGTCTATCTTTTTCTGCTTCAGCATAATGCCACCTGAGTTACCTTCACTTGCTGGTGAAGGGGGTTTAAAATAAGCTGGTTAATTTGTGCTGGAGCAGATGAGACAGGCTTATGAGCTCTATAGATTAGCATTGCTAGAGGGATGACAGCCTCCAGCAGAGGATCAGAAACAAGCAGACAAAGTATATTTGCTTCTAATACTATCTCATTCTTTCCTTTAACGAATGTCTGGCTGCAGCCTAAAACTAAATATAACTATTTAAATAGCTGCAGTGATATAGCTTCATATGCTCACTCCAGTATTTTACAGTATTGCCCCTATCCAAGACTAACTGCACAACAAAATTTCTGGCTTGCCATCTGCTGACCTCTCAGCATTCCCAGCTGATAAATACACCTATACTGGAGTGTTGCTTTAGTGCCCTGAAACCAAAAATGCGGAGGCAACATTAAATACTGTTTTGCATCATAGCCTTATANCTCATTAAACTCTTGTACCTGAACCCACGAGTTTTCTCACTTTCGCTCTTCCGATTCTCTCCCCCTTTTCCAATGAGGGGGACTGAGCGAGCGTTTATGTGGTGCCCAGCCAACGGCTGGAGTAAAACCACGACACCTTATAAAACAGGAATTGTATTGAATCTCACCAGAGTTTACCTGAACTCAAGAATCCCTTACCAACTTTTGACATGTAGCTGCATCTGCTATGGAAGTTCCGTCTGCCGTAATTCGGGACCTGCTTACAACACCAGAGTTCAGTTTCCCTTGGAGTGTGCAGTGTTTTGCTCCCTGACATTTGTCTGTTACAAGTCCCACGGAAAGCAGCGGGGCCCATGGAGAGCTGCCAGAGAAATTCTGGCTCAGAGAAAGAGAGAAACCCCTCCAATAGCTTTCTGCCATGACTGCTTGTCTGGCCAGCTTTGCCAGCTCTGGGGAAGGCAGGCAGGAGCCACCTTCTCTCCAGGTTCATTTTGTACTCCTCTGCTCTGTAGTGCCAGCCATTCCCTTCCCAAGAAGGCAAGGACTTAAAGGGCATCCAGTCCACAGTAGCGAGATGAGTGCTTGTCTACTGCTTGTGTTATCTGAGGCAGTCTGAGGCTGGTCTAAGACTAGTGTTGCACTACGGATGATTTAGCAAGAGGAAGGAAAGCATCCCGGTAGAAGGAAAGTATCAGCTGCGAAGGGGAACTCATTACAGTAGTGGAGAGCACTGCTTGTATAAATGCTGCAGTAAAACACAAACTTACAGGTTACTGCAAATTGTTTTCATGGTGCTCTTCCTTCCAGATCTTTTAGGCTGCTTGGTAATAACCTACTGGTGATAATTATTTCTCATGTATAAAAAGAAATATTTTGTGTCATAATCCCTCTGTAATTTCTTGCAAGGACTTCATTTTCATCACTAGAGACCATTTTTGACATCATTAGTGAAGTTTTGCAAAGTCCACATTTATTTCAGTGCCTGAGTTGACAATTTGGTAAAGACTTTTGTCCTAAATGTACAAATATCACCAACAAATTTCTTTAAAGTGCAGGTTATTGCTATTGAAACTGTCACTTGGAGAAATGTGGTAAGATTACAAGGTCAGTCATGACAGATGCTTTGTTAAATGAAAACATATGTGACACAATAAAGCATCCAGCATAAAGTTTTATTGTCAGTTTGTTCAGCGTGTAAAACTGCTTCGTGACCATTTTGCAAGACACACAGTATTTGCACACTGTATTTAGTTTCACTCATCAATCAAATCAAGTCAGCTGGTCCCTTTCCTTCCCTTACTTTATGCCTGCAGTTGGATAAGGAGTGCACAGATGTTGCTTGTGCTAAAATCATGCAACTGTCAGCACAAGGCGAGTTAGAGTGGAGAATGGAGACCGCATTTTAGGATCAGTTTTCCGGCTGAGGATTAATGCAATAATCTACTATTAAATAGGGATGGGTATCTGAAAGTTTTACAGATTACATGATTTTGAAAACCCATCAGGAGCATTAAAAGGATTTACATCTGAACAGATGTCCAGTATGGTATTCAGCTGACTTGAAATAAGAATGGAGGAAGTGATACACCTACAGAAATGTATTCTAGGAAACAAAGCTTGAAAACCACAGATGCCTAATAGAAAGCACAAGCAGAAATTTGTGGGACTTTGTGTTTATAACTGAGTTTATCGATAGCTCTCTGTGCTGTCAGTATTATTTTACATTCAGATTTTTTTGTTTGTTTATTGAGGATTAGAGTTAACATTTACAGGGTTTATTGTAATATTGTTAGATTTAGGGAGCTGGCTTGATGGATAAACTGTCAAATTCCTTTACTTCAGCTGTGAGTTTGAGGAGATGGCAAAGAGAATGTGTTCCTGATAAAGCCCAGAGCATTGCACTGGGAGTGGGAAGCAGTCCTACAAAACATGTCAGGGCATGAGTAATGGTGAGGCCATTCTCTTCTGTGTTGGTTCTTACTGCAAATTCTCCACCCCCTTCCTATAGTATCTAAACACCTTTCAGTAGTACATGAACAAACACGATTAGCATCTGTCACAAAATGTTCTTTCTTTCATCCTCTCCTTAGGGCAGATTGTGTGTGCAGTGTAACCTAGCCCTTTTTTTTTTTTTTGATGTATGTTACATGTTTGTTAAAGAGAAATCAAAGGTGTATACTCCAACTCAAATTGGAAGATTTGTGATGGTTTTTCATTCCTGGGGGAGTTAATTTCACAGGCTCAGACCAGCACCCAAGCAAGCCGTGTTTCCTGCACAGACAGGCTTTACCTTTGGGAGGAAAAAAATCTCTTATGCCTAAGGAATATTGCCTAGCCAGTTGAACTGGAGCTTTAAGCAGTGTTTTAAATATGCTCAGTCCAGAATAATGAGCTCCTTGAAGGTAAGGAATGTTTTTTTCATTTAAACTTAAGTCAAAGTTCAACACAAAGACATCAAAACAGTGTTTCCTAAAAGGAATGGATTGACACTTGAAAGTCTGTGTGGTCAGACGAATGGGAGTGTTTGATATCACTTGGCATTCTCTCTGGGCTGAAGGACACATCTTAAAGATGGATCACATCACTGTGACCATGAGATAAGTGATGAAACCAAGTATAACCATTTCTTTTGCAGTTACTGATAAAAGCAATACCTTGCTAAATGACATCATCCTTCCTTTGCCTTCAAACATAGAATCATAGAATCATTTAGATTGGAAAAGAGCTTTAAGATCATTGAGTCCAACCATAAACCTACCACTGCCAAGTGCAACCACTAAACCATATCCCTAAGCAGATCAACACTCCCACACAACTTGGTGTCATCTGCAAACTAACTGAGAGTGCACTTGTCCAGATCATTGATAAAGATACTAGAGAGGACTGGTCCCAGTATTGAGCCCTGGGGAACACCACTTGTGCCTGGCTGTGAACTGGATTTAACTCCATTCACCACAACTCTTTGGGCTCAGCCATCCAGATAGTTTTTTACTCAGCAAAGCTTACACCCATAAAAGCCATGAGCAGCCACTTTCTCCAGGAGAATGCTGTGGGAAACTATGTCAAAGGCTTTACTGAAGCCCAGGTAGACAACATCCACAGCCTTTCCCTCATCCACTAAGTGGGTCACCTTGTCACAGAAGGAGATCAGGTTGGTCAAATAGGATCTGCCTTTCATAAACCCATGCTGACTGGATCTGATCCCCTGGTTGTCCTGTACATGCTATGTAATGGCACTCAAGATGAACTGTTCCATAACCTTCCCTGGCACTGAGGTCAGACTGACAGGCCTGACAAAACAAGTTGTTTCTGAAGAAAGCTATTATGGATATATCAATTCAAACCAAAATTAAGCCTTCTGTACCTGAGTTACCATCATCAAAATCTAAAGTAGGCTGAATGAACATTCATGTTTCAAAGCTAGTCTCTTAGACACAATGACATTTAGATTCAGTCCTAGCCAACCATATTACCTGATTTAAAGCTTGCAGTCACAATACGTCTCCCTAGTTAAAGCACTTGCTCACAAATTTTCAATGCAACATGTGCTTCCTTCCACTTTCTTTAGAGATGCCACCTCTCACACAGTGATATATGCAAACAGTGCTTCCTGCCATCTGCTTGCTCATAAGATGTCCCTCTTCTATTCCTTCAGCATAATAAATTATCACCTAAGGGGAAGGTTTAAGAAAGCTGTGTTGTGTCACATATTAGATATACCTCTCCAAAGAGAAGCTGGTTAGTGTAGAAATTTTAACTCTGATTTAGGTGAGGAGATTCCCATTTATGATTTCATAATCATAAAGTAAACTTTCATTTATCATTGCAAAGGGCCAAATTTTCAGGCTTGACTGCTATTGTTTGTAAAGGCTGATATCCATAAAATTAAGAAAGTTCATATTAATTTCTACTTATTGAACACTCAAGGATAGCCATTTTGTACATGCAATCTCTTAAAAAGCTGATATTAAGGAACATAAATCAGATCTGAAAGTACACTCAAGAGCATTTCAGCTACAGAGCTTTTTACTTCTATTGGCCATTTGGAGTTTTGAGAGAAGTCTACTGTATTGTGCAGAGGTAGAGTCTACTTTTCATGGTGACAGACAATCTCTGCAGAAAAAAAAAGAAAACAAAAAGTCTTTTTTTTCTTTTGTCCTCTGTTTATATCTAGTGGCAACAGGAATGTTACTGGAGAGAAAATGTCTTATTTCATAAGAGTGAAAGAACAACAGTTTTGGCTAGCTGCTCACTCTACTGTTCCATATACCCCACAACTGACATATGACTACATTGCTTTTGCACCTTCACGTTTCTTACCCATTAGTCAGTCAGTGGTTAAAAGAGAAACAAACAAACAAACAGAGAGAGATATTTTGCAGTTGCTTACTTTGCTGAATTATGTGAACCACAGTTAAACCTCCTCCCCTCATTTTTCAAAAGAACAATTGCTACCAATGTTTCGAAATATAAAATTGTTGTAAATACTTTCATAGAATCTCCAAGAATCCCCCCAAGTTGGAAGGGACCCATAAGGATCATCGAGTCCAACTCCTGGCTCCACACAGGACCAGCCCAGTCAGAGCAGATGACTAAGAACATTGTCCAGATGCTTCTTGAACTCAGTCAAGCTTGGTGCTGTGACCACTTCTATGGGGAGCCTGTTCCAGTGCCCAACCACCCTCTCCTGATCTCCAACCTAAACCTCTCGTGTTGCAGATTCATGCCGTTCCCTCAGGTTCTATCACTGGTCACCAGAGGGAGGAGATCAGCACCTGCCCCTTCACTACCCCTCATGAGGAAGCTGTAGGCCGCCATGAGGTCTCCCCTCAGTCTCATCTCCTCCAGGTTAAACACACCAAGTGACCTCAGCCTCTCCTCATTCGTCTTCCCCTCTAGACCCTTCACCATCTTTGTTGCCCTCCTTTGGAAACTCTCCAATAGTTTTATGTCCCTTTTATACTGTGGCACCCAAAAACCAGTACTCGAGGTGAGGCCGCACCAGCGCAGTATAGCGTGGGACAATCACTTCCCAAGACTGGCTGGCAATGTCATGTTTCAACTAGCTGTCGATGTTCAACTTGCTGTCAACCAGGATCCCCAGATCCTTTTCAGTGTGGCTGCTCTCCAGTGTGTCATCCCCCAGTCTGTACGTACAGCCAGGGCTGTCCCTTCCCAGGTGCAGAATCTGCCACTTGCTCTTGTTAAACTTCATGCGGTTGGTGACTGCCTAGTTCTCTGATCTGTCCAGATCTCTCTCCGCAAGGCCTCTCCACCCTCAACAGAATCAACAGCTCCTCCCAATTTAGTATCATCCACAAACTTGCTCGGAACACCTTCTAGTCCCACATTCAGGTTGTTTATGAAAACATTAAAAAGAACCGGCTCTAAAATGGAGCCCTGGGGAACCCCACTAGTGATTGGCCGCCAGTTTGATGTAACCTCATTTACCATAACTCTTTGAGTCTGACCTCTCAGCCAGTTGCTCACCCATTGCATTATGTGTTTGCCAAACTGTATGCTGGCCATTTTGTCCAGAAGGACACTATGAGAGACAGTATCGAAAGCTTTACTGAAATCTAAAAAAATGACATCAACTGGCTTCCTTTGGTCAACCAGACGGGTAATCTTTTGATAACAGGAAAATAAGTTTATTAAACAGGACCTTCCCCTCATGAACCCGTGTTGGCTGTGACCAATGACTGCGTTGTCCTTCAGGCGTTTTTCGATAACTCCCAGCATAATTTTCTCCATAATTTTACCAGGCACTAAAGTGGGACTGACAGGCCTGTAATTACCAGGTTGTTCTTTCTTGCTCTTCTTGAAAATTGGAACCACATTTGCCAGCTTCCAGTCAGCTGGGACCTCTTCAGATTCCCAAGGCCATTGAAATATAGTTGAGAGAGGTCTCTCAATGCCATCATCCAGCTCTCTGAGCGGCCTGGGATGAATACCATTGGGCCCCATGGACTTGTATGGATCCAGATGGGGCAGCAAATCCCACACAATTTCGGGTTTGGCTGGGAGCTTATTGTTACCACAGTCAAGGTCATCCAAACCAGGGTTTGTGTGGGTCCGGATCCCATCACCAATGTTGAAGACAGAGGCAAAGGCGGCATTAAACACCTCTGCTTTGTCTATGTCCCTGTTTATGAGGTGACCATTCTCATCAAGTAATGAGGTTACGTTCTGTCTGGTCCTCCTTTTGTTGTTAATGTATTTTAAAAACCCTTTTTATTGTCCCCCACATTATTGGCCAACTTCAACTCTTAACAGAGCTTTGGCCCCATGAATTTTCTCCCTACAGAGGTGAACCACATCCCTGTAGTCCTCCCACATTGCCTGACCTTGGTCCAGCATCTATACACTTTCTTCTTCCACCTAAGCTCTAGAAGATCCCTCTTCAGCCACGCACTTTGCTTCCCATCAGTTCAGAAACCTTCAGAAAGGCATTTCCCTTATTCTTACTAAGACTGAAGTAAAGACAGGATAGTAATTCAGTTTCTTAATGAAAACTAAAACTACTTATATGTGTTTCCAAACTCTGCCGTTGGAATAACCTGCAATCAATTTTTTCTGTTGAATTTATTCTTAGTACAAATGTATAGTTCAAAAACCCAGTGGCTGGATAAGTTTACACTTAAAATTCTACTTACTAGAAAATTAAGCAGGTAGGGTTTTTTTTAATGGTATTATGCTTCCGTGAAAAAAAAAGTTTGTCAGGAAATTGTGAAGTTTACATGTCTTGTTTTATATTTTTGAGAGGGTTTTGTTTTTTTTTTTACAATAATGCACACTATGTGTATAGATTCTCTTAAAAGTATATGTAATTTTCACTTCATGAAAAAAGTAAACGTTCCTATAGAGTCTGCATTTGGCCTTTAAGTAAAAAAAGAATAACTACTTATACCAGTCAAGTTTAATCAGCATGCTTGCTATATATGTAAATATGCAATGTTCTTGGAATTTCCCTGATCAGTTAACTTTAGAAACATCATTTAATTCCAGCAAAAACCCCAGAGTTTTTACATTTGTTTTTCTGGTATCTTGTAATTCAGTTTGTCTCCATTGTTTCTTGTCTTGTCACTGGGCACCTCTGAGAAGAGTCTGTCTCCCTCTCATTACACCCTCCTATCAGGTGTTTATACACATCGATACGTTTCCCACCTCAGCCTTCTTTTCTGCCGGTGGAACCACCCCAGCCCTCTCAGTCTCTCCTTGTACATTAGGTGCTCCAGTTCCTTCACTGTCTTTGTGCTCCTTCACTGGACTTGCTCCAGTATGTCCATGCCTCTCTGGTACTGGGGAACCCAGAACTGGGCCCAGCACTCCATAGGTGTCTCAGCAGCACTGAGCAAAGGGGACAGATCTTCTCCCTTCATCTCCTGGCAATGCTCTTCCTAGTGTAGCCTGGTTTTGGCGTTTTTCACTGCAAGGATGCACGGGCAGCTTGTTGCTCCAAGTACTCCCAAATCTTTTTCTGAAAACTGCTTTTCAGACAGTCAGCCCCCAACCTGTACTTTTGCATGGGGTTATCCCTCCCCAGGGGAAGGACTTGGTTGAACTTTATTTGCTTTCTGTCTGGCCATTTCTCTAGCCTGTCAAAGTCCCCCTGAATGGCAGCACACCCATGTAATGTATCAGCTGTTCCTCCCAGTTTTGTATTGTGCAGACTTGCTGAGGGTACACTCTGTCCCAGCATCCACAGGTCTTTAATTATCAGGTTAAACAATATTTGCCCCAGTATTAGTGTACCGTTGGGGTACACCATTAGTGACCAGCCTCTAGCTGGACTTCATGCAGCTGATCACAACTTTAAATGCAGTCATTCACCCAGTTTTCAATCCACCACGCTGCCCACCTATCTAAATCCATAATTCATCAGGCATGATTTCATCTTTGTATCTCCATACTTAATCCTCCCTGTCACCTTGTGCTTCCTGTGTTTGGAAATGGTCTCCAGGATTGTTCTGTCACGTTCCTACTGATTAAAGAGAAGTGGACCTGTCTGTGGTTCCCTGCATCCTCCTTCTTACCATTCTTGAAGAAAGGCAAGTGAAATTCTCCTTGAAAATACATTAAACAAATTAGAAAATGCTGATGAGAAAGCAAACTGAAGCCATGTTACACAATACTGCTAATCCCTGAAAGCACTTAATGTCACTATGGCAAAAAATCCTCACAACTTCTTTGTAACTTTAGATTAACACTCGTGTTATTGACGCTGATTTTGAAAGCTGTAATTTGCATCCAGTTTTATATTGAGATCCTACCCACTTGGTGGATATGTTGTTAATTACATGAGACTACAGCACTTGGGCTGCTGGAGGCAGAGCTTTTTCATTCTGTCTCCATCCTTGTTCAGGGGACATCGGAGATTCCTACAGTTGTACTCCCATGACAAGGCCGTTGCATGAGAAAAGGCCTATTTGTGTGGTCCAACGTTTTCCAAAAACAAGTAGAAAATTCTCCATTTAAAGTAGAAAGGGAACAAAAGGAAGCCTTTTTTTAGAGTGGTTCGCCTTGTTGGCTCATTGTATTTTGGGTTTAATATTTGGATTTTTTAATACAAACCAGAAAACATTTCACAGGGTTTTTTGTATTTAAAAAGACAAACTAGTTTATTTTAGTGTGTTTGAAAGAAACCAAAAGCAAAAAATGGTACTGGAAGCTACCATGCAGGAAATACCTGTTGAATTCTTGCAACTAAAACAGCCAGTGAGATGACAAAATAATAAAGTCTGTTGGTGTAGGTGTTGATTGTTTTGTCTCTTGTAGCAAGGCACTGAAATGCCATGCTGGGACTCCTAATGCATGGAAAAATCTTTATTTTTTATTGCTATTTTTTTCATTCACAGACCTATTTTTCTATATGTCTGGAATGATTGCCATCACCTTTTCTTTGCAGATTGTACATGTTTTAAAGAGATTTTTATGTGCTCCTAGCTTTATTCTATAAGCAGGAAGCAAGCCTTGCCTTATTGTAGGCTCAGATTAATCTAAAAAACAGTGAAATTGGGTCAGATCTGAGGTTCTTTCCATACCCTCCATGACTTTCATGCAAGAAAATATGGTAATTCACTTGCATGCACTGTCATGTACTATTCAAACATCACTGCATTTAAAATTAACTTGAACAAACATGAAATGCTGAGATAGTTTAATTGGTGCCAGAGGTTAATGTGAAGTTTATTTTGTATGTGTGTTAGTTACATATACTGTAACAGGACTGAGAGGAACAAAGAAAACTAAAGAACACATTGCTCGTCTTACTTGGAGCTCATTTTCTTCGCTTCTTTTGCTCTGATGTCTGTCACACAGTCAGACAGATGTGTTTATTCTTTAATATGTAAGGAAACAATGAAAAAATGATTTTCCAGAAAGTATCTATTACTGACTCAATGATTCCCACACTGAAACTGAAAGAGGGGAGATTTAGATTAGAAGTTAGGAAGAAATTCTTCACTGTAAGGGTGATTAGGCACTGAAACAGGTTGCCCAGTGAAGTTGTGGATGCCCCATCCCTGGCAGTGTTCAAGGCCAGGTTGCATGGGGCTTTGGGCAACCTGGTCTAGTGGAAGGTGTCCCTGCCCATGGCAGGGGGGTTGGAGCTAGATGATCCTTGTGGTCCCTTCCAACCCAAACCATCCTATGATTCTGTGATTATCTATATGAATAGCTTTAATACCCATAAGAGTACTAGGATGAAAAAAGTCACTGGTGTGTTTGCACGGCTAGTATGTATGGAAGGGGCACTCGCTTGAAGCATTGGACAATGGAGCAGCTGATGCACAGATCTTGATTTTCAGATGAGACTCGTATTCTTCATGTTTCATTCTTTTGTGAGCTCAAGGTGTTGAATGGTTTAGTAAATAGAATACAGCTAAGGATACACTCAGCAGTGACTCCATTAACACAGTTCTCAAGCTAATGAGGTCTGCAAAACCAAAGTATATTCTTTATTTCCCAATACTTGTGTAGATTCTCATATTTAGCACATTGTTACAAGCGATACACTATTAATCACAGAAATCCCTTTGGTTTTTTGGTCTTCTGCAAAGGAGACAAACCAGGCTTCTGTTTATTTAATTTCTTTTTTAAATCATACATTGACTTTAGAATTCATTCTTGTGGGTGTACATGCTACTTGTTTGTCTGTTGTAGGTAGGTAGCTGTGGGTATCTATGTAAAGCATGAATTTGAGGGAAGTAATTTTTAAAGGGTTAGATTTTTTGTGTGTTTTTCGTGTTAGGACATCAAGTCACTGTTCTGTGGAGTGACTTCTTACCTTTAACATGGGTGGATGGTGGGCTAAGGCAATCAGTTGAAGGTAGCACCTCACAAATGATCAGAAGGAGGAAGTTGAAACATTTCAGAAGGCTCTGTCCTTCAGTCATATTACTGGCCAGTGGGTCTGATGGAAAGGAGCCTTAAGAGAAAGCTTGGGTATCTGTAGGCTTTTGTTTTTCTTGGGAAGCATTGTTAAGGCTGGAACCTTTATGACCTCTTTAAATGGTTGCCACAACAACTCCTGACTTCTATCAGGAATCATTTTCACATTGTTAAAAGTTAAAAGTTAAAAGTGATTTGTGTCAGCATCAAAGTGTGTGTTCCTCAGTTACACTCTACATTAGTTATAAGACTCGGGCATGAAGTTGTTTCTTAGTGGAAATAACATAAAAAACACACTTTATGGAATAATGGCCCAATTTACACTCTAACACACCGGTTTATACCAGCAAGGAATAAGGGCATAAGGGCTTACGTTCAGCATCAAGAGACAGCATTGCAGCCAAATGCAGCAGTCCTGCTTTCTCTCTCCACCCCTGACACATGCCACCGTGCTGCTGCCTCCCTTCTGCTGGCACAAGCCATCTTACTGCCGAGCCATGAACTCTGGGTCAGGGAAATCACACAAATTAAAATTAATCCATTTCTTTCCACATTTAGTTCTACTGCAGATCAGTTCCCTAGAGCGGTTCCTTAAATGGCCACACAAGCACAAGTGCCAGCTCCAGGGAGGGGACAGAGCAGAGGCTGGGACTGAGAACCTGGGGGGAACAGGGAGCTCCTCATTTCTTAGTCTATACTTGCTGAATGCATATATATATATATATGAATTCATTGCTCAGGGATGCATTTTCAGTGAGTTTAAGCCAATCTGACACCAGCACTAAAATGGGTACTACTACCTTCACTTCCCAGCTCTCAGTGAGACGTTCCTGTCCTACCCTGTTCACACATTGCTTCAGGCTGCCTGTCTGACACAGGCAAACATCCACACATTCATCTCAAAGATACAGTGCCAAGAGGTAGGGCTTGCAAATCTCCCTTTTAGCCATAGAGTCAGCTGCCTTGTAACATGAGAGTTGTTTTTCAATCGGCATACTCCCATTCCTGGATTAAAAAAAAAAAAAGAAAAAGATGTAAATGTTACGTGTGGGAGTTTATACTAGATTGAAGACACACTAAATTAGATGTCTAAATGCGGGTTTCCAAATGTATCTAGTTGTCTAGGGTCCCATTGTGGTCCGTGAAGATCTGGATGGTACAGTCAAGAATTCCAAAACTATTCAGCTGATGCAGGTGTCTTCTTTAGAATGAGCTGAATATCTCTCAAGACATCATTGGACAGGATTCAGTTCCCTCAGCATAGGACTGAGTGCAGTGTGAGGGGCTCCAGCCAACCTGCCTGACCTCTGTCTGACCCTGCAGAAGGGCATAGATTTCCTGACAGTCCTCTGTTACATTTGCCAGCCCTCTGCAGATGTCCCAGATGCCTTAAAGCATCTCAAATGGCCCTGAATACCTATCTTTAGGCAGCAGAATCCTAACCCACTGGCTAGACTTTCACTGCCTATGATGGATGCTTAGGATAACTGTCTTAGGATACAGACATCTACAGTGTCCAAAGTTAAGTGAAATAAATTCCAATAAATGTTTTTAAAAAAAAACTTGTGTAAGATGTGAGTATAATTCAATGCAGTAATGCCTCCCTACATAGAGAGTCTGGGAGAGAAAGTGAAAGACAGCTTCCAGCTACTGCTTGGCAAGAACGGTAAAGGAACTGCAGTTACTGGAACCAGCAGGTCTATGGTCAATAATTTGCAAAAGGGCAACGAGACGGGCTGTGTTTACAACTATGAGCTGCGTATACTCACCTAGCAAAGCCTTCTGCACTGAGGCAGAAGTGTTGTCATTCCAGTAAAGGGTTCCACGAGTATCTAAATTCAGTGGAGAGAATAAATAAAAGAATGCCATGGGCACTGAAAAGAGATTTCTGCTTGGGATAACCATCACATTTTTTTCCAGAACATTGTTCTCCACGATCTCTTTACTTATTGGGGTGTTTCTAGTGATTCAAGCTGTGTGGAATGAGCAGGGGCTTAATAGTGTCCAGCCCAAAGGCTTGACATTCCCCAGGTGAAAGTCTGAGTAATGGGAGATGAGACCTCAGTGTGTTATACCAACTTCCACTGCATTATTGAACGTAGGAGAGACGTAGGATTGCTTTAAGTTACTATGCTGGGAAGGGAACAGTATACCTTTTTCACTCAAGAACAGTGTGCTTGATCTTGATTTACTGGCAGAATGGGAAGTTTTAATTGTGTGTCTTGAGGAACTCTATGAACTGATTTCTCTTGTGTGGGCTGTGGGAGTCTGCTGCAGTCCTGGATAAAGGTAATGGGGAATCACTCTTGGAATCACTCCCTATAGGGAAAGTAGTGGGAGGCAGGTAGAGTGGAACCGTTAATGCATAAAACATGAGTCTGGAGATTTGCAGTATATTTGTCTTTGCTTCATACAGTGAAATATTATTATCATCCATATTATTATTTTTACCATCCGTATTATCAAGTTATTTCAGACAGCTGAAGAGAATGAATCCTCAGACTGTTACATAGGTTCTTCCAGCTCTGAATAAAGACTCAAATTTTCTGTAAGATGAAAAATAAATCCTGATGCATAATGTGAACATTTAAAAAATGATAAATTTGTGGGGGTGTGGTACCGTGAGTATATTTATTCAGATATGTGTTGCTGATATAAAGTGCATCCCCATACTGAGCATCTGGCATAGATATCCATGCTGCTCTGTGGTTGCAGTGCAGCACAAAAATTATGGACCAGGTCTTCATCTTAATGAGTATTGGGTGCTCCATTTGCTTCAGCTAAGCTGCAGAATGAGACTGATTTTGAATACAGAGTGAATGCAATGTACTCAATGAACTGTGTAACTAAACGTTCAGGCCCTACGCATTCCTACATAAGTCTTTTTGTATGCGTGTGTATATCTATAGGGATTTACACGTACCTATGTAATTCCCTTGTTTAAGATACACACAGAGAGAAAGAGAGAGAAGGAAACTTGCAGTGCTAGAACATATTTGTCCCACATCTGTTGAATCTCATATTAAGAGTATTCCATGAAAGCAGTGCATCTCAATTTTCTTTAGACATCTAACAATGTACAAAGAAAGCTGGTCTTAGTTCATTGGGTGAAACGGATGTGCATTCTTAAATATACAGGAGGCATAACTGTTGGGAAGAAATGCATATTCTTCCCAAAACTTACATGAAAAATGTAAATCTGCATGGTCAGAAAATCTCATGTCAAGCTTTTGTATATATCAGCTGTAGAACTCTTTAGCATTAATAATATTATCTGTGTTCTACACAATTTATCCTTAATACACTGGTGTTAACATTAGTAGTCATCCTGCATTGTTTGTTGATAATTGCACTTCATACTGCCTGTTGGGCAGATTCAAACCATAGAAATTAATGTTGAACTTGAGTTCATGGTTGGTGTTTGAAATACTGTGCTGTAACTCTAGGAATGAAGGGAATTGTAGAAATTATATTCTCTAAAACATAGATGTTTATAATGTTTCATCTCCTGTTAATAATAATATCTGGCAAAGGTTACAGCATATAAATATTATACTTACTACAGTCAAAAGATTTATACCTTGTTGAGTATGGCTCTGAAAGAGCTCTAAGTACTGTAAGCTGTTTGCTTGACACACCATTTAGATTCCGTAGGGAGATAATGAAACTTTTCACATACTGTTCTCTTATTGACCCGAATACTCTAAATTTCTTGACTGTAAAGTGTCAAAGCTTTTTCTATATTGACTCAAATATAACTTTTCTAAAGCTTTCTTAGATCAAATTCTGCAGCAAGGGGAAGAATATTCAAACAAATCCCCTGACACTGTGCCTCCCGGTGCCTCTCACTCATGTTGTGTCTTTGTGGTGGGGAGAGGGATTGAATGTTTGGGCACAGCTTCTAAGAGATATAAAAGGACACAAAATATTTTTCCTGTTATGAGAAGATGATAGTTTTTATGTGCTTAATTCAGTATATTTAACACATAAAACCTTCTATATAGACTTCAAATTTCACAATAAGTGTGAAAGATTCTCACTTTATGGAAGGAGATGTTAAAAAATCTTACATGTACTTGAAGCTATAAACCTGAGTAATATCTTTTAAACATTATGCTTATTGATCATGTTTTTTCATTGGTATATGATGCTTACTTAAGTATACACTGTTATTTATTTTTTTTCTTTCAGAAATCTTATACTGTTTTGGGAAAACTGCTAATAATGGGGCTTTTTAAAAAAAATTATATTAATTTTGATTTCAGAATTACTTTAGGTTTCTGTATATACCTTATAAAATATCTTTTGATTATATTAATGACATAGCCTTTGAAATATTGTTAAAGTGTGTTTCCTTTTATCTAACCATCATATCTGACCTAGTATTCTTTTCATCATGCTACATTATGGTTCTCCTTTAAAACCTTTTTACAGAATCTCCTCAGGATACTTGGTTACTCCAGACTTTGTAGGTGATTGTAAGGGTTCATCTGTGTGCAAATCATAGACAAAAAATCCTTATCCAAAATAGTAAATATTAGATTGCGGAGAGCATTCCAGAATTCACAGGAATAATTCAAAGTAAGTTTTACCCTATTTGTATTAATATGAGGTGGGATTTTTTTAATTTTGAAAGCAGTGGATTTGCTAGAACATTAAGTGACCAGGTATATTCTATCATCAAATTTGATTTAGTGTAAGCAGAAATTTAGATTTGGCAGAATTGTATTAGTTACTCCTCCTCCTTTTCTTTTGATACCAAAACTGATGTAGGAAATGACTATTTTAGCTCCTGTTCAAACTTATTCTGTTTTTTTCAAATGGTTTTCTTTTCATACTCCAATGTGACTCTTTTCCTGTGTCACATTTTATTGTGATTTGCTGCTCTGAAAAAATGATCTTCTGGCATACTGTTGAAAGCTACTGAGGAAGCTGCCTTTTAAATCAAGTCCAAATCAATTCTATCAGATCAACATTAAGTTAGAATTATGGAGGAAAGTAAAATTTAGAGTCAGTCTGAAAGACAGTCAAATATGTGCGATATAAAAAAATTCTAAAGAACTTTATCAAAACTGTAAGTGGTACAGTATGTCCACAAACTAGGTGAATGGGCTCAATACTTCTTTGCAGAGTAGTTGTAAAAGTGGCAGGTAGGACCATTAGTGAGATGAAACTATTTTCAGTCTAACATCAAACTATGCCATCTTTGGGAAACAGAGCAGAGAAAACATGTATTTGAGGATTTGGTTAGATCTAAAATGTACAGTGATTTGCCTTTGCCAAAATGAAGTCAACCTTCCTGCTTGCCAGATGATGAATATCAAATAGCTACCTAGTTAAAACAAACAAACAATCTCCTTCAAAACTCATGAAAAATGCTTGATATGCCAAATCAGTATTATTTTTAATGAAATTCCTTAATTATTTTGTCACTGATCCCTGATTTTGCCACAGCTTAGAATCACAGAATCATAGAATCATAGAATATCCCAAGTTGGAAGGGACCCATAAGGATCGAGTCCAACTCCTGGCTCCACACAGGACCAGCCCAGTCAGAGCAGGTGGCTAAGAGCATTGTCCAGGAGCTTCTTGAACTCAGCAAAGCTTAGTGCTGTGACCACTTCCGTGGGGAGCCTGTTCCAGTGCCCAGCCGCCCTCTCAGTGAAGAACCTTTTCCTGATCTCCAGCCTAAACCTCCCCTGTTGCAGCTTCATGCTGTTCCATCGGGTNTGCCCCCAGTCCTCGAGGTGAGGCCGCACCAGCACAGTGTAGAGTGAGACAATCTCCTCCCTAGACCAACCGGCAATGCTGTGCTTGATGCATCCCAGGACACGTTTGACCATCCCGGCAGCCCAGGCAAACTGTAGGCTCATGTTCATTTTGCTGTTGACCAAGACCCCCAAGTCCCTCTCAGCATGGCTGCTCTCCAGCATCTCATCCCCCAGTCTGTATGTACAGCCAGGGCTGCCCCTTCCCAGGTGCAGGATCCGGCACTTGCTTTTGTTAGACTTCATGTGGTTGGAGATTGCCCAGTTCTCTCATCTGCCCAGATCTCTCTTCAAGGCCTCTCCACCCTCAACAGAATCAACAGCTCCTCCCAGTTCAGTATCATCTACAAACTTGCTTACAACACCTTCTAGTCCTACATCCAGGTCATTTATGAAAACATTACAAAGAACTGGTTCTAAAATGGAGTCCTGGGGAACCCCACTAGTGACTGGCTGCCAGCCTGATGTAACCCCATTTACCATAACTCTTTGGCTCGACCTGTCAGCCAGTTGCTCACCCATCACATTACGATTTTATCAAACTGTATGGTAGACATTTTGTTTAGGAGGATACTTGGGAGACAGTATCAAAAGCTTTACTGAAATCTAAAAAAAATGACATCAACTGGCTTCCCTATGCTTCTTTTAGCATAAATGACTGCATAGATGGCAGAATCACCCAAGATGTAAGGATTTCCCTAATGATATATTCCAGTCTGTCAGCTCAGGGACTTGCCCAAGCCAAGTCCAGCTTCATATGTTATGCCTGCACAGTAATCTTCTCTAGATAGCCTAGGCTTTTTCTTGAAGAAGGCTTTTACAGTCAATATGTTAGTTCTCAGACAGTGGAAAGCTGATGGTATAAACCCAGTCTCGCTCAGCACTATACGATTTAAGAAGAGACCACATGTTTACTTTAAAGTTCAAATATAGTCTCATCATAATTGGATTTGCTAAAACTTTAAATGTTATTGTGGAATATTTCCAACCTTTTATCTATCTATCTATCTATAAGTAGTACTTAGGTGTAGTGCAAATCAATATGTTGTTATGCAGAAATTTCATGCACTTCTGCATAATGTATTTTATTCAGATTTTTTTTTCATACTTGGTGAGGGAGCAAAGTATTAACCTAAAAGGTTGTAACTTTCCCATACAGTATACTGTACAAATCTCATTCTCCATCAATTTTTGAGTGGCTCTGCTTCAAGATGTCATAGGAAGAAAAAGTTTAACCATAGTTTGAATGGAATTTCAGGCCCACTTTCATGCCATGAGGTTTGTCACTCTGTTCTCCAATACATTTAAATAATTTCTGTTCTTCTGCTTATCAAAATGTGACTCAGAGAAAGCAGTGCCCTATGAGGACACTGGCGTGAAAACTGGCTCTGAAATTTGTCTGACATATATTTCTGGCACCCCTCCTTGTCTCTAGTTGTTCAATAGCGTTAAAGGAAACCTTCAAAATAAAGGTTGGAAGACTTGGCCTGTGTTGTATCTCTGTGTAAGCAGTTACTGTAGTAACCACAAGAGGGGCATGTGACAGACCAGGGAGAAAATGGTTTCTATGGCCGCGCACAGGTAGGAAAGAGAGACAAGTGTATCCAACAACACTGAGAGAATCCAAGATAAAATCTACCTTCCTCATTTATTTCCCACTAGCCAAAATAAACCTTTACCATCTACAGAACAACACAGTCCCTTGCTGAGCTACTCGAGACAGACTTTAACAAACTAGCTCAGGACTCAGCGATCAGCAGAGCTGAGTAGGCTAAGCAGAGCATCAAGCTGGTGAAGCTGTGGTTCTGAAAGGGCTGAGCCTGTGGCCCTTTATGCCATGGAGACGCACCAGCTCAACGGGAGCTCATTTACGTGGCTCTAACAGGATGTGCATTCTGTGTCTTGCCCCTGTGTTCAAGTGCCAAGGCACATTAAGGTATGTTGGTGTTTGTAGATTGAAATATCTGTCAATAAGAACAAAGAGACTACAATATAGGCCTCTTTAATGTAAGCACAGAATAGAGCAAATATGTCTGCATTGAACAAGTAGTTTTTGAGACAGTATACTCAAGTTTCATTTCACTGTTCCCTCCCATGTTCTTTAACATAAGGACTCTTATCAAACTTACCCTGAAAGTTGCTCATTAACTAGAAAGTAAAAAGAAAGTTCTTTGCCATGGTCATGTTAGACTATATTAGGCTCACTATCCTCCCAAGAAGCCATTCAGTGAGTATGCGAATAGTTGAAGAACAGAGCTATTGCTCAGCTTTCAGCTGCTAAGGAATCTGTAACATATGTGTATTTAATAATAGGAGATCAGAATCATGTCCAAAGGATTAGAAATATGTTTGGACAAAGACTTTTTAAGATCAGAATACGGTCTCTTGGAATATTTATGTCAGAGTGTTAAAAAAAGACTTATTGTGAGATCTCCTCTGGACTGCAGTGCCCAGTTCTAGTCAGCAGTTTTTGAAAGGCTCCGCCATAGCAGGTGAAGAGAAGGGCAAGAAGCCTCTGCTTTGTAAGTGCCGATTAATGAGTTTCTGACGTGGAATAGCGGTAAGGCTTCCTGTCACAATAGGGGGCAGGAGGCAGCTATCTGAAAGATCTCTTTCAGTTAGCTTTCCTACAAGGTTAAACAGCAGAAGAGAGACATCAGGTCATTCCTGGTGTGAAACTTGCTGGAGAAGACTAGGTGGGTTTGGTAGAGAACTTTAAAAGCAAGGTGAGAGGCACTAAGGTTACTCTGCTACTGTATTCTGCTCTCTTCTGATATGAAAGATACCTAAAGAATAACTAGGATAATTAAAAGATAAATGGTTATACAAGAATAGGTGGAACTACTCCTGTCCATAATCTTAACTGATAAGCACTTTTAGCTGATATAACTGCACTTGCTAGCTTGGGGCACAGAGAGGGACAGAACTGCAGTTTAAAAATAAAGGCCAGGGTTTATGTACTGAGACTTAATACCATTTTTATCTGTTGGACTTTGCAAACAAGATTAGTAACATTTTCCCTCTTTGAAAAGGTAAGAGACTGAGGTTTAGATACACAAATTATATTCTTAAATAGGTAACATAGTAGGTATTTCTCTGGAAGGCTTAAGCCTAGAGTCCACCCTTCTGAATAGCATTATAGGACTGTCCAGTAGGCCATTTTGCTTCTCTGAAAGGGGTAAAAGAGGAAAGTTTCTTGAGCACAGAGATGTCTATAGCAGGTGGGAAGTCGAGGATCTGATTTAGCAAGGGTGTGGGCATTTGTATGACTAAAGTTACATGTGCAAATACTAGAATAATTGGAACTTTATTATGTATTACATAATCTTTCAGGTTTGTCTCTAAACAGGTAAGAAATCACTGCCATATTTTTCTTTACCATGTGTCAATTTATTTGGCACAGATTGTTTTTCACAGGAGTATCAGCAGTGGATTGCTTTCAGCCTGACCAGTTTTTATAGACGGGCTCAAATGTACATCTTTCCAGAGGTGTCAAACAGTGGCCCAGCAATCAGTGGCTTTTTATATATTGCATAGTTATCCATGTGAGGTTAATACTTCTGCCATCCCATCTTCTGATGTTAAATCAGTTGACATCCACACTTGTTCAGTTCTATAGAACAGAGAAAAAAATCCAGATGTAATTCATGCATCTAACTCTTACACACCTCTCATTAATCAATCCCACTAAGTAAGTTGTTCATTTTCTTCTATAATTAAGGTAAGAAGGGAAAGAAGTATCCTTGCCAGACATCCATGGGAGACCTTATCTTCCTAACCAGTGAGGCTTTCAGAGGTAGCTCAATGGCAATCATTAGTTGGAAGGATTTTGGCAGCCATCTATACTTATCTGGCAGGAGGACTGCCCAGGCTGATTCGATCTGGGATGCCCTATTAATCTCACTAAGCAACTGATGAGCTTTGCCATCTTGTCACCTCTGCCTTCTGCTCCCATCTCTGCCATATCCACTGCTTTTCATGGCCTTGTGGTCCCTGGCGCTTCTCTGGTGTTCCCAGCAGAATGAGCCTCCCGAAGCCCATGGGCCTCAATCGCTGGCATGTCACTGCATACTACAAGGATAAGGGATCCTAATAGGTAGCAAGGGCTCTGTCAGATTTAGTGGGGTAAAGAAGACAAATATTTTGAACAGCCATGAAATCAGTTAAAAATAACAAGTTTAACACCCCCAGCCAAAAGGAGGAGGTAGGCGATGACAGCTCAGCACAGTGTCATCAACATCGTTCAGATTGCTGCAGGCTGAGGCAAAAGGAGTTTTCCCAGCAACTTCCCAAGCGCCCCCAGTTGCACTGCAGCCCTGGGATCTGCTCTGGTTCGTGTGTCAGCGATGTTATCAGCTGCAGCGGGCGACACACGGGAGGCTGAGGTCGTGTCCTGACAGGAGAACACTATGCAGCTCCCTTCAAGAAAGGGTGGGAAACACCTTTGTTTAAAACTGAGAAACATTTGTGCTAGCTGACATGTTAAAACTGCCGTGGTTGTACCTCCACACATTTCTGCATAAAATATAAGGCAAAAAATGTAAACTTGAGACCACAGATACCCAGGCGTTCACCTGCCTGTATGCGATAGCCAGCAGATTGGGTGGGAGCTGGACTTGAGTTGACAAAAGCATTGCCTCCCTGGCCCTTGGGAAAAAGCTGAAGGATTTTAATTTCTGAATACATGTGGGAGAACAGTTGTGGAAATCTTGATCAAGGAGTTTTCAAAAGCCTGTGTGATGCCAAATAAACTTCAGCTTGGCAGGTCAAAAAACACACTTTGGTGTTTGAAGGTCAGTATGTAATTTTCAAAAAAAAGCTTGCCAAACCTATTATAAATAAAGGGATTTTTAGGTAAGTATGCCTCCTCACTTATCAAGACATTACAGTATTCTGCTAGTACATTAAGACAGGGAATAGTATCTAAAACAGTAACCACTTTTCAAGATGAGTAAAATGTGAACCATACACAAATAAATCAGTTGTTAAAATCTGTTCTGTGCTAAACCCATAAATTTAATCTTAAAGGTGTGATTTTTCTACTCGAAATTTTCATCTTACTTACATCAAAGCAGAAGTGCATATGCAGAGAGAAAGAGGGAGAAAATAATGTGTTGGAAGCAACGTACTGTCAAGACTGAGTTGTCATAATTTCACAGTCACTTCTGTCCCCTGTTCCTCTGCTTTATGTCTGTTGTTTTGTCTGTTCCTCTCCTGGGAAACTCCAGTGGCCATATTATTCTGGAGTTTCAATTCTGCTGTTCATTTCAGAAGTGCTTTCCCATACTCAATTTTGATATTTAAACAGATTTCTCACATCTTGACTTGAATCAATCTTTTAAGAAATTTTTGGCTTCTCACAATTAATTTCATTTTTTAATCTTGCAATATATATTGTGACTGCAGAATTAGGAACATAGGAATTTAAGATAAAGTAACAATACAGGAATATAATATAATTGCTGCCTTAGAAATACAGTTGTGTTCCATAGGATATGCCTCAAGTAAAACTGAAAAACCTGTCATGATATAAAATAATAATAAGTTAAAGCGAAATTATTTCTTTCCTCAGCGGAACGAATACCTTTGAATACTTCTTTACAAGGCTTGTCTTAAGGCAAAGTTACAGTGATTTAAAAAGGGGCCCATTTCGCCCTTGTCTGTATCAACAATTTTGTATGTTTTTAGTTTTTTACTCTGCCCTTCCTGAGCAAGACTAAATCACCTGCAAAAGGTTATAGGTTTGGCATAGCTTAAAAAGGATTAAGAGCACCACAAAGGAGTTTCTCTGGTCGAATAATATTAAAAGTTAAGCATTTGAGATTGCCTGGTACAATTACTCTGAAATGAATTAAAAGTAAATGTTAAATGAACCAGCCTGACATTTGTTCTCCTCCAGTCAGTCGGGTATTTTATTTGTTGCATTGCCAGAACAGAAAAGGAACCAAAATTCAAGTCTGTGGAAGTGAATCTTAGTAAAGAAAAACAGTTCAATCACTCTGACATGAAGTTAAAAGAATAGTTTTCCTAGAGGTGTTCAGTCAGTTACAGTAAGAAGTGCGGCTGCTAAAATGGAAAAGCTGTTCCTTTTTGTTTAGAGCAGGTTTTGCAAATAACAACTGTAAAAATTGAGATTTATGACTCTGGATTGTCATCTGAAATGGAGGCAAATTCTCTGCAAAGACAGCACTCTACACTTTGAGTTAAAGAGTTCAACTACTTCTTCATGAGAAATTTGCTAATTTGATGCAAATGCCAATTCCAAATTAATTATGAAAACGTAGAGGCCTCAGTTTCAGATGGCACCCACTCGTGTGCTCTGGTTTTAAGTGTGGGAATGGTATCACAAGCACTGACATGTTAGGCACATATGAGGGAGGCTGCAGTAACAGGGTCTAAATTAAAATGTGATTTAAAGAAAGGGAAATTGGTGTATTCTTTTCCCAGAATAAAGGAATTTCTTAAAACAGTACAGTATTAAGTGAGATAATATTTTGTTTGCGAGTATATTTCTCCTGACTCCTGTTCTATTGGAATAGTGTTTCATTTGTGAGGACGCATGATACTTTTCTGTATTTACTCATTAGTAATTCCAGACTGAAGCCGAGGATACCCTATGGCCCTCAAATTTAACACTTTATCTGATTAAGCTTTAAATGACAGTAGTTTTCCTACAAGCTAATATGTGTGTAGTGGTGCTTTAAAGGTATAAACCAGAAAAAAGTCCCATGTGGGACAGTAGCTGAGGAAGTGGAGCTGAACCCGTTATTCTGTGAGACAAGGAAATGAACCTTGCTTCAATTCAGCTGGAGCCTGGTTTTTGGGAGAAGTTGTCTGGCGCCACAAAACAAATTAGTAAGCAGAGACCTGAAGACTATTAAGTTTATTTTAAGAATGTGTTGCCAGAGATCTAATAAATTTTCTTACTGCTGCAGGCCATGCATGCATGAATCCTTACTAATCCAGGTGGTGGTTTTTCCTTCAGAGGGAGGTGCAGGGTGTGGATCCTTAGGAAAAAAGGTATTCTGCTTTAGGTAATATGGGCATTGTCTAATGATAGATATGACAGCTTGAGTGGTATGTTTGGCTTTTCTCTGTTGCTGCTCACAAGAAAGTTTAACTTTTTTTTTCTATGTAAAGTTAGTTGTGACTACACAAAGTGCTAATTAGTTTAACAATAACACAAAAATAACTTTATAATAAGATAATAATTCTTCTAATCCAAATAGATTTCTTCTTGTTATTTTTAAATATTCCAAAGATTATTCTTTAAGTGTTTGAATGTGCAAGTTTACTGTATTACAGTTCTGGACTAGTCGTATCTCTGAGTCTTCTGGGGACTTACCTTTGTGCACATATGAAAATCATGTCATTGGACTTTAGTTAGCCATCTAGACTGGTGGGTTGAACACTCTCCCATCATATTCAATGGAGTGGGCCAATCTTTCCAGAGGGTGATCTTATCAGATGTCCCTGCAGTTCCTGAAGATACATTTCTTTCCATGCATTATGCCTAGATAGCTAGTTTAAATTAAACATAGGTCTTTTACATGATAAAAATTAGATTATATAAATATGGAGGTCTCTTGTCTTCAACTTTTGTAGAACAGGAGCCAGTTGATTATGTGTGTGTGCGCTGGGAACCGAGAAAAAACATGCTGCATTTTGCCAGTAGTGGTTATTCACTGGAACTATAGAATTGGCTGCTCTGGCTGTTTGGTTTTTTTTTTCCCTGATAAGCAGTGGTCATTATTAATTCAATATACAAGAACATAAAGCATCATTCCAAAATAAGACTTACCTCTACAATGAGAACAAAGACTTCTGAGAACAAAGCGCGGCTAGTACAGCAGTCTACAGACTGCCCTACCTTATGGTACCTTCCCTTTCTGGGTCTAGTGGGACATTATGTTATGTAGCTGTCAACTGTCCCCTTTCAAATGCTTCCTCTCCAGTCCATCACCTTGGTTTTGTCCTGCTTCTCTTGAATCTATTAATAAGAGTTAGTTCTCCAGAAGGGAGGGTAAGTTCCCAAACATTTTACTCTCTTCCTCATCCTTTACTACTTTCAAACAGCTATCAGCAGTGATTGCTACCTGCTGATTAGTTTAAAATAATCCCTGCTAAGTGCCTAGCAAATAAGGCAATACCAAGAGACAGGTGCCAGATTTTTTTATCTTCCCCCCCCCGCCCCCATTCATTCACCTTAGAAACATTTACAGGGCAAAATAAAGTCTTTCCTCTGCTGCCTTATCTGTCATCTCATAAATTCAGTATAACACAAACTTTTGCATATGCCTGCTACACAGAAGTTTCTTAGAAGTATTACTTGCAAACACTGGCCTGGTGCTTGACGTCAAATACTGGTCAAAATCAGGTGCATTCAGCATAGCTTCAGGTTATTATTTGTAGTCTATCCTCATCCTTTAACATGTTCACTTTCATAATTTTTAAATGTCTCTGGTTGCTTTGTTTGTTTGTT
The DNA here is from genome assembly GCA_013399095.1 of Psophia crepitans. NCBI lineage: Eukaryota > Metazoa > Chordata > Aves > Gruiformes > Psophiidae > Psophia > Psophia crepitans. The sequence continues at coordinate 137,970 of VWZZ01003500.1, forward strand.
TTCTTTTCAATATTGCATGCAGGCTGAGAAGGTAGAGTCTGATTAGGAACTGTTTTGAGCAGGTTCTGTGATGAATGCCTCACTCCTATTGACATTGAGACAAAGTATTTCTGAATCCTAGAATTATAGAATACCCCGAGTTGGAAAGGACTCATAAGGATCATCGAGTCCAACTCCTGGCTCCACACAGGACCAGCCCAATCACAGCAGATGACTGAGAACATAGTCCGGCCGCTTCTTGAACTCAGCCAAG
>VWZZ01003501.1:0-34791 GCA_013399095.1 Psophia crepitans
GGCTGAGGGAGTTGGGTCTCTTTTTCGCCTGGAGAAGAAGGGACTGAGAGGTGACCTCATCAATGTTTATAAATATGTTAAGGATGAGTGTCAGGAAGATGAAGCCAGGCTCTCTCAGTGTCATTAAGTGATAGGACAAGGGGCAATGGGAGCAAACTGGAGCATAGGAGATTCTGGGTTAACGTACGGAAAAACTTTTTCACTGTGAGGGTGACAGAGCACTGGAACAGGCTGCCCAGAGAAGTTGTGGAGTCTCCTTCACTGGAGACATTCAAAACCCGACTGGACACATTCCTGTGTAATGTGCTCTAGGTGGTCCTGCGTTGGCAGGGGGGGTTGGACTAGATGATCTTTTGAGATCCCTTCCAACCTCTAATATTCTGTGATTCTGCGATTAATGGTTGGACTTGATCTTAAAAGTCTTTTCCAACCTAAATGATTCTATGATCCTATGATGTGCTTTGAAACTGTCTTGGTACAAACCAGGTATCCTTCATAGACTTATACTGACTTTTTATGTTTCTTCATAGTTGTAGACTTAAAACAATGCTATTCTGAGAACTTTGTTATACATCAGAGTTACTCTCAACAAAGCACAGAGAAATGCGTTGTTCAAAAGATACAGAGCAAACTATTTTTATAGCTCCAGAAATCTCAACAGCTTGAGATTATTTCACGCTTGTCTTCAATCCATGTCATTTGCTTTAGTCAAATGTATTTTCCTTGCAGACTGCTGCCTTAATGACCACCTTCTATTACAATTCCTTTATTAAATTCTTGGCTTAGCTTTGCATTCAAGTTGTTGATCTGCTTTTCAAGCTTGCTGCCTTGCTTTGTTAATCACCTGTTTGTCCTCTTGAATTTCTCTGAATGACCTTTTGTGGTGTTTGGAATTCATTGTAACATATGTATACTCTTACACAACATCCCCACCACATCCAAGTGCCTTTCAGTTGCCTGCTAAGTAAGAATGCTACCTCTTGAAATTTGCTCTTTTTCTCACCCTTTCCAAAGAGAAGAGTGTTTTGTTTTGAGTAGGTGAATTGTTGATCTATGTTAGGAGATGCTGAAAAAGAATTACACCTTGTCCTCAGACCAGAGAATGGTAATGTTTGTCGCAGTCTTCGTGCTCAGTAGTCTTCTGTTTTCCAACTGCAGACCTGCTCATGAGAATCTCTTACTGCAGTCTGGATACAATTTTTTTGTTTTGTTTTGGATATAAAATACCTTTGTGCCTTATCTACATTTGAAATCTTACTGTAGATCTTGTACTAGAGTTTAAGACAAACCATCAGTTCTTACAGTCAGTGCTAGTGACTGACTCAAAGATAAGAACACTGAATATTTTTTTTACAAGGTATTTGATTCTTTAATCAAAGAAAACAGGAAAAAATAAGTTGAAATTTCTTGATTGAACATTTAGGAAGATTAATCCTGTCATAGCTTCATTTTAAAAATTGTCTCATTTCTGATGGAATGTCTTAAAAACATTCATCTTCCATCGGAAATACTTTTACAATAGATGTGAAGCCTGGTTTTGATAATCTAAAACTGAAAAGCAGAGTACTTCTTTCTGCTTTAATTAATGTCACTTCACATCTGACTCTGAGGTTCTTTCTGAGGACCCCACACCCAGCAGGGCAAGAAAAGTGAGTTACTTGAAGTGCGTTCTTTATAGAATTTGGGAATCTATTACTGTCTTAAAGGTAGCTGGCAAAAGTACAATTTTAAGAATTAATTTCTGTGTTACTTAGAAGTCAGTAAAATATGTTGCTGTATTGATTCTAGACCTAATTTATGTATTTGGAAAAAGCATAATCTATTAGTCAAAAATAGTATTAAGCCTTTGCAAAACAGATACATAACTTAATTTTGAAAGGAGTGCAGAGTGGAGATATTGGGTTCTATAAAATATTCAATTTCCCAGATTGTTTTGTACTTTTTTGATGAATCAGAAAGTGTTGAGTGTAAATGCATACTGTGCATTTCCACCACAAGCTTTTGGGAAACTTATAATTGTTTTTCCCCCAAATTCTCAATGATCTCTAGGGAATCAACCACCTACAGAGGAGGTATTGTAATAATTTATGTTAAATTTATGTTATTTTTTCTGGGTAATGGAAACCCATCCTGGTGCTATAATAGATCAAGGGAGGAAAAGGACCAAGATGGAAAAAAAAAATAATAAAATTACTGTGAGGATGGGCACACACTGGCAGAGGTTGCTTACAGATTTTGTGTAGCCTACATGCTTGCAGTCATTCAAAACCCAATTGAATGCAGTCCTGGGCAGCCTGTTGTAGATCACCCTTCGCTGAGTAGAGGGGTTGGACTAAATGATCTTCAAGGAAGTCTTCCCACCTCAACTATTCTGTGATCCCCATTGATTACACTGTTAGTTACATTAGCTGAAAAGAGTTTCCCACAAGGACACATAAATCTATTGAATTTTGCAGCATCTCTTCATAGCAACAGTTCTATTTATTAATTTCAATTAAAGATAACATATTGCAGTCCCTTGGGAGTAGGAGATAGCAGTACTAAACAGTCCATCTCTGCTAGTTTAAGATGGTGGCTAACACCATCTGGGCTAACACCTGAGAGTAGCATCCATACGGTCTAACGAGAAGGAAAAGCACACACTCAGTGTGTGTATCTCTGGTTTATGTATCAGTGCAAATACTGCTGTTAACTTATGTTGTGCTGTGTTTCCTTTTTCCTTGTGTAACAAGTACATGAGAGCTGGAGGGTAACTCATCACAACTACTCAGTAACTCGTTCCCTTGCAACAGGCGATGCTTGCGACTGCCTGGGCTTCCCTGGGAAGATGATTGACAAGGAGAGAATTGAAAGGGGGAGTTCAGAGATCTGTTTCTTCTGGGTTTCAGGTTCTGCAAGAATACATCCCTTCTTGCCTTGTTTACAGTTCACTTCAGCCTTTGTGCTAACAAGTGGCACTCTCCTTTACTGAGATATCTGGAGCCATAGGCATTCTTAGAATTGAGTTTATTTTCATTAAAAATCTATTTGCAGAAGACAAATATCTGAGCTTCCACACAGTCTGAGTTCCAGCCACATCTCCCTAGTTACCATGGATCGCATCTAATCAAGGGCTTTGTATGGTATATACAGCTGCCTAGGACTTAATAAGATTCTTCGGACAAATATCATTTCATTAGGAACACGGACCATGGATCATCTCAACACTCTTCAGCATTGCTAAGAGTTTGGCCATAGGGCCTTCTATCAAAAGTCCTGAGTTTGTGTTTCAGAGTATGTTAGCCATGCAAGAACTAGCTCTAGACATGAAACCACTAGTTCAGCAGCATGCCTGAGTTGTTAAACTCTACTAAGAATGTGTGTTCATGCTGATAACTGAGGTTTGGATCCACCTTTGTTTGGAAAGACTGCACAGATCCATCCGTAAAGGTTTTATCTCCTTTCTAGCATAGGCAGAAGAGAGGGGAGAAAGCTGACATGTAATATCTTACCCTTTAATATATGGGCAACCAAGGGCTTGTTCTGTGTTCATTTTTTTTGTGTGTACTTCTCGAAAATGATGTGAAACGCAGAATTGCACCATTTGACTTGCGAGTGCCTTTCACGCTGTTGCAGATCTGTGTGCATACTGCAGACTATAGTGTACCTGCCATTCCAGATTTTCCTCCGTCCTGAAGTGATTTTAATCTGACATTTTGGGATGGTGGTAGGGGTTATTTTCCCTAGAATGGTATTGATTTTCAGTGGTATGATGTCATGTGATTTTGGTACAACTCGCTGTGAAAGCTCAGCATTTGTTAACTTTTTGCCTTTAAGAAACACTTGCATGCATGTGTGTGGTCTTGCATGGGTTTTGTGTCCCATATCAGTCTGTACTACAGTTTTTCAGAGAAGGGTCTTTTGGGGGAAAAGTGCCATGAAAATAATTGTATTTGCAGTACAGAAATGTTGCAACTGTCACGTCTCTCGACATCTGGGGTGAGGTTTGTTTGGTTTTGTATGCTGATTTGATTGATCTTCTGAACATTGAACTTCTGCTCAGCAGTGGTGGCTTTTTACAGTTGGCCTAGATTGTCTTTCAAGTAGATACTAAATGTGAGGGGGCTTTGCTTGTATTGTTTTATATGTATTTCATATACTGTATATTTGGTTAGTAGATAATTTTCATGTGTGTAGTGAAACTTCTTGGGAAAATACATTTCTTTTTAATTAATTGCAGCTATAAATAAAATAGTGGAGAAGCAGATAGAGATGGGTGTAATGTTTCCTGTTGTGATCTTTGAGACAGGATAGATGCATGAGTCCTTCATTCAAGTAGCACTGCTCATAATGAAGGATTCAAGGAAAATATTAAATTCTGTCCTTGTGATCTGTCTGTGCTGGGGCTCCTAATCCCGAGGGTGACAATCCCAGGCTGTCCAGGCCCGCTGCAAGGCAGCCAGCTCTGGCAGTCGCCTGCTGCTGCTCCGCCTGCTGACTCCTTTTCTCATCAGAACTTTGGAAAACCAAACTACTAACTGTGCAAGTTGGAGAGACCCGACATCTCCAGCAGTGATGCTGAGATGCCTGCAGTCTCAGTGCTGGGGAGGAGGCAGGACTGCTGCTCTTGGGAAGGAAGCCAAGAGTGACTGACCTTTTAAAAACAAATACTTCATTTCTGTGAGTGTGCGTGTGTATGCACTGCAAGAGTTTTGACGTGTTTTGCATGCTACTGATGTTATAGTACATGTGGTTGCTGCTTATTTTCAGCTGATGTCTCCACTGCTCTTTTTCCTCTCACAACTGAGTATCAGTTTCTGCCCTTGTCTGATCTACAATTACCACCCCCTATAACTTATGCCTCCCACTTTTTCTCACAGAAAAAATAATGAGTTCTACTGATTATTTTCCTTATTTCTTCCCACTCCCTCAGCACCAAGCCTCTCTAGCCTCCCCACTCCAGGAAGGGGAAATGAAAATGGCAACAGAATTACTAATTCTTGTGTCCCAGCCTCTTATTTGCTGCTGTCAGTGCTCTGCCATAACTCGGGTTCCTGGGGAGAGGGGTTAAAACCCGAGCAGTTGCAGGGCCCTTACATCTTCCTGCACAGGAATTTAATAACGCACCAGGTCTTCAGTTGCATGGAACTCCTACATTCAGAGGAGGCCTAAATACAATTTTCTTATGACTGTATTAGCAAAGAGGAGCCAATCCCCTTTTTTTTTTTATGAAATAAATGCTGTTTAGTTCCATACTGCTTGTTGTTAAAAAAAAAAGCAAACCCGCACAAAACCTTCATTAGCTTAAAAAAATAGATCTGCGGAATTAATTGCTTTTTAAGCATAGCATTAAACTGTTGGTTTTATTTGTCTGAATAATTTGGGGTGCTTTTCTCTAAAACAGTAGTATAAGTAAATCCTGCGTTCATGCTGTATTTAAAGCAATTTTGACAAATTTAAACTGGTAATACCAGGCCTATTTTGTTTCTCTAATAAGATGTTTATGAGAAGTGTGGAATGCTTCGTCTAAGCCTGATTTCCAACTGAAATCAGGTATGTCAGAGCTTGCCAAACCCATTGTGTTCAATCTGGTTAGCAGTAATTGTTTTGTTTTGGGTTTTTTTTTTCTATTTGCTAAGCAGAACTCTGACATTTCCTGGAAAAGGACAGGGATGAATTGCTTATATTCTGTAAAAATTCATGTGAGTAGACATGGCTTTAGCATTAATTCATGCAATGCTAAAATCAGATATGGCATCCTAGTGCTGGAACAACGTTTCTCACCGCTGTGATTTGCCTCCTGTCTGCTATCTCATACCAATTTAATCCCTCTCAGTGAAAGCCATGAACAGCAAATGCTACTTTACACTTATTGCAAAGCTGCCTGGTTCATCTCCAGTGCTTGTTGTGGATATACAGGTCCAAGCTCAACAGCTGAGTTCAGCTCTGGGGGGCAGCTGCCTTCCAGTAGAGTTGGAACCTGCTGCTGTCAAAAGATGCCCTGGAGCTTAGGGCTCAGCAGGACTCACATGAGAGTGCCTTCTGCCCTAAGCATGGCAATACCTCTGCGAGCAGCAGAGCTGATAGACTTATAAGCACTGAGCTCCTGGGAGCCATCAACTCTCATGAAAACCAAGAGCTACCAGCTCTTGTGGATCCTTTGAGTGCAGCAGGAGCCAAGGGCCAGGAGCGCCTGACTTTCACAGCAGTACAAGAGCTCCTGTCAGCTGCTAAATGGTACCTTGCAGCTGTAAGGGGCAGTTTCTCACATGTTGTCTTTCTTCATCTGGAGATGCTCTTTGCAAATTTCCCCTTCTTGCAAGGCAGAGGTTGTGGTTGTTCGTTTTTGGGTTTTTTGTTGTTGTTGTTTTTTCTTTTTTCATAACACCAGTTTGCGTGCCGAGTGATGTTAATACACTGGTTACTGGTGCTCTGCTCTCGGGTGCTGTAATCCTGTTTCTTTCTTGGAGAGAAGAAGGTAGATTGCTAATGATTTGCATAAATACATGGTGAAAATCAGAAGATGCAACCATGCACTGTGATCCTGGATGCCCCCTCTAATTATAACAAGTAACAATATAGGAATCTTCATTTTTAATGGAAGAAAAATATAGCTTGACTGAAAAGCCAAGTGAGAACACAGTTTTTCTCCAGGTCAACACATGCTTTCTAACTGTGTTTCCATGCTTCCCACGTGTCACCATTCAGTCCTCACAAGCCACGGTGGTTCAGAAGTGATTTGTTGCCACTGTGTAAGAGGAAAGGTGGCCATAGCAGTGACAGAAAATTTTCCTTAGATAATTAAAATCAGCTGTAAAAGTTTTGAGCCGTGCTGGTGCAGGAAATAGTGTTTCTTTCTGTAGACTCAGCGGTCTGTAACATCATACACAGTTCAGCAAGGTGAATGACTTGATTAATCAGAGACATTTTCCTATGGAAATGGATCTGATTATTTGTTATTACAGAAAATGTATTGGCTCTTTCCATAGATAAAGTAATTTTGACTTGGACAGAAGCTCTTTAGCTTTTAGACAGAGGATAATACAGCTTTTTTGTTTATTCACATCACTACTTGGGCTAGCTGTTGTCTTTAGTTCTCTTTTAATGCCACTTCTTTTCTGCAAATTGGGAAATTTTTCCTGAGGACACCCAGGCTTCAACTTGTTGGAGTATCTTCCTCAGAACTACTCATCCTTACTGCTTTTGCATCTTTTTTTTTTCCATACCCATGTATTTTTGAGATAAATCTGCCTTATTTTGCTGAGTTTCAGTCACAGGTTCTCTTTCTTCCTTTGTTCTTCCTTTTGGCAGATCACCTCACTTTCTGTTTTCACGCCATCAACGACTTGTTATTCTGTGAGCTCTGACACTTACCTGCTTCCCTTGTATGTTCCTCATTTGCAGATATCCTCCCTCTTCTTTCCTTCCATTTCACATCATCTTTCCTTCATTTTTCAGGATGTTTGAAGCAATCTAAACTTATCCTTCAAGCCTGATTCTTCTGTTACTGGTTTTCCTTTATTATCCTGACTTCATGGCCAGCTGCTTCCCATTCTCCTCACCTAGGAATCTGCTGTCAAAATCTTCTTGTTTGCTAGGTTTGCAATTTTACAGTATACCTGGCCTTCTCTCTTCTCTCATACCTTTTTGTTCCTCATCCAAATTTTGCCCTCCTCCTCAGTTAGGATTTTAGTCTTTGGATCTTTTCTTTGGTGGGACCTGTTAGACTACATTTTTTACATGTATGTATTCCAGAATGTGCTTACCAAAGTGTGACTAGTCATTGTAATGGTCTTCTCTCCCTGTCCCATCTTCTGCTGCCTTGGCAACCACTTAGATAACTTTTCCTACTCCTACCCTTAAATGCAGAAGCATGAAAAAAAGAAAGAAAAAATTTCCAGCAACCTCTCCCGCCTTTAAATTTATATGAAATCTCCACTGTGTTTCTGCTTTGTTGACTTTGCCACTGCCTATTTTATCGGTGAGCTTTTCTTCTAAAAAGTATGAAATTTACTTTAGTAGGACTTACTTCACAAACCGAGTTTATCTGAAGAGCTGAGTTCTTTCTTTCCTCTGCACTGAAGTAACCTTGCTCCTAAGTTGCAAAGAACTGCTCATAAATAGCTGGAGTGGGTAGGAAGTCACATCTACCTTCAGGTTTCTGTAATAGTGGCTACTATCTCTGGGAACACTGGGTGCTCCATATATTCATTGGTTGGGAACAGGCAGTTTTAGGTTACAATTTAGTGAACCTGCTTAGACAAAGTATTTTGGGGGAGAAAAGGCATGTAAATTGATACAGCAGATGACTTGGAGGCATTCTTTCTCTACCACAAAAGATGAAACCAGTCAGTCTACTGGCTAGGTCCAGATTTCCATCCTTAGTTGTTCTTTTACTTGGCAGATACTTTTTTGCTAGAAACTCTTGCAGTGAATATTGCTTTTTCCTTGAAAGAATTGCTTTTTTAGCCAGCAATCTCATTCCTGATGAATTTTTAAATATTTAATAAAGCAATTGGTGTAGAAAGCACTATTTGCATTGTCTTTGTGTTCTTACATGATGACTGAGGAGATTGACAAAGCAGTACTTTGTGTAATATCTATACTTATTTCCAAAACAAGAGGATAGATGTTTTCAATTTAGCATAGAATTCCCTACAGTACTTATCAGGCTTTAAAGTCTTAACATTTTTAATCAATTGTAAAAGATCCTCTTACTCTCTGATTTATATAATAGACCTTAGCTTTTCTATTTTTGATTCATTTGACTTCAGAATGTTTCCAATGTTATAAAAAATAGACATTTTGTTATTCTTATTTTCATCTTAAATGTTTCCATATGTCAGTGTTGATAAAATTCTCACTTTTTTAACAGAAACTTTTAAGGACAAAAAAGATTAGCCATGTCCTTAAAACAATAGAGATACAATATTTAATGTCAAGCATATTACTGACATTTTATGTGGCCATTTTTCCTCAAAGTCATATTGACTGAAATTGTCAAGGGACTAAAGACTGGTCATGTGTTTTGAATTGTCCATCTGCTGGAGTTTTCGATAGTTTCTGGGGAACATTGGGGTCTTTCTTCTCTCTCCTCACCTTTTTTGAGACAGGAATTATAGGAGGAATTGTGAGTTTTATAAACCTTCCCTGGCACTCCCAGAAGTTCTTGTGCTGTAGTATAGCAGTCCCTGGATAGGTTCAACAAATCTTTTCTTGGTCTTTAGTTTCCGTTCAGTTCCAAGCATCTTCTGCTCATCAGTGAGCTCTTCTGACCAGTGGGTGACACTGACCAAGTGTTGAGGCTCCTCCAGACATGTTTCCTGGCTGTCAGAGTTTTCAGTGGGCTGTCCTGCTGAGGCCAGATGCAGAGTAGCTGGTGGCAACGTGGGTCAGGACTGAAAGCAGGTAGTAGGAAAAGGGTGGGTGGCTGCACAGCAAGGCTGCAAAGTTTTGCAGCTCCAACCTAAGCATACACCTAAATCTGTTGCTTGTGATTGATCGGCAGAATGAAGGTCAGTTCCACTCAAATCAGAAATCTTGACAGAAGCATATGTCTTATTTAGCAGTGATACTTCTGGAAATTTTGGGCCTAATGCACACTATAAGCCTGATTTCTTACTCTCAGAACTAGCGTCAATATTAATGTATAGGCATTTGTTTCAGTCTTCGGCTCTTCATAGCAGTTGCTTGAGTTAACTAATTAAAATAAAACACCTTAACTTTCGTGTTTGAGACTACTATTGTCCTTGTCAGGAAGGTTTGGAGACTGATCAGAAATCCGTCTGTGGATCTAAATCCAAATGGGGCAGACACTGCAGGAATAGCATGACCTCACTGGTAGGTTTTACTGCTTGTTGCATGCATTTCAACTAGCTTGAAAACTGCTGACTGTCTGTAATTGCTGGGTTTTATTCAGCATAATTACACCTGTTCTTTCTAACTCACTCTTACCAGACAGGGCCCTTGCCTGCTCACAGGGTCCTGTCAAGACAGGTGAGCAAAGACGGTATTACTTTCAAGGAGTTTAAACAAGTACACCTGTAGGGTGATACATAATGTGCCTGGCCGGTTCCTTTGATAACTCTTGGCCTGCTGTTTTATTGTTGCAATGTACTCTTCCTGAAATCTGTAAACTGAGGAATGCACTGCTAATACTTGAAATCAGAGAGTGGGAAAATGAAGGGTTGTTTTGCTTTCTAAAGATAAAGCTTGCATTTAAAAAGCTGTTACAATCACGCTTTTAATTCCCTCATTGCACATTACACACTATTCCTCAGAGCCAATCTTTCTGGGCGCCAGGAAGAAGCATTATTTCACAGATGCAATTACATTTGGGGCGAAGATTTTAGGAGCCATAAGGCAGTGTCTTTACAACAGATTAAATAGACATCCTTGTAACGAGAGGCTAGTGCACAATCTGGCCAGTTGGCAACAAAAAGGAAAAATTTGCTTACAAGTGAAGGGTAAGAGCATTTTAACTTGGAACAACTCAGTAGATGATTCAGTTGCTAGGTAATGTCTTTCATTTCTGGAAAAAGTCTTGAGGTGAAAGCTAATCAATAAGGTAGATAGTGTGATGTCATTTGTTGCCATGGTTTCTGAACTTAGCAGTCTGTTATCTGCAAATAATATTGATGGTTGCTATGCAGTTGAATCTTTTCATATTGTTGTTTTGCCATTATAAAGCTCTTTAATCTTGGCTAAAGCTTCAAAGAGCAGAGTGTCTAGGAGTTTAAATGTTGTAATAGATAGGCTCGTATTACAACCCTAAAATATCTTGAAATTTACTACCTAATAAACAACAGGCATCAGCAGGAAGTGAACAAGGTTAACATTTTGGTGATTAAACTTCCACAAAGCAGTTGACATTTTCTAGTAAATTAATCTGCAAATTAAATATCTCTGTGGAATTAGTGCTATGACTCACTACATGGCAGATCATGTAAAAAGGGGGTAAGCAGTCAATCCTCCGGACGATAAGGCAGTCATGTATAAAGCTGTAAATGGCTCAAAAGCCATCGCAGCTTCTTGAACAACGTCCTTGTGTTTCATATATCTTTCCACTGTTGGATTGTCCCTCTTTATTTGTTTGGGTTTTGTTAGAAAATATTTTATAGCAGCTTATGCTAATGATCACAGTTGGACAGGCTGAAAGGGAAATAAGACTTATTTTTCCCGATAGTTGTCAAGGTGAAGGAAAAGCATTCTCAAGAAGGCATTCTCCTTTAAATCAAACACAATATCCCCATTTTTCATATTCTATAGAGAAGATGTTAGTTTTAGTAGAATGCCGTGTATCCTTTAGTTGATTTATTGGCCTCTCTTTATGGTAGTTTTTCTTGATAGTTTGAGTTATTAAAAGCATTTTGGAGGGGAAGAATGAAAAAGAGATGAAAAGACAGAGCTCAGTGCAAGCTAGGGAAAGTAACATGGGGTGATCTGAAAGACAAAGTGATTTGCAGAAGTACAAAATGTTCAGTACCCAGCAGTGAAACATTTTAAATGAAGGGAGGGCCCTTTGGACAAAGTGAAACAGGAAAAAAAGGTAGAGAGAAAAGCAGAAAAGTGGCTGACAGAAGAAAGAGGAACTATTTTTATTGGAGTGAGAGAAGAGGGGAGGAAGGGTAGAAAAAAATCAGATGATGGCTTGTGGAATTCTAGGATTTTTACATCTTCAGAGTGACATTTGCCATGCTGTCTAGTTTTTCTCTTTTTCCCCAACTGATTCCTCCTCCTCCTCTTCCATTTCCACTGTTCTCTGCCTTAATGACACATTTCTTTAGAAAGCATTTTACCACCGTCTTTCTTGTCTTCTTCACACGTCTCTCCTCTGTGTGGTGACACTGACTATCACATTTCTTTTGAACAGAGAAGTAATTGCCTTCATAGTCCTACTTGCCCCCTTAATATAGTGAGTGAATTGTCAAGGGCATTCCCCTAACAGGAGACCTGAGGAAGATGTCACTGGGAAAAGCAAGGCATACAGATGAAATCTGGCTCGTGCAAAGTGGGCATGGGTGTTCTCAATGACTTCTCTTCTGGAACTCCTCTAGAAATTCCCTGTTGGCTGTGCAGAAACACAATAGCAGCCTTCAGGCAGCGTATCCTCAAAGCACTGCCACTGAGAGGAGGCAGATGGAGGAGACATGCCGGCTTGATGATGATAGCAGATGTCAACAAGTTAGCAATCTGAAAAGGAAACTAGCAGCACAGCAGTGCTTCTTACCCAAATGTTTAAAGAGAGGGAGGAGAAAGAAAAAGAAAAAAAAAAAAAGCCACATGGAAAAGAAGATACAAATCAGTAGCACTGATCAGCTAGAGCTGTAAAAGACTATCTGATGGCAAATCTGTAAAGTGGTGCTGTTGAGTAGATTTGTCTAAAGAAGCATTTTGCTCTTAGGTTGTCATAAAGGAAGAGCATTTACTTCAGATGCCATATGCCAACTGTGCAATTAGGCTTCCAGTCATACATTGCCGTGTGTACTAAAGCAGGGGGCAAGTCTCAGCCATTTGCAATTGCTGTTGCATAACGCTTGCTTTTACAGTGCTGGACATTCGGTTACCTGTGCTGTTGTGAGAGTTCTGTTGTTTGGGATAATATACTTAACTTTTATTTCTCCAGGGTTTTTATCTTAGGGATATTTGTTTTCTGTGTTGTTGTGGTTTCTTTTCTTCTCCTTTAAGGAAAAAAATGATGTTAGACCTTTTTTAATACTCTCTCACATTATAAAGCAATTAAATTTTAAAAAGTTTAAAAGAAAAATACATTTTCTGTCTGAGAAGAGCCCCACACACCTTATTGTATGAGGGACAGCTTGGTATTTTGTACCAGTGAACAACATCTTATATATGTAAAACATACACACAATAGTGGAAAATCTCAGGCAGCTTTCACAGAAGAATTTCTTAATTTGTGAATTTCTGCTGGTTTTCTTAGGCCAAATTTTTATACCAACAGCCACTGCAAGACATTGAGTGTAGGCGATGAGCAGACATGGGACTTTAGGTACTTTCTCCTAAAGGAAAAGGGTAGGAGAATCTGTACACAGCAAAGTCCCCAGAGCCACCGTGGCACTCCCTGCTTGCATGTGTCTTGTGAAGCCTTTCAACCTCTTCCCAGCCCTTTCACATGGGACGATGACGTTCCACTGGATGGCCCAGCCATCACTGAGCACTTAGCATGGTAAGTTTTCCATGCATGATGTGGAAATTAAAATAAAAACAGGTGTATCAGCACAGGTAATTAGTGAAAGTATCCTGGCCTTCAAAGCCACGTGTGGACAGATACTAAAACCTTGAACAAAAAGTTGTCAGTTACAGATACAAGTCTTCTAAGTATGTGATAAAGTTATATGATAATAGTTAGTTCATTACAATTACTTCAGCCCTGTTGATAGAAATTAATTTAGTAGCTCGTGCAAGTTATTGCAGTTGGGAGGTAAGACCAAGGAAATACAGACATTTAACCCAATTACATGCTTTAACTACTGTTGGTGCTATTTAAGTAAAATAAAATTCTCAGAGATCCTGGCAAAGGTTTGCTTCAGTGTACCAAATTCTTGAAAAAAAAAAGTAGTTTAAAAATCTGAAGTTTGGAAATTACTTTAGATTTGTTAAAGCACTTTCATTTCATTTTATGTTTGCATGATTCAGCTAAGCTCTTCTCTGGAGCTTTTATATCCTTAGTTGAGGTCTTGGGTCAGTCATGCTGCAAATAACTTCTTTTTATGAGTAGACTTAAGGCATGTTTATTTTTGTGTATTGATTTAGAAACAGAAAGTTAGTTCCCAACCAAAATCTGAACAAGTAGTTGTTCTTGTAATAGTTGCAGCACATTTTTTCTTGTGTATGAGATAAATGCACAATTTTAATTTTCATAATGTACTGCAGAAGAAAAAGCGCTTGTTGCTTGATCCTTGTGTGGAAAACCCGTTTTTCACCAGAGGATCTCCACAAAAACAAGCCCGTCACTCCAAACCCCCAATAGCCTAATAGAGCAATCCTGTGCACATTACGAAAAGAAATCCTTCAAGGTTCTTGTAGCTTCAGTTAAAATATGAAAACATCAATATTCCCATCTGATGTTTCAAATGCAAGGAAGTTGCTGTACAAGATGTCCTCTCCCGGGCTGCTCACTTTCTATCTTATAGAATCATCGAATGGTTTGGATTGGAAGGGACCTCAAAGACCATCTAGTTCCAACCCCCCTGCCATGGGCAGGGACACCCTCCACTAGACCAGGTTGCCCAAAGCACCATCCAACCTGGCCTTGAACACTTCCAGAGATGGGGCATCTACAGCTTCTCTGAGCAACCTGTTCCAGTGCCTCACCACCCTCACAGGGAAGAATTTTTTCCTTATATCTAATCTAAATCTACCCTCCTTCCGCTTAAGGCTATTCCCCCTTGTCCTGTCACTCCATGCCCTTGTAGAGAGTCCCTCTCTAGCTTTTGTGCAGGCCCCCTTCAGGTCCTGAAAGGCTGCTATANGATGCAGTACTCCAGGTGGGGTCTCATGAGAGCAGAGTAGAGAGGCAGAATCACCTCCCTCGATCCGCTGGCCACGCTTCTTTTGATGCAGCCCAGGATACAGTTGGCTTTCTGTGCTGCAAGCTGACATTGCCGACTCATGTTGAGCTTCTCATTCACCAGCACCCCCAAGTCCTTCTCCTCAGGGCTGCTCTCAATCCATTCTCCACCCAGCCTGTAGTTGTGCTTGGGATTGCGCCGACCCATGTGTAGGACCTTGCACTTGGCCTTGTTGCACTTTATGCAGTTTGCATGGGCCCACCTCTCCAGCCTGTCAAGGTCCCTCTGGATGGCATCCCTTCCTTCCAGCGTGTTGACTGCGCCACACAGCTTGGTGCCATCGGCAAACTTGCTGAGGGCACACATGATCCTTCCTGCAAAGACTCATCAGCAAGGCTAGGTTGCCACACTACTGATGCATCTCATACACACCTCAACTCCTAGCACTGTGCCGCTCACCAGGAACGAGCTAACATTGGTACATGTGACAATGGTCAGCATGTTGTGATGAGCAGCACAGTGCACCTTCCTCACTGCAGCTACAGATGAGCACTCTGTACAGTTGAAAAATCACATTTAAGGGCTCTGATGTTCTTAATTTCTCTGAGATGGTAAAATATCACTTCAGTGCCGAAAGGAGTGTTCAAGTTCAGCAGGAGAATTAATTTTTTCATACAGATGTTGAGCTTCTTTTGGTGAAGAGGCAGCACCGGCGTTACGCTAGCAGAACTAGCTGGTTTGTCACAAATATTTAGACATGTTGGAGCACTGGGGATAAACAGAACTGTACTCAGAATTTCATAAAGCTTTTTTAGAAGAAGAAAACTTATTTTTTTTTTCCAAGATAACTAGCGATTGCGGATGGCGTTGTTCATATATTACAGTCAGAACATTGTTTCCACTTACCCAAAATCCTTGTAAGAAACTAATCCCTGGCTTTTCATAATTTGTGTGAAATCAGCCAGATATTCAGGTGTTGAAAGAGGTTCCAAGGATACTTTTACACATACTAAAGATGATTCCAAAGGTTCCCTTTTTATGGCATCTCATAAACCATCCAATCAACTAGGTCCAAGAATTACCAGCATTCTAAAAGCCAGAATTCCCTCCAGATAGAAGATGGAATTATTTTTTGTCTGGTCAGTACAATATTTTTATTTGAAAAAATTGGATTTTTTACTTATGAAAAGCTATTCTACATGTGGGAAGTAATTTCAGGCCATTTTGGGAATAGGACATGCAGGATAAACTATGTGTGCCAACTGAGAAGTCTGTAGTTGTTTTCTATTTGAGCCTATAAATTTCTCCATATTGATCAAGGTCAGCTGGATTATACTGCTCTTTACGCCTCAGACTGAGAAAGGCATGATGAGATTGTCCACCCTATTTTTGGCAAGCACTGCATTTTATTTGTCCATTTTATGGTACTGTTTATTCCCTTTACTAGTCTTTTTTCCTTCTGCCACTTACTCAGTGAATTTTCCTTTTCCTTACCTGAAGCTGCTACATCCTATCTAGTACTTCCTTAAGTCACATCTGCTTCCCTCCACCCTCTATGTCCCCTGAAACTTTGTGATCTGTACAAATACTCCCACCCCCCTTCTCTGATTTGCCATTTTGGAACATTTTTTTAGATCGTTTGTCCCCATCCACCATGAAGTGGGTTTTCCTGGCAGAAAGACACAGCAGCTTTACTGAATGTGCTCAAGTTGCCTAAGACTGCTTGGTAACACAGAAATTTCCAATTTCTGATAGGTAACACTTTCAGATGTTAAGCCTGGGACAGCCATGGGGCAGAAAAGTCCTTCCTAAAGGCACATTCCCTTCTATTTATTACTAGTCTGAAACATTGTCTTCCTGAGGTACAAATGAACCTGATTTGCTTTTACCACAATCTCAGTGCAATTTGGCCTTGTATTCCTTACACATTAAAAAAAAAAACAAAAAACAAACAAACATTATTTGTTTTCATTTAGAAGATAAAAATTCAGCACCATGCATGGAAAAATCTTTTATGTTGTAGAGTTATAGACAGGAAAAGACAATGAAGTATATCTTTTTATATGCAGTGTTTATTTTTACAGTGAAAGCTATTGCTTTCTGATATTTTTGCTGGCAATAACAGGGTAAAAATGGTTTATTACATAAATTATATACTTCTAGCACAGTGTTTTAAAATGAAAATTACCTGCATAAAAGAGACTTCCAGTCAGTCCGTACAGGGAGCTGGAAATTGGTTTGAACGCATGCTGCTAATGGTCACAGCAATTTGCATGGGAGCAGGTTTGATATAAGTCTAGGCACTGTTTACTTTAGTTATGCTTTCATAAATGTTGGACAAGAGGAATGAAAAAAATGCTATAGTAGATGGTGAATAAAATCAAAAGTTAAATGCTTAAGGCACAGATTTTTAGAATTCTAAAGTCTGTTGTCTAACAAACTTAAGCGTTTTAATGAGATGTGGCACTTTAATTCCCTTTAAAAACAAAAAAACCCACCCTAAGCTGATCTTTTTTCAATCTTCAAGTAATAACAACTAACTGTAATAAGTTAATACTACTATTGACATCAATGGGAGGAAAGAGTGCGAGGAAATATTAACTGTAGATAAATAAATGTCTTGTATAATTATTCTACTTTTGGAGTCTTGCATTGCAATAAGTAGGTTAATCTTTTCAATGCTAATAGCTAATACAACCTCCATCATAAAGCTGCCTTCATCTGAAGTCATTGGATGATGAAATTTACTGTTCCTGTTTAGCGAGGAGAGGAAGCCACTTGATATAAAATGTCTGAGGCGAACTTGTTTCTTTTTACTCATAAAGCGTAGCTGTTGCACAGGCGGTTGAGAAGGTGCAGAATATTATAGTCCTGTATTTAATTGTTTCTGTATGCCCTGGAATTTAAAGAGAATTTAGGATGTGTTTGGCAGTAGCTTTCCCTCTATAATCAGGTTGCTATGGTAAACCTATTATTCCAGACAAAGAAAGAGTATGTTTAGTAAAGTGCTGATCCCTTTTCAGTATAATGTGAGCTTCAAATTACTTTTGAATGATTGAATTTGTATGGTAAGTACTTCATCACAATAACTAAGAGAAGAAGGTCACAGAATAAGGTGTGGCTTCTCTTATTTCAGTAGCAAATACATCTGACAAAGCAGTAGTATGGCCAAAGCAAACTTACCGTGAAAATCTTATCCTAGTTTTCGCAGGTAGGCAACCTGAAATTTACTGTTACAGAATGCTATTACTTTTTGTGTTTATCTGTACGGTGATAAACGAAGGCTTTGAAGTTTACATTTGCTGCATCCTATGTAGTTACTTGTTCAGAAGTGATCGGACTTTAATTTTCTGTTTAATTCTCTGTTATATCTCTGGTGGACTTAGCAGTCCTAGGCTAACAGTTGGACTTGATGATTTAAAGGTCTTTTCCAACCTAACAATTCTACGGTTCTATGATTGCCTCCAAAGGGTGAGCCCACCTTATATAATCTAACCAAAATCTCAGTCCTTTTGGAGGTAAAATATACTTTTTAAGCCAGTACAAAGTTGCAATTATTTAGTGCCACCACTAAATTAACTTCTAATGTTCCTAGTGCTGATTTTGTCATATTTGTAAAAGAAGATGAACTAATAATTTGAGTATCAATTTCAGCAGCAGTGTACTAAACTACTATAACTGTATTTCTGAATATTTAAAAGTAAAGAAATAGTTCGGAGAAATCATTTTCCAGAGCACTTACTGACTGATGTTTCTGTCCATTTTCAAGACACTTTCAGTCCTGCTGAGGTCCACAGTCGGCTAATCTAAATCATACCCTGAACTTAGGTGGGAGCCAGCCAAAATAAAATATGAGGCATAGATATCAACGAGGAGTCGGGGCTTTTTGAATATACATGTTGGTGTTTTATTCATTAGCTAAGATGAGAAGATTGAGAAAGCAGGGCCTAAACCTCCTTTGTGCTTGATTTTGACAAGACATCTTGAGCTTGTACCTCTTACGTGACAAAAATGTGCTTTATCTGCCTAGGGATGGGATATTCCTCAGATTTTTTGCTGGTGAAACTGTTGAACATTAACTAAAATGAATAAATACTAATTGCAGCAGGGACTGAGAGGAACCTGTTCCCATTCCAGTGCAAATGCCCAGCCACTGGGCTCTTGGGTCATTCTGACTTAGTAAATTAAGCATTACAGAAAGTAATGCTTAATTACAGAACATGCAGGAGCCTCATTACAGAACCTTCCTTTGCTCATCCCTCTGGAGGATTTTCCATCCCTGCTGACTCCTCTCTTCAAAGCAACTCTCTTAAACTGATTTTATTGTCCTTCAGGCATCCTCCTTATTATAGCATTATCTGGCCAGCATACCACTGTTAAAGATGATTCTTTTGTTTATTTTATAGAGCCCTCACAACAAAGGGGTCCTGGTCATCAGGTACCTATCTGCCTATGGGTAGGTGACTGACTGGTGCTTTGGGACACTGTGATGCGACATTTTTGTAAAAGTAGCCAGGTTGACTAAGGTGGATGCATAGAAAGAGACTGTGAGAGCCCCAGATAGTGACAAGTTGGACTCATTAAAAGTCTGTGTGTATTTAAGCACTAAGGGATGATTTTTTTCCCAGTTTCTAATGTAACTGTCCTTGGCAAATAATTATAGCTTAGAGAATGCAGGTAAATAACATCAATCATTCTAGTAGACAATCATATCTTAAATGTTGACATGATTACCAAATACAATTCTGTTTTGTGATGTGGTAGATGACTTGCTATAATAAGTTCCTTTCTGGAACGAATGACCTCATATAATTGCCAATGCAACATAGTTTTAAAACTATGTATATTATAAAGGTATCACAAAGAATTTGCTGTTAATTCTCTCTATCAGCATGTCTTCTTTTAAGATTCTTGATCGTAAAACGTCCTTCTAGATTGAATCCTGAACTCACAGAATGTCAGCTTGAAAGTACATTGATGCTTGGGAAGATGAAGAGTATGGCAGCTATAAAATGAGCTATAAAGTGAACTGGGAATTTATTCCATAAATAATAAGACACACCACCACCACCACCACACACACTCCAACTTAATTAGCCCAGGGTTTTTATGGAAAAACAAATGTAACAAATTTAGGTTAGAAGTTGAAAAAAAGATAATAGATTAAGAATGATCTGGCAGTATGTTGACCTAAAAGGTTTTTATTGTCACAAAACCTACAGTTAGAAAAGCCCCACTAAGGTTCTTCTTAACAGTCCTTTTCTGTTCAGCAAAATATTTCAGCATTGGTAGTAGTAGCTACAGTTGCTCCTACTGTGTAAATTTGGGTTCTGCAGTCAGTAGAGCAGTGTCCAGGACCAGGCTCAGTCCCACGGATGCTGTGATTAAATTAGATTGAGAGGAGCAGGCTTTTCTGCTTCCTAATCCATGTCTCTGGTGGCCCTTATTTACACAAAATATCTTTCCCCAAGCCCATCAAATGTATTACATCAATATGTGCTTTGTGTCATATTTTAAAAATACGGAGGCAAACTCTTAGAAGCTGGGAAATGACAAAACCAATGTTACCCTGAACTAAGTTTGTCTCATGTATGTGCAACAAAAACTGTCCTTGATCTTACTGTTTTTCACATCTGACCGTTTAATGCTCACTGCTCTTAGGGCTTTGGAGTGGAAGATCTGTGGGACTTTGGATGAGTCTATTCCCCCTTTAAGCTCTGGGAAGTTCTTGTGTGAACAGGTTGATGGAAGGGAAGACTCTGACAGAAGTTGTGCTTTTGACTTCTCTTTCCTCAGGTCTAGACAAGAGAAATTAAAGGGATTTTTGCTTTCCAAATGTTTGACAGAGTATTTGAAGAGTTATTTTTCCACATGAATGGAAAGTACCTTAGATAGCCCTGTGCATAGACACATTAATCTAATCACATTAATTTTGGAGTTTCTGAAGTATGTGCTAAATATTTTAGATCACTTATAGAAGTTAATTATGCAGCTAGACATGTGCCATAGCTCTGTTACCCACAGTTGATATATGAAAAACATACAATGCCAATGATTGCTTATTATTGCTGTTTCCACCAAGGTATAACAGTGATATACTTTGCTTCTGATTGCCATGGAGGAGGGATAGTTTGTTGTTGTGTTTTTGGGTTTTTTTAATAGTGTTTATGTGCATATTTTAATTAATACAGAGTAATGTGTAGTTTGTCTTTGGGGGGTAGGATGTAGAGTAAAGTTTGGGTTCTTATTTCATATATTTTACTTCACTGAAATCATGACTCTAACAATTGTTTTTTCTTACAGGGAGATGTGAATGTGGCCAATGCACTTGTTTCCCTCCAGGAGACAACAGAGTTCATGGCAAAAACTGTGAATGTGATGATCGACAGTGTGAAAATGTGGATGGCGATGTCTGTGGGGGTATGCGTTCACTTAATGTGGTATAATGTAAAATCATATAAATCTTGACAATTTATAACTTTATGTTCCCACTTGATTTTATAACATAATGTCACTATAGACTATTGACATCACTGATTAATTATAATATAGATTTTTGTAAGAAATAAGATATATAAATATGGAATATGCTAGTGAATATTTATTTTAAAACTTCAGAAACACAAAGAGTTAAGTAGATTAAGTACACCTAATGGCATAAAGGTAGGTGCTGTAGCATATCCCAGATTTCATCAGTATTCATTAGAGAAGAATACAGACATTTAAAGGAAAACCTGAAAAATTAGATAATTACACTTTGTGTTTAGTACAGTTGATGTTTTACTGAGATGTTATATTTTACCTAAAGGTAGTAATGATCAGCAATACTCTTGAATATTTCGTCTTCACTGACAGCGATATGTCTGTTTTCCAAAAAAGTACAAAAACGATATGAGAGAACGTAAAATGATTGAGATATATTGTCTTAGTAATTGTACGTGCAGATGGTTTATTTTAATGTTGATAGTATAAACCTCACTTTTTGATTTTTCAGCAATGTATGTTGGTGTTAAGCAGTATTTCAAGTTACTTTTAGATATGTAAATGCTTACATAACATATGCTATTTTAAAAACAGGTGAGTAATATTTGTCCTACATGCTCTCTTTCTAGGTTTTATTGGCTTTATTTTTAATATGACTGATTCTTAACATTAACAAAGCAATTGGAATGAACAATGACACATTTTATTATGTTCCTTATTTCTATGTAAGAAAAAACCCCATACTGCTTCATAATCCTGTCTACATAAAAAATTCTGACTACAGGGAATATTTCTTCAAGGTCTCTGCCATGCAGAATGTAGGCATATATGGAAAATTCTAGTTGAATGTCTAAACAGCCATAATAATAGTTCACAAAAATCAATAATATGAATGTGTAGAAACAGAATAATTTGAAATTTAATTTTGTATAAAGGACACAAAATCAGGTAAAAGTTGGGTCATATTTGTTATAAATTAAGTAGCTGAGAACCAAAATTAATCATGTTCCATGGTTAAAAATATCTCTTCCATTTCTGTCATTCATATTTTATATTATTTGATGACAATGCTTCAATGTTAATACTGCTAATTATAGGGAACATTTTGGAAATGATAGACAAAAATTCTATTCTTTCTTATAGGGAAGGATACAGTGATAATTTTATTTTTTGTTGCTGGTTAGCACACCTGACACTTAAAAGAATAATCACCTCAATACTTGAGCCAGCGTCCAATTTTTTACTATGCAGGAGACAGTCTAGGTCACATTATTACCTGAATAAATTCTCCCCTTCAGTCTGAATAACTTTGTCCAAGTAGAATGGCAGAAATTAATTAATTCATTTAAAACCCATATGCTTTAAGCTTATTTTCCTAATTTTGAAAAAACAAATAGAAAGGAAAGCCAGCTCGTGAAGTTATGAATTAGTTCTAGTCTCAAGCTCAACTTTACCACTTTCATTCAAGCTGATAGTTTAGTTACTAATGATTCTCTGCAGGTGAAAGGAATTATATGGGAAAATGCCATTCAAGTGACTGTGCCCTGTTTGAAACTGCACTGCACAGCACCTGTTGACAGGACTCCAGAAGGCCCACCCTGTAATTCTTCTTGTTTCAGGGAGCTGAGCTTATTCCTAATTCTTTCCTATTTCTTTCCTAATTAATTTCTTTTCTAGAAGTAATATCACTACTAATACCTTCCTCTAAAAATTTTTGGATTTCTGTAGTAGATCTGTTGGGATTTCAGTGGTAAATAATTGGGACATGATTTTATCGTATTATTGAGATTTTATTTCTTCTATTATATTTCTAAAAATAATCTGAGATACTTTTAGATTATTCTAGATTTGTTTGTAATTTACTCCTTGAAGCATGTTCCCATATTATTACTATGTGATTCCACCTGCTTTTGTTCTTTTACAGCCAAAAACTAGTTTCCTCTTCCTCTGTTTCTGTTCTCATATGAAACAAGTGTTTCCTTGCACTTTTCTCTTTCTTCCATGTAAAATGCACTGAGATTCTAATTAACAAACATAGATGCCTTACTAACCACTCTGTTCTCTTCCACACACCACTTTTTCTTCTCTTGGCTGTTGGATCTCTGGAATGGCTCCTTTAGTCATTTCTTCTATTTCCTCTCTTTCCTGCCTTCCTGCCTTCCTGCCTGCCTTCCTGCCTTCTGTCCGTCCTTCCCCTGCCTCAAAGAGGCCACCCACAGCCCAGTAACTCAAGGCAGTACCTAGGTGTAAGCACTAAGTACAGGAACGTTTACCTTCAGAGAGTCCCTATCAATTGCAGCTTTCTGTTCACTTACCATTTAGCAAGTGAATTCCCCTCGCCTTCCCTCACCTTCAAACCCATAATATGAACCATTTAGCCCTTTTGCATTTTTTGTGACTTCATCTTTCACTGTTGCTTGCACCAACATTTTCACTGAAATGTCTCTTCTCACAATTTCTGGCCAAATGTGGGAATTCCTGTCATTCTTATCCTTCTCAGATCCACAATAGCTTCTGATGTTACTGATAGCTTCAGCCCTACTCCAGTAATTGTCAGATGTTCTGCTTGGCTATCACTTCCTATACTGATAACATTTTAAGCGTTTCCGTTGATACACAATATTTTTCATATCTCCCTTTGTAGGAGATTCTACCAAATTTAACCTAATTTTCTTTCCCCTTTTGTAACTTATCATTCACAGAACTTCTCTCATTAATTTTGTACTAATGGTATACACAGCTCTTCCTTTTGAGTTTGTCCATATTTCTATCTCAGTCTGAACCTCTTGACACCTCTTGCTGAATTGCTTATTCCTTCCTCTTTCCTTCTCCTCTTTTCATCACTATTTTCCTACCACTGTTGCTACCTAGGCAATCGCTGTCAGGACATAAGCCCTTGCTAGTAACTTTGTCTTCAGGGAATTGTAAGCTGGATTCTGTGAATGTGCAGGGTCTGACAGTGAGCACTGAGTGCCTGTAAAGCACAAGGAAGGAAGACCAGTGTTTTCAGATTAAATGCATGCTGAAAAGAGAAATCTGAATGACAGCCTAAATGATTTGGATAAGCATCTTTACTGGACTCCTCTGACCAGCAGAGATTGATTAATAGCTTGCCTTCCAGACCAGCTGTCCATGTGATGGTAGAGAGATATGAGGCGAAAGATATGATAAATTAGGGTACAACTGAGTGAGACCCTATTATCATGTTTCTGCATGATTGTAGTGAGTCATTCACTTAAAAATTCCTCTGTCCATCATTGCAGTACCAGTACATTACGTCTCCACAAAGACAGAGGTTGCAGCAGGACTCGGCATAGATTCCACAGCACTCTGCTATTAGAAGTGGATTCACAGAATGATAGAATGGTTTGGGTTGGAAAACATCTTCAAAGATGATCTAGTGCACACACACCCCTCTCCCCTGCCATGGGCAGGGACATCTTTCACTAGATCAGGTTGCTCAAAGTCACATCCAACTGGACTTTGAACACTTTCAGTGATGGGGCCTCCAGAGCTTCTCTGGGAAATCCTGTTCCAGTGCCTCACCAACCTCAAAGTAAAGAATTTCTCCCTAATGTCCAATCTAAAAGTACCCTCTTTCAGTTTAAAATTATTGCCCATTGTTCTATCACTATAGGCCTCAGGAAAAAAAAAAAAGTATTCCTCCATTGTTCTTATAAGCCCCCCATAAGTATTGAAAAACAGCAGTAAGGCCTCCCTGGAGCCTTCTGTTCTCTAGGCTGAACAACCTCAACTTTCTCAGCCTTCCTTCACAGGAGAGGTGTTCTAGCCCTCTGACTATTTTTGTGGCCCTTCTCTGGGCCTGCTCCAACAGGTCCATGTCTTTCTTACACTGGGGACCACAGAATTGTATGCAGTACTCTAGGCTGTGTGTCCTGAGTGGAGTAGAGGGGGAGGATTACCTCCCTCAACCTGCTTGCTTGGTCCTTCCTTTGTCCTCCTCTTCAGTTGTCCTTGCCTTTGCACAGAGACTTACTGTGCCATGGTTGGAGGAGGTGTCTCATGCAGCCTTTTTAAGATTGGTATGTTCTACCTCAAGGCCCATTCCCTACAGTTCTTTTTTTTTCAATGATGGAAGATTTGCCCAGGAGTATTGCAGTTTTGATCCACAGCAATATTTAACATCATGAGGGTTTTGGGCTTTACTGGGTTCTTTGAGTCTTTCATGCACAAGTTAAGTTTTTTTTGGTGCACACACATGACCGGAGGATCACAGGGTTGACAGCACAAGTTTGTTCCTGGCACAGCTATGTCACTGACATATGCCAGGCTTTGTATTTACTTATCTTTTATCCTGGTGAGAGCTACTTCTCGCTCTCCTCTGAGGTTATGGCTGTGCTGCTAGCTGCAAATGCATCCTGAGCTTTCAAGTGTTATTTATTCCCCTACTGTGTCTAGTCATATTTTTCAATTGATGTCATTGTTGGCTGCTCCACCTCACTGGGTTGACTGTTGTCCATTATGTTCTGTTCTCTTTCAGAATTGAGGGCAGGCAGGCAACAAGAATTCAGGACAACAGTAAAGATCAATTTGAAATTTATTCGATAATGCTCTTAACTCCATTCATTTTGATTTGTTCTCTGGACCATTATTGGCCTAGCTGTGAGTTCTTGTCACAGCAAAGTAGCATCCATTGAAGGAATAGAAGAGAAGGCCTTTTGGGTCCTCTGCTGCTACTGGTTGGTGGAGGATTATGCTGCTTAAAAACACTACAATAAAAACAAGTTCAACAAAAATAGTAGAAAATTAGTTGAAGCTCCACGCAAGTTCTTCATTAGGGCTACTAGCAAAAGTCGAAACTCATAACAGGTAACTCAGCAAGGCCCTTACATATTTCTTGGGGTGCTTCCAGTTTGTTTTATGTCAGTATTTCAGTCTCTGCATCATATAGCAGGCCACTAATAAGACAATTTGCTTTGATAAGACCTTTTAATATTTAATCATGGATGTTTGCACTGTCCTCAACACTAAGAAACAACTAAGCCTCTGGTCATCCCAGTAAGCCAGTTCATTGACTGGTGACAATAGAATACTTTGAGAAGTCTGATTTTGTTTATTTTCAAGTGATCCAATTCCCTTTGATGACTTTTTAACTACTTGTTTTGGACAAGGCACACCAAAATATAATCCTAACACTGTAGGGAATCCAGTTGTGTAATGGCATGTCACATCCTTTCACATCAAAGAGTAAATGCAGCTATCTTTTTTGTTTGTTTATATGAATGCCTTTTGGCAAAAGGCATTAGTTCTCATTAGTTCGACATTCTGGTTGTAATATCAAGGTTTGTAAAAGCTGGAGGAACTGATTTATTATGGGAGGAAATGCTGAGATAATACTTCCCTCCTTATTCAGGTCTCCCTTCATACCTCTCTCTCCTGTAACCGTAGGAAACCAGTGCAGCAAAACGCTAAGTGAAACTTTATGGGAGGAGGGGTTAGTATTTTTTCTATAAATCCCCAAGTAAATTAATTTTCACCACTCAGGCACATTCTTTCATTGATTTAATTCATTCACATTTTCACACCCACATACAAGCATCAGAGTGTCTGGATTTAAGTAGTTTGGTCAGGATCACTTACGTGTGACACAGAAGATGGACAAGAGCTGTCACCCAAGTTCTCAGTAGGTTCTTTCTATTTCATCTTGACTGACAACAGCAGATTGGTTTGTAGACACGTCTTGTATATTGTTTAGGACCCAACACTTATGATGATCTTTTTGACTCGCAACTTAGCTTACTTTCATTGCTAAGTTTTACGGAAGTCTGGTGCCTGTTGTCTGTGCTTCCTTTTTTGACATTCTTGGGACAATGCTGTTCTTGCTGGGCTCACAATGAAAGGAATAACACAAGTTACATGCTGTTTCTGTGTTGACATCCTTTGCTGTTGAGCACACAGTATTCTACTGGCAAGTCATCATAAAAAAGTCATCATACTATTGTTTTACATGACTGCAGATATTCTGTTTTTGACAAAATATTACTCAGTTTTACTGCTATGAATGTGTTGTTGGATATCAACACAGGTCATGTTTTTAACCTGATTCTGGTGCTGCTTCTAGTGTTTACCTACACATTTCCATTCATACCTCATTCACACCAGTCTTAAAACTTCCAGTATAAGTCTCTATGTATCGGCAGAGAACAAGGGAAAAGCTGTGTTTTATAAGGCGTACATATACTTTAAGTCACAGTTCTCAACTTTCCGATGTTTAAAATTTCTACAACAGAGACAGAAGCTTCCACATCACATTCTTACAATTAGTGAAGGATTCTAGGATGGCATAGTTATCACCAGGATGTACAATGCAAATGTTCCCTCTCAAGAGGTTGGTATAACTTGCCCCTAATTGCCATGCTCCTTTGAATATAAAATTTTCATTACTATGCAGCCAGACTAAGTAATTTAATTCAGAGGAAGTACTGCTTTTTTTTTTTCCCCCTCCTGTTTTTGGAATACAACTATGCGTTATTATATTGTAAAGATATATAACAGAAACTATGAATTCCTTTTTATGAAAGTTCTGGGTACGTACTGCAGAAATCATGAATGACTTTTTTTTGGTCATCTATTCGGTGAAGCAGAAACATGATATTTTCAGACAACATGCTCTTATGAGGTCCAATAAGACCATAACCATAAAAATGAGAAAGTTATTATTAAAGATATGCTTCATTAAGCAAAGATAAGTATTAATATTATGGTGCAGTTATTGTCATACAATTTCTTCATTTCTTGCACTAATATTGCTTCACAGAAGCAGAAGTGTATAGGACATTTATGGAACTCTGTAAGATACCTAAAATGCAAATTAAGACAGAAAAATAGTACCAGCCTATCTCCCAGCTGAAGTCAGCTTTTGGCACTGACAGGTCTGAAAATTCCAAAATAGGAATTCAAGTCCTGATTCTACTATGGCTTCTCAGACTGCATGGGACATCCGTTCAAAGTCTTCAGTTATCTGAACTTAGGCACCTCGTATGATTTGTGATGCCCAAGGTTACCTTGCCTGACCCCATCTTGGCTCCACAAGGACATAGGGATGCCTGCATAGATGCCACCGTCATGAGGATGTCCTAGATATGCTAGAGTATGTCAAATGGCACTAGGCATCTGCACTGAACCTGTAAATTCTCTGTGGTTCCTTTTATGTTAAAATAATAGTGTATTTCCTACCCAACACAATTTTCATCTTTTCTCTTGAAAAGTCTTCAAAGCAGGGACCATGTTCGTTTGACTGAGGAATCTGTAATATAATATATACAAAATATATAATTGTTACAGAATTCACTAGACATTTTTATACTACTTAATAGAGAATTTTTATTATGGTTTTTGGTATTGAGAAATGTAATTGATTCCCCTGGGGGGGGGAAAAGTTCAAGCACATGCTTACTGGGTAAAGCTGGTGCTAAAAAAGTGAAAATGACAGTATCAGGTAGTACAGAAGTTAGAGTCTACCTGGCATAAAGCTAGTGTGATTTAGGGGTTTTTTGGACAACACTAAGCAGAGAGTTAATGATTCAAGATCTGTGTCCTTGTACTTAACTACTTCATGCTAGCTTTGAGGCACATCCGAAGGCAGCAACAGATAAATTCAAAAAGATCACTAGGTACTGAACTAGATACAAGAGTGACTAATGTAGCCAGTACAGCTATTAATGTGCATGGTATCTTCTGTATTAAACTAATTTGGTCTTACTTAGCTAATTTTACTTTCCTGTACTTTTCCAAGTGTTTCAAAATTTCTTCAAACATGGATATCATTGTGAATTTTAGGACTTTTACGTCCATCTCACCAATGCTCTAAATCTCTAAATGTTCCTACTCATTTCTGTTCCTCCTTACTTCTCTCCTGTTACATGCATACGAGGATGGCATTAGCCCTTTTCACCGCAGCGATTCACTTGAAGGTTTTACCAAACTGCCTGTCTGTTGTGTTTCTCAGACTGGAGCCACAGTCCACCTTTACTAGACTTGGACAATACTAAGCAACCTATTATGCAAGTATAATAGACAATAGGTATTTTGCTTCAGATTTATATTAGGTTTCTCTAACTGCAGTTGTCACACACAGCAGTTTCAGTCTTATGGTATTCTCCTGGTATTCAATAAAAACAAAAATAAAAATCAGTGATTCAGTAATGTTTTACCAAATTTTTTAGCATATTTGGGCAGGTTAATGCAACCTGCTCAGTTAGAAATATTTCTCCCAGATAGATGTTGGTTAATATTCCCTGTTATGTTAATAATATTGTGGGAAGATATTTATCATAGTGCTGTAATAAAAAATAGGAAATCCTGTTTCTATTTAAATACAGAGAGAAATATTTGTTTCATTTACTCTATTGTTCTAAATCAGGGATCCTGCATTATGCTGAGATTTTTTGTATTTCTAGTATACTTTTAAAACTTCTTATTTTTCACCCAGTTACAGATTTATTTTCCTTTTATGTTTGTTTTATTCACAACAAAATTTCTCATTTATATTGGTTGCTATCTATTTCATCTTTCTTCCTTTCTTTCTTTCTTTGCCTGTACAGCCTTCACATTCTTGACTTGTAGCATGTCTCCACCATTAGACCTCAGTGGACTTTTCTCTTACTGTGGAAAAATGTTGTGGAAAAATTATTCATACAGAACAGTCAAATTTCTATTTGTATTTTTATAGCTGAAGTTTTGTTTCCCCCATTTCTGGTTAATATTTACTTTATTATATATTTACTATATTAGTTTGAGAAACTGTTTTTTTTTTTCCTGAGGTGCCAAATTTTATTTGGGGCTGTCCTCAGTCTGCCCTTTGTGAACATCATCTAGTTATAATCAGTCTGCAAATATGAACCAGCTTCCTCTGCAATGATTACTTCACCTTTTTCATTATGCTCACATTCCCATGCAGTGGTGCCTTTTGTATTAGAAAATTATCATGCAGGTTTTTTGGGGAATTCCAACAGTTGCATGCTTAGTCCTAAACTGAAGTTCCTCACAACTACACAGTTTTATTTCCAGACATGGTAAGAAATAATTCATCCTGGTATCTGGTTTGATTTGGGTCATAACGGACCTCTGCTAGTAATCTGTCACAGCTTGCTTTTTGCTGCATTCATATTTCATAGTGAGATCTGGTGGTTATTTGGTTTGTTGGTAATTCCACACAAAGTGACAGTATACATCAGCTTTTTCTCTCCTTTGCCTCTCCCACATCGCAGCCTGTCTTCTTGATTGGAGATTAATGTTTAAAACATTCTGTTACGTGTTTAAATGTTCATTAACACAGATTTTTATAAATGAAAATCACTAGTTTCAGAGCCATTGCAATATGCAATTTGTTGGTGATTTTAAGTGTTTTACATTAAATCTGAGTTGGTGATAGACCAACATGTTCCAGCGAATCTGCTTAATCTGAAGAGTTAAATCAGTATTTTATCATGTTAGCCAATTCAGTTGGACTGGACTTCTTCAATCAGAGATTTTTCTTTTCCTCTTTGCTCTATGATTGCTGTATTCTTGAATTTTATTCTCTGTGGAGGGAATTATATTCAGATCTAAAAGGATCTATGAGCAAGAGCAGCACCTTTTCGTTGCTGTGCCTGCTCATCATTTTGAGGGTCTTGGATTCATCAGAATGAAACTGGGAAACTTTGAATGTAATTTGAATATTACATTCATTTGAAAGCAGTTGCTTATAATGTGTTGGTCCTTCGTTTTGGTCAGCTTGTTTGGACATCGTCAGACAAATGCAAAGAGCCCCTGCAAGGGGGATATATCCAACTAAACCATGTAAAGCAGTTATTCACAGGCTAGCAGCACAGAAGATAGCTAGGAGTTAACGAGCACTGGGCTAAGCACATGCATACTCACCACCCCGATGGATGAGGCATCCAAAGAGCTGCAGCTGCCCAAGCTGGTGTCAGCTAGGAATAAATATTATTTTGATAAAATGGGTTCCTTGAGACAAAAGAATACTTTGAGGATCTATGTGGCATAAAGGAGGAGAGGAATGATCATCTCAGAAAAATGCATGTGAAAATTTTATGTGGTAAACTATAAACTCTGTTGTGAATTAATAAACCATTCATTACCTTTTTATTTGATTTGTGTAAAGGTTTTACTGTCGTGATCAATCTCTGTATTTCATAAATCATAATGATTATACAAAAAAATTATACAAAATTATTTTCTCATTGAAATCAACATGGATTTCTTACTATTCACTGCTAAAATGAGTACAAGTATTTGTATCTCCACAAATAATTTTCCAACACCAACATCCAGTTGTATATTTTGCTTTTCAGTGTTTGAGCTATTCTCAAATCTAAGCTATATGTTACTAATTAAAAATAAATCAAGAAGATAAAAATGCTCTGAAAGAAGCTTAGCTATAGTAAGTTAATGTAGACAATTGCATGCCATTTACCTGAAAGGAGCGTATGGGAAAGCATACGTGCTTCTTGTACAGGCATAAGTATATATGCTTGTTTTCTACCTCTTGTATTTTGTTTTCTGGTATAATTATTGTTTCCCGGTCCGACACATCAAGATTCTATTGTTGCTAGTCAGCAGTTTGTAATATTTGATATATGTTAAATGCATATATGTACATTTCTGATTGCTGAAATGTCACGTGCAGAAGTGCATTGGAATACTGTCATAATAAGACTGTGTCATTGTTAATGAGCATCTAAAGTTGTGTAGATAAGAAGATAATGAAAAAAGATCAATATACAGTCTGGGGCACAAAAATTATTCTGAACACTTAGATCACCGTGAATAACAGCTCCAAGACTTTGTAGCTTCCAGTGTTTTCTAATTTAAATTAGTAAAGTATTTGGCCATCAGTAAAACATCAAGGAATTCCACTTATAGCAAACTACAAGGCTTGTCTCTCCCTTGGGCTTCTACCAGTGCTGCCTCCCGGTTTACAGTGTCAAGTTGCACTGTTGCCTCAGGAGAAGTCCACAAATCAGAAAAGCAAAATTGCTGGTTTGCCTCTCTGCTTCCTATAGCTGAATGCTTTGCCAGGTACTCCTACTTCTTCTTTTCTTTTTTTCCTGCCCATGCTCCCAAATTATCTCAGTCCCCTCTTTTTCACTCCCTTGCCCTACATAGCAGGTAGGATAAGAAAAGTCAGTGGTATGTATAATTTACTTCTTTTAAGCCCAGTGAACTGATTAGTGAAGGAATGATCTCGGCTGCAGAAATATTATTCAAGGTTGAAAAGTGAAATTTTGGCTGGAGACATTTACTTCTTTTCTCTATTTTCCATTTCTGTATTCTTGTCTGCACTTATAGTCACTTGTCCCTTCTTCCTGGCCAGATTTTCCCCTCAGTTTACTGTTCAATGTATTTTACTTTTTGCTACCTTTGTACAAATAATTATCAAAAATTCTATTTAGTCTTATTATTATTATTATCATTCCTTTTTTTAAACATTGATTATAGCTTTTAGGCTCTATCTTTGACCCACTTTCTAGTGTTTCTTTGACCTTTCCCTCACTTGTAACATTGCAGTAACATTTCAGAGTATATTCCTCTCCACTTGCCCTCTATTTTATATTTTTTCTTATTCCTCTTTTCTTTCCGTCCTTCCATTTCACTCTTGATGTTCCATTTGAACACTTGATTATTAATCATCTTTGATAGCTATTTTGTTACTACTGTATTCTTTTTCTGCCTGTTCATCTTTTCTCTCATTCAGGCTTCTTGCCTTGATTTCAGAATTGAAATCTATGTGTCCCTGTGGAGAGAGCCCACCATGGTAGCTTGCCCTTTCTTCTTCAATGTCCTGCCTTGGGGTCACACAAGCGTGTGCTCTGGAGAATGCTCTGGTCTCTTCCTCTGTGCTGCTCCTCCTTCAGCATTTCACTACAGTATCAGGAGCCAAAATGCCAAACCTTTTAAACCTCTGAGCTGGGCTGGCTATGTCTGCAGAAGAGAAGCAGAAGAGAAACAAGATGTTGTTAGCATGATGAGAGAAACTCTTTGCAAGTTGCCACTTGGGTTTACTTACAACCAATTTTAGCAATTGCACAAGACCCTGGGGGAAATACCTTCATTCTTTACTGTATGAGTTAATTCGTAGCAATTGCAGAGTATGTTGAGTCCAGGCTTCGCAGATCAGCTGCTCCATTCACTGCAGCAGATAACCAGCAGTAATGGGCTGCTGGAGGAGACGGCAGCTTTTACCTGCCTTGCCTGTGCTACAGTGTGCCGCACTGCTCCCAGCCCAGTGCTGAGGCCTGCATCTGCAGGTGATAGTATGGGATATGCAGGCGAGACTTTAGCACCGGGCTGCAGGATTAAAGATATGGGAGTGAAAGGGTTGTGTCTGTCCTCAGCACATTGTGGATTAGAGCACATCCCATGCTGAGCTTTTTGGACGAGCAGAGGCACGCCTATGCTTTTCTGCGCATCACTAGGGCACCCTATTTAACACAAGAACCAGAGAACTGAACGACACTGGAAGCTGGGCTGTCCATCTATCTGGCTCTCTACCCCACAGCGTGCACTGCACACTGCAGAGGTCTGAAGATGATCTCATTTGTGACTGCAATCTCTGCTTTCTGTTTGTTTTGCTCATAACAAACCTTGGTGTCATTACAGGTCACGGTGTCTGCTCATGCGGACGATGCATTTGCCAGGACGGGTGGTTTGGAAAGCTGTGCCAGCATTCAAGGAAGTGCAACATGACGGAGGAGGAGAGCAGAAGTCTCTGCGAGTCAGCGGATGGCATATTATGCTCGGGGAAGGGTAAGAACTGGCAGCTGAGCTACCCCACGTCAGTGCCCCGGCAGTGGAAAATGATCGTGTTCTGGAAGGCTAATGTGCGTGGCAGTGGGTTGTTGTTCAGTAACCCTTTCCTTCAAAGGCACCTACTATTAAAAGGATGTTATATTTGGCTCTGCAATGCACTTACTTACATCCTTTTTGTCAAACACCCACCACAGCTGTACATGCTGAGCAGCATTGCCCTCCTCTGCACTTTGGTAACAGCAGATAATTTCCTGTATGTGTTTACCTAATGGTCTGTGTTGGACAGCTGTATGTTATAAGCTAACTGCTAGTGCGCCATCCAGTCTGAGGGACGGGGCACTACCTGCAGTAACACTGCAGTGGGCAAGATGGCAAATGTAATATCTCAGGCAACAGTAAGTGGAGGAAATCACCTCCCCCCCTCACCAACACAGCAGCAAAGGAAAGGTACACATCTGCAGCCCCCACTAGAGAGTCCCACAGACGTTCTCATTTACTAATTTTTATTCAGGTGGTTGCACCAGCTTCAGTCCAACTATAAAAAATTTCCACAGGGAGGACTAAAATTTAGAAAATCTTGCTAATTATCTGAAATTGTCCTCTGAAGTTCTTACTTTGCAGTCTTTCAGGCTAGGAAACTGCAGTACTGGAAAGAGGGCTTTTTAGCTCCCTCATAGTGCAAAATGCCTATTTTTGTTTATAATACAGCTAAAGGGGAATAGACACAAAAAAAGGGGGGGAGGGAGGACAACGACACACACACACACTGGCTGGAGGCTAGAATGCACCCACTCTGGTTTGGATGTGCCATTTCTTCTGTTCAGTACCCCTTGCATTGATAGGGAAGAAACCTTCTAGCGGGAAGAAAACAGTTAGAAGCCTTCTGTATCAGGCAGATTTCCAGTTGTCCCTTTGGTAACTGGTATTTCAGTGCAAAGGAAATTTAAATGGGTTTTCCATCCTGGCCTTTTTCCACCTGTATCATCTCTCCCACTGCATCATTTCATTTTGGTTTTACCCCCCC
>VWZZ01003501.1:34826-60083 GCA_013399095.1 Psophia crepitans
GCTATGTCATAGAAACTGAGGAAGTTGCAGTGTTTCTCTGTTATCCAGAAGATGTGGCTATCTTTGAGTTACTGTATGTGCAAGAGGATAGTGAGTTACTGAAGAAACAGAGT
This sequence comes from Psophia crepitans, assembly GCA_013399095.1. NCBI lineage: Eukaryota > Metazoa > Chordata > Aves > Gruiformes > Psophiidae > Psophia > Psophia crepitans. The sequence continues at coordinate 34,940 of VWZZ01003501.1, forward strand.
TACTCCTTTTTACTGCAAAAGCTAACTTGTCTTTTCATAGAATTGGTCTCCCTGTAATTTTTTTATATAAACCATGATGGTGAGCGAATATGCTTAAAATAAATAAAATGCACTGTAAAAGATTCTAAATCAATGTAAACATGAAAAATGACATTGAATTTTAAAACATTTATATTATCTGCTACCTTTTCGCAAGGATGGTTGAGAGCTATTTATTCCAACCTATGGGTCTTACTCTGAGAACAATTAGCTTTGAGCTTTAAGCACGTATATCGAGGATACAATTTACTTTGAGGCTTCATGAGTAGATAATTTGGCAGAAATTTGCAGAGACATCAAGAATTTTTTGCCCTCTGTTGGCTATGCTGCCTGGAGGGGTGGTTTGGGATCTGGTCACTGATGTAGGCTGGAGCAGCCTGCAAGTTGCTCTAAGTTGTAGTAGCTACTAGCTGCATGCAGGTAGTGCTTTTACATGGGGGCTCCAGTGGCCCAGATTTTCTAATGTAGTAGCACACTGTTGAGCAGCATTTACTGTCTATGGGAGTTACAAACCTGACCTTAAAGCCATATTCAGCAACACTGGTGGGATTTATTTTTGAAGTTTCTTTGGCCTCCAAGCACAGGAAGCACAAGCTTCCAATGTGATCGAAGGATGCCCTGAGGACAGTCTATATACTAAAGCTGTTATATAATGATAATTAGATGCTATGGCAGCTTTGTTGTGAGAACAGCTGATCATATGTAAACACCTCTCCCAGCAGAGAAATACCTACATAAGATAAGTGTGTGACCAGTGAACATCCAAGGAGGCTACTGCCTCCTGCCTCTTCTCTGAGTAGGATGGGGATCACAGGAAAAGACAGTCTAGTTACTTGTAACTTCTGTTTCTGTGCTTAGCTTTTCCTTTTCCTTTTTTTTTTTTTTAAAAGTTTAATCTATTCTTAATGCTTAAATATTTATCTGGAAATCATGTCTTACTAGGTACCCATACTTTAAAATGTTGTTCATTGCTAGCGTGGCCTGCACTATCCAGAGGCCAAAATGACAAATTGTTCTTTCTGTTTCATTACACTGAGCAGTAAGTAACCATTACTGGTCAAATAAAAGGGAATTTCGAACCCATGCACTAATGGTGGTTATTCTGTCTTTGCTGGAAACCTAGCCAAGATATGCAAGTGCTATAATGGATTGAGGGAGCTTGAGATTCTGTATGTAGATTTAATAGACTCTAAGGAGTCCCGGTTTACAGCAGATAACTGCTTTCAGAAAATTATGCTCTGTTAATATAGGCAAAGTTGGACATCCACATTCCTAGGCTGTTTTATAAATTTTGGCTCCCTGACAATGCCACCTGTAGTATAAGCTCTTCCCAAGGAAAACAGCAACACCCACCATGCTGCTGCCTCCCTGGCAGTAAATGTAGTGCTGCAGATGGCTACTGTAATGGTGCAGGACCTGGGCTAGGTAATGAGCCAAATCCCATCCAAGAGGATCTGGCTGGGATCCCAGGGAACACCCCGCAACTCATTAGACTTATTTTAATTAAACTGAGGAGCCTCCCAGAGCAACATGCTCTGTTTAGGGAAAAGACTCGATACATTCATTCTCCCTAACAGATTTTACATTATGGAGCCTGATCTTCCTTGGTTGACTTAGTGTTAAATTTGCTGTATCTTCTGCAAAATAGTTTTAAACTTTGTGGGCATGCGTCAGTAGCAGCATCAGTGCTTGCTTATGCACAATCACTTCAGGGTTCTCACAATGTCATGCTCTTATTAACTGTTTTAATTTCACTAAAATTCTCATACTATTCATCATTATTTTCAGCTGTCAGTGCCTTGTAGCTTGTATAAACAGAGACATCCAGTATAATTACGCTCAAGTATGTCTCAGAGCAGCTCTTATACGGCAACCATGCAATATGGATGCTTAACCAAATACTCCCATCCCCAAATGTTCCAATCACTAGCTCTTCCTGTATGTATTTACGTGTTCCATATGTTACAAGTTAAAACAACATCTCTAGAATCAGGCAATGAGTTAATTTTTGTCAACTTAAAATAAACACTAAATTACTTAGACTTTAATTAAACAACTTAGATACTCTGCTGCGGCTCTTCTGAAGTTTTAAAGAATTAAGTTTCAGTGTGAATACTTGAGTATTCATGGAAAAAACTGGGGAAAATTGGTTGATGCCAACAGATCCACATTCTTTTTAAAAATATGTATTTGGATTTTTACTATGGATTTTATTCAGAGATCACTGAAAGGAATGGAAAGATGGAAAGCATCATTTTACAAACTTAGTCACTGGCCATATTAAGTAACCTGTGAATTCTGTCTTGGTTACATGCTGACATAACCAAGCATCCTTCTAAATATTTTTCTTTATTATTGCATTGAACACCTTGATGACTTTGTACTGTAATCGTTCTGGATATATTGCAAGAGGGTGGGATTTTCAACAGCATCTAACTCATTTATAAGCATATCCTGTTAAAGGTCAACAGCTTCTTTGGTGACTTTATTTTTTTTTAAACTCCACCTCCCATAATTTAAAACTATATATATATTCTTTGTTATCATTTATTTGTTTTTCAAGATTTTTTTATTGATTTGTGCTGAAACCAGTTTTTAGGGCCAAGTCCACAAAACAATTTTTGCTCAGCGCTTTCTAAGCGCCCCATCTTGGCACATAGATGTCTGAACTCTGTATAGGGTCAGGCAGCTGAGGATGGGCTCTGTAAAAGCCAGCTCTCTTCAGCCAGGTGCTGGAATCAGCCAGGAGGAAGTACCATCTCCTAGTGGCTTTTCCAGTTGCAGAAAAGCCTTTCTCGCACCCTTCTCAGGCCACAAGCTTCCTGACATGATTGTCTGGGGGCAACTGTCCTTTTCCCGGATTCAGAGCCATGACCCTTTTCCTGAAGTTAGGGATGGCTCTGAGTCTGTCCTTAAGGGGAGATTTCTGCTCGGTGAGTTATGGCATCACCTGAATGTCACCATGAAGTCCGTCCTTTGACTGTGGGCATGTGACCTGATATCCCTGAGGAGGAGGAGAGCAGCTTATCCCAACAAGGGGCATTGGGATACTCTGCAGGAAAGAGCAAACTGCTGAACCCCTGTAACGTGCACAAACTCTTTCTGACCTAGAGTAAATATTTAGTAATTCCATGAGAGGTGGAGTAGTTTCATTTGTGGTGATGAGGATTTTGGGGATCTAAATGTTAGTCTTGTGCACCTCTGGTCTTTTGTGGACTCATCCCTAAAGGCTTTAGATGAGGAGGACCATTTTCTTCCTGGTTATGATTTCATTGCCTTCAGTAACAGTGGGTCAGGGACAATTTGAGCTTTTCTGCTAAAAAAAAAAAAAGAACAAGAACATTTACTGGGAAGAGTAGCCCTGATTGTAGGTCTCTGAAACCAAAGGAAAGCTTCAAAATGGGAGTCCTGATTAAGTGAAATAGCACAGTCAAAGCATTAGTACTAACGTCCCACCATATTTGAGCTCACTCCAAAAGAATCCTTTTAGTCAAAAAGCTTTTAGCTTGATTATTTTCTCCTATACAATAGCTTCTTAAGCAGCAATTTCGTGCATATGCACATACATGTGTGTATGTGTGCACGTGTGTGTCTGGGGATGTTATTTTCTAGTCTGAAAATGCCCCGTGCTCTTTGCGAGTAATAATTTTTGTGATTTCAGGTTCCTGCCACTGTGGAAAGTGCATCTGTTCACCACAGGAATGGTACATTTCGGGCGATTTCTGTGAATGCGATGACAGAGACTGTGACAAACATGACGGTCTCATCTGCACAGGTGCAGTACAGGCTAACACTCAACTGCTCTAAGACACAAACTGTGTTGATGGGAATTACGTTAGACAAAGCCCAGCTTCTTCTTTCTCCACTGACGGAGGAAGTGCATTTGCTGGTTATTCAAACCTGCTATAATTGTTTCTTCGTGCAGCGTGATAATCAGCTTAAGGTTTCAAAACAACCGTTGAAAGCCTGAGTATGAATTTAAATAAGTAAGCCAGCTATGAAATCCATCTACAGTTTTCACTGTAATAAACTACAAGTTACTGCTTTTTGGCAAAGGACGTACAGGTTCAGTATTGTGATCATGAGATTTCTTTAGCCTTTGTTCTCTTACTGGACCTTCTGTGTGTATAACGCACCGAAGTCACGGACAAAATTCACTTGTCTGATGCTGTTTGGTAGGTGAGAGGCATAGCTGTGTGGGTTAACAGAGCTTCCTGGCAATCAGACAGTTCTCAGTGGGAGGCTGAAAAATACCTGGCAGTTTTTCTTCTGATGCGGTGGCTAGTGATTAAAGCGGCCTCACCTTAACATTGTCTGAGAGTTCAGGTGGCAGACGCAGATAGAAGTGGGCAGCCTGCCAGCAAACCCTCATGACAAATCTAGTGACAAGAAACAACATGGGAATTGCTAAATTAACTTGCTGGCTGCTTCCTGTTACAAATCTTAATTTTAGAAAATCTCTGCTGAGCAATTATTAGATGTGGAGGAAATGTGCAAGCCAATTAGAGTGAGAGTGGGAGGGCTGACAGTAGTAAATCGTGTCTTCCAGCCAGCTCTGTTAGCAAGAGTCTTTTTCTAGGGGCAAGTAGCCAGTACAGAGGCAACAGGAGCCTTATCTTCAGCTGCAGTGGTTGTTCATGGATCTTCATGAAGTCAGTAGGAAGAGGAGCCCATGTTGGAAACCCAGGCTGGAGAGGTCTCAAGCTGAACATCCAGGAGTCATGAAAAATATTGAAATATAATGAAAACATGGGTCTCAATACTTAATGTTTCCCCACTGCAAAATAGGGCCAACACATTTTTCATCTAATAGAGAGTTTGAGATATTATTTATTTGCGTAGCACTTCTGAGAATTCAGGTGTAAAGTTTCTCATGTTCAAAGTGATTTTTACTGCTATTCTGCTTGTAACTTTTTAATGTCTTCTTCTTTCTGCATAATAGTTAAAAGTAATCTTGTTTTTCCTTGTACCTGGAGGTACAGCATGAACACTGAGCCTCAACAGCTGGGTAGAAATAGTGATGGCATGATTACAATATTTGCAATTCTGCTGATGGAATTACTGAGAGAATGCTATTAATGCCTTGCAAGCGTAGGTTTGGGGTGGCTTCTTAATGCATTGCTACTGTAATTGCTTCCTTCCAAAGAAAAAGGAGTGGTGGGGAGAACAACAAAGGAACAATGCAACTGCTTTAGCATGGCTTTTTACTTCCCATAAAACATGCTTAAATGTCGTACATTTCAATTATAATAATTGCCCTTTATTCATTCTGTTCTAGGCAATGGTGTTTGTAGCTGTGGAAACTGTGAGTGCTGGGAAGGATGGAATGGAAATGCTTGTGAAATCTGGCTGGGGAAAGAATACCCTTAACAAAGGACATCAAAGACTGAGGGGTTTTTTTCTTGGTTTTTTTTTTTTTTTTTTCTTTAGGCTGCTAGAACATTTAATTTCATAATTACTCAGTGTGTGGGCGTGCATGCACGCACATGTACATGGGTGTAAATACTTTAGAACACTCATTTGAGGGCCTGCTCCTTAAAGAAAGGCATTACAAAACCAAAAAAAAAAAGAAAAAAAATCACTTGGGAGCAGAACAGTCCAAGCTCTAAAAGATGAAGTCATAAAATATCAGCCCTGTGGAACTTCTCCAGTTTTTCAGTAAATTCGTTAGAACTGAGATTATACCCATAATGGTTGTTTCTTAAGCGACCTTTGGAAAAGGTATAAGAAAGCCTTTTTTTAACATTATTTACTTGGTTGTCACCTCTCCATATCAGTATGCAACAGTATTCCAGTAGAAGAGTAGCACTAGTTGAATATTTATTAAACAATTAATTTGATGATATTTGACAAATATTGTTTGGCCCTTTTTTTCTGTCGAGCAATCCTGATTATGCATCAGCTCATAAATTGAGAGAAGCTGTAAAGAATCTTATCAAAACATTATTTTTTTTTAAACAAAGAATTGTATTTGTATAACTGAGGTCCAATTACCTGACAACCATAGACCAAAGACCCAAAACATTTAACAGTTCAAGTAAGAAAACTTCTTAATTCTGTGGCTAATGTGCCAGTAAGTTGGTTTCCTACTCTACATACTACAATACTCTCAAATACATAGCCTATAGGAGTATAAGGAATGAAACTAATAAAGATATAAATGTATGATTAGCTGTTCTGAATGTGTATCCTGCAACTCATATGTACTTTTATCATACTGTTCTCTGCATGTACAGTTGCATAGTCCTCCCAAAAGTAAAGCAAATGAAAATTTGTTATACTAATAACTTCTAGGATGACGATTCAGTATGCTATTAGAAATCACTGTTTGGAACAGATTGCACTGCCACACATGGTATTCATTGATTTTAACTGCTTTTAGAGAAGTGGGGATCCTGAAGGTCAACTGACTTGAAAAATCAGCTTTTCTATGCAGTAGTCTGGTCTCAGCCAAAGATGTTCAGGCAATGGTAACACAGTAATTACAGTTTTAATACAGTAAATACAAACAAAGCAGTGGTATGAACAAAAATTTTATTTTTATTTTCCAATGGTGAAATGCTGCTCAGTGTGAAATTCACATTGAGTTATGAATGATGCACAACTATTGGGACTTCCCTAACTTATTTACATGATTCTTTTTTTTTTTTCTTTTTTCTTTGTTTATACATGTAGATTTGGCAGCCCTTGAATTCTTTAGAGCAAAAAAAGATACATACATTTTAGTTTCAAAAGTGTTTACATTTTGTGAAACCATGATTGAGTGAGAAATTGCTGAAATGTTTGGAAAATATTTCTTTTTAATACCAAACTGTGGTTTAGGTGCCAAGGTCCTGATTTTTGAAGAGGTACATGACTCAGAAATAAAAGAATTATATATCAACCAAAAAAGGTATTTCCAACATTAGTCCAGAAATGTTTTCTTTTAGAAAGGATAATTTTGAAACAGGAACATACAATGGTACAGACCATGTAACAATGCAAAAAATTTAAATGAATTTATTTAATCACTTTTATTATTCCCTCTTGCCATGTAGCTTGCTCTTTCTCTTACCCAATTATTTTTCTTAACCTGGATTCTTTCCTTCTAAAAATGAAGCATGTGAAACCCATGTTCTCAGGGAGTATAATCACCAAACGTCCATGCATACCTTAGATAGAAGTTATGCAGATAAATAATGAGACACACATCCCAACACTGCTAGTTGCTCTCTTTTTAGATAACCAAAAATTCCAGGCAGAGTTCTAAAATGGATTGATACACTATAAAGAATCTTCAAAGTAAAATTAATCTTGAAATTATAGTTTATATTTTATGCTTATAACCCTTAAACTCTGTAGAGCTATTTAATTCTTAAATTTCAACATATATGCATTTTGTCAACCCTGGTTCTTAGAGAGCATAGACTGTTGGCTTTATTTATATTTATGAATACCGCTGACCTGAATCATCTTAGAATCAGTGTTTTTTCGTATATACATTCATCTGCTGATTCAGAGTGTAAGCAATGAAAGATACAAAGTTTTCCTTGATTTCCTTCCATTTGTATTTAGTACTGTAGCTAGAAAGTAACAGATAATCAAAACTCTTATCTAGGTTCAGTAGATGCTTTTGACTTGTTTCACGGCATGATGAGCAGATTTATGTAATACTGCAGATCAGCTGTTGTATTTCAGGTATTCATATTCATAGACAAATGACCAATTTTTAGAGGGTTGCAATATCATGTTTGATGCATTTTACTTTGTAATTTGCTTTCATTTTAAATTTATATGCTTAAAGAGTGTAAGACGATTCTGATTTCTAATTAGATTTTAAAAAAAAAAAACAAACAAATAATCAACTTGAACATTTTAGCTACTGGATGGATTACGCAGTCATAGCATTTCCAAAATTGTTATCCAAGTTGTTGGTTAAGGTACAAATTGAAAACTATTAGAATATTCTAAGACAGCTACTGTCAGTGTTTCATTAAAACATAAATTATCAACAAAATGGTGCTATCACTATAAACCATAAAGTATTAACTAAGACTACTAAAAATATAATATATGCATTAATTCCTTTCCAATTTTTATTCTGTTCCTTATACTGTTCCTTGAACATTCCCCCTACCCTTCATGCTGAGGTAGCTGGTGATGTAACTCCCAGCAGATCTCTTTTGTGGCTCATTTCCTCACTAGAAAAATGACATCAGAAGAAATAAGATTATTATTCTACATATGTGAAAATAACAGCTGTGTTAATAAATTGTGATTGTACACCTCATTCCCCGTGACGGGAATTCCAGATACATAAACTGTAAAAGCAGGAAGAGGTGTAAAGGAGTGAAACACACTGCTTGATTCTTCATACTGACCGTAAAACTTGCTTCCAGGCCTGTGGCAAAAGGTGGCAAAAGCAAAGAGGATAAACAGGGATTTCGTACTGGCTCGATTGATAAACCTTATAAACAAAAGATACTATAGCTTTGCTTTCTGCTTAGGAGAGAAAGAACACAATCCAGAAGAGTCCTGAATGCTTCTACAACAGGCTGCCAAGATTATGCCTATTGTGTATCACATATCTGTAATATCACCTGTAAAACAGCTGTGGGTTGATTTGCTTGTATAAATTATTAACGTGCTTGTGATCCTTTTTTCCCTGGCCATACTCTGTGGTAGAAACACGTAGATGAACATTTAATCATGTACCTGCTCTGATGTACCTGCTTCTTTACAGAATGACATCTCACTTCATAGCTAAATGATACAGCTAAATGTTACTGGGATGAAGAAAGCTAAGTTGAGTATTTCTGTGACTAGGTAATAGAAAAAAAAATTTATTACGTCTTTAAAAATAAGTCACGGCATTTGCATTAGTCATCACAAAACCCCCGTGTTATTAGACATTTTAAAATGCATTGCACAGAATACGAGTTGATTTAAAGGGGCATTTAAAAAAAAGATAATCTCCTTACTTAGTCTAATTTTACTTGCGTTCCCATTTGAATCGAGCTGAATAATTTCTTCTTTATACCAATAAACAGATGGATCAACAAGACACACTTTTAATGCACGGACCAAACTGCCTGCTTTCATACCTCATTGCTTACAGTGGTTTTAAACCAAGAGAAAAAGTTTCCCAATATATCTGTCTATATAAAAGTCAGAGTTCTTAGTGTTGTTTCAGGTATATACCAAAATTAATTGCTTTACTTTTTTTTTTTTTTTTTTTTTTTTTGGGGGGGGGAGTTTAAGAACCAATCTGACTCTACACAAAGTTAAAGTTCATGAAAATGACAGTATATTAAAAAATTATTTGAGAGTGGCTAAAAAAACCCCATCAAGTTAAGCAAAAGCTGTGTTACGTGAACTACAAAGCACTTAAAAGCTATAAACACCTTTCTATAGGCTCTATAATGTCAGCAATCTCATAAGGATTCTTGTGTATTTATAAAATTTTTGAAGTACAACGGTGCTTTGTTGAAGTAGTTCATAGCTACTTAAAACTGGATTTCTAAATCTGTGCAAGTGTGACTGATTTTGCAAAATAGAACTGTAGCTGAAATACAGAATAAATAAATAAAAAAGGAAAGTTATAATGACTGTGGTAAAACGAGGTTGGATTGCTGTGCAAACAGTCTCTTAGAGATCAGATAAAACCCAGAAGAAGAACTAAATACAAAGCAAGCATGCAAAAGATCTGGAACGCTGCAGATTCACAGACAGCTGGACATGTAAGTACAAAAACCCCAATCTGTAAATACAAATTGATTCCATCAGGTTTGCTGTACAGTACTTTAGTAGTAACAGACAGTTGAAAACAGCTTCCACTTAACAGCAAAATTAATTTTAGAGGGAAGAAAATGGTGACGTCTCCTTCTGGAGAATAGCAAGAGAGGTATTATATTAAGGAGCTAAAATTTTCTTTGGCATGGTAAAAGGGGAGAGCTGAGTTTGCCAACCTATTTACATGAAGTTTCACCACCCTGTGGCCAGTGCAATAATGTTTTGCACAGTCTACTGCTTACATAAACTTTTTTGTTGTTTTCTGGTATGCCTTCATATAAATGTTTTATTCATCATGTTGAAACTGTGTATACAACAAATAAGAATAAACACAAACTGTACAACGCAGACAAACTCTTTGCATATATGTATGTAAATTCAGTAATACAGACCGACAGTTCTTTGATAGACACAGCCTACTACATGCAGTTCATCCTTGCCATCCTCTTCCCATGCAACAGATGAGACAAGAGACAAAATTAAAGGAAGGAAACAAAGCACAAAGACTCCTTTGCTATGTTTAAACAGATTGTAGAAAAAATATTTTTGAGGACATCTATTTGTTGGATTAATCACACATACAGATTTAGCCCACAGAAACAAAAACAGAAAAGAATTTTCAAAAAATGCTGTATTTCTAGTATGTACTAGCTGCTATCAAAAATTAAATCTGGCCTTAATTATAGCCCCCCAAACTGCTTCACAGATCACAATTACCCAGGATCAAAAGTCTAATGTTGAAAACACCTATGTGACGTTGGGCCATGAACCAGAACCTCCTCGCATGGCTCAGCCATTTCTCCAGCCCTCTCTCTCCCCAGCCTTTTACCCCAGGAGAATAAAAAGACAGCTGGATGGCACAGGAACACCTGTATTCCCTCCTCATGAACTTCTATGAAATTCAGGTGAGAAAGAATGTACCCTTCAGCTGTATTATCTTACTCAAAATATTGTGAATTGCTCCTCCTGTAACTGTAGGAAGGCCCGGGGCCTCCTCTGGGACCCATCAGATTGTACAAGGAAAGGCTGCTGCCTCCCATGGGTCCTCCAGATGCAGAGCAAGTCCCCAGCTTGCCATGAGAGTTCCTTTGGTTTAGTTTTGTTTTCTCGGGGATGATGCACAAATCCCACTGGACCAGATGGGATGAGAAGGGTGCACCAAAACTTGTAATAAAGTGTTGCTTCCCGCCCCCCACACACGTTTTGTGCTAGCAGACAAGGGCACAAGTCTAAATTGAAGTTTCTTTGCATTTTATCACAGAGTAGGTTTGGGGTTTTTAGTTGTTTTTTGTTTGGTTTATGTTTTTGTTTTCTTTGTATGGATAGTGGGCTTCATGCCTAACTCATTCCCTCCCTGGAAACCAACACCAAGTGTTAACTTGCTGTTCTCATATCACATACATAAACAAGGAAGTCTGGCCTACGGGGGGAAAAAGGTTTATCTAGAAGTTTAGCAGCTTTACAGCAACCTCCTTGAAGAATGCACTAAGTGTTGCTTATAAAAAGAGAACACATTTGAAAACTAGCATGAAGACTTCGTTCAGACTGAATCAGGCGTTCAGCTGAGCAGACAGGCAGCCTGAGAAAACCAGCGGTCTCTGTTAGGGACTTCAGCACAAAGACGTGATAAAACGAATTGCCAGAAATACAATGCTAAAAAAGGAACGGATGGTTTCCTTTTCTTGTCTTTAAATATCAAGGTAACAGCAAGAGGCCAAGAGAGCGTTGCCACACAGTTTTCCAGACTGAGGTACAGTTCAGTCCTTGTTGCCCTTTCTGAGAAACAAATATCTCCTTCGGCACACAGAGAGTACCCACATTTTTAGTCTCCTGAAAGCCTCTGACCAAGTGTGCGACACTTAAGTGGCACCTCTGTGGCATTCCCTAAATCTCCCCTCCCTCCCCCCCTCACACACACATTGGCGTCATTGTTCACAAGTGACAAACTCAAAGTCGTGATCGTGTTTCTGCTAATAGGATCCAAGGCTTCAATTTTATAATGTTTCTGATTTCTTCTAGGTTCATGTAGGAGAAAGTACAGTATACAGAGATCAAGGCAAGGCACCTTCAATCTAGCAATTTGGTGGGCATGTTATCGTAGGAAGCTGGGTGGAGGTACGTACTGGGATACCAGTGAGATAGATAGGACCGGACTTTGCATGCTCAGCTAAAAATAAAGTTTTGTAACATGTCCAGTTTTAAAACTTCTTTTTGTTTAAAACACTGGAAATATTAAACTATAATTTGTAACTACCCTTTGCATTGGTGCTGCAAAAAAGAACACAACAACATCCTTGCCCATGCTTTGCTAAGTAGGTGTGGAATTCAGCCAAAAATAACAATGGCATTAACTTCAGTTCCTTAAAAACAGGGAAGGATTATATTTCAAATGGATTTAGGTAGCGCAATTCTGGTTAGTCTTATTTATTTTTATTTTTTTTTATTGGTGGTGGTTGTTTTTCAAACAATGAAGATTTAGTAGATGAAAAATGAGCCTTAATTCAGGCCTACAAGGCCTACAAAATTCTTTGGACCCACTTTCCCAAAAATGAGTGGGTCTTGCTCGCTGGGCAAGGCAAATGTTACCATTACCAGTAAGCCTGTGATATGTATAAAACACACACACAAAAAGAAACTATAGGGGGATGCCAAACACTCGGTTCAGAAAACTTCCTGTTGGTTGTGTTTGACACTCTTCCCTCCACTATAATGCCAACCTCAGAAGCACAGTATCTGTTACTAAAGAGTATTCACATTTAATCAATATTGTAAGCCAGAGACAACAATCCTATTCTTTATAGATATAATTTGTAATAATAGATTTTTGAAGGCTTCCTGATTCCCTGATTGCTTTCGAAACTAAGCCACCGGCAACACTTAAGTTATAGAGAAACACAATCCCTGCAAAAGGTCACAGACAGTGGAGCGAGCAGCCTTATAAAAAAGGGAAGAAGAGAAATCCATAATAGCACAGGTTTACAGCATCTAACTAGAAATTACTTGATTATTTGTGTGCTACAAAATAGAACTTAAACACATGGATTTTGCTGAAACTGGACTCAAAAAGGGCTTATGGGCAATTGTCAGCAGGCAAGGTACCAAGTGTACTTGTGAAGTATGTCATTCACATGAAGTGTCACAGTCACAGAAAAGATATTAAAAAGGCATTCCAATATCTGGTAGGGCATTCCATGGTCTGAGTTTAGCTGGTTCATCCAGGTGTCTTCTTGCTGTGGGTGGAGCTACATGTTGAGATTTATCCGCTTGCAACAACTCAGTTCAGAAACAGCAGCGGGCAAGTCCGTGACCTGCCGCACGCTGATCCACAGACACTGCAGAGGGGAAGTCTGGCGAGGATAAACCGCTCAACTGTACTCGGGACTCAGTAAGTCACAACACCTGTGAGGATCTGGCTATGTCGTCTTACTCTTGTTAACTGGTTTGCCGCCATTCATTATTGCAGATGCACTTGTGCTTTTACTTGGAGTTACCCCAGCCTTTGGCACTGTTTCTCCAATATCATGCAAAGATGGTTCTCGATACATGGCAACTGAGGGGAGAAAAGAGAAAAGGAGAGACATTTTAAGAATGTATTCCACTGAAGAGCTCATCTCAAATAGAATTAATTTTCTGCAATAACTGATATTGTAATATAATCCACGTTCCTCTTGCACGCGAGGGAAACTAACTACTTTGATAGGCACTTGTTTTGCACGACTGATAGCTTTGCTCGACCCTCCAAATTTCTCACTTCTTTCATATCTGACTTAAGAACACAGTAGCAAACTGTGTGGTTGCTTGTTTAATGGAAACTATAGAAGCCTTGGAAACTAAAAACTACTGTTCTGTCTTTCCATGAGGCAGACACACAAAAATGTACATATATACACACAAAAATGTGTGCATATATATAACCCTTACAAATACTCTGTAAGTTTTTAGAAGTAAAATACACTAAGACAGATGGTGTTTAACAAATGGGATCATACGATACAGTTGTCTAGACTTAAGTATTCTTTTTTAGTTCTACGTTGCAAGGCTAGGCTTGGGTCCAGTTCTACAAAGTTGTTTGTACATCTGTCTCCCAAGCCTGAGGAGCTTGGCCATGATCTCTTCAGGTGTGTACTGAAGAAACATCCAGGACAGTGCTGTGGAGAGCACACAAGAGGTTTGGGGGTTTTTAATTTCTCCTTTCCGAAAATGTATGCAGTAGCCACTGATCTCCACTGAATGTAGAAGGGCAGAAAACTCCAAATTAAACTATTTTAACTGAATTCTTAGAGGAAATAAAAGTTTGCCCCTGGGCTTCAGTCCCCAGCCAACCACTTTAAATCCTTTGAGGAAAATACATGTGTTCAATTACACAGTTCCGGCATTAAGCTGCCTTAATGATTAATGCTCTTGGATAATTCAATTTCATTTTCCATGCCACTGAATCAGGTAATATTTCCACTTATACCTAACTTCAGTAGCATTTATTTATGTCAGAGCAACGTTAAAAGAGATGTCAAAGGAATTAATCACCACCCTATGATACAGGGACTGGTTGTGTGCTGCCATAGAGAGCACAATTCCTTCATCCCTTGACTAATTAGAGCAGGAGGCAGGAGCATCAAAGTACTGAGGTTGATCTTCAATGGTGTGAAGTTTCATAATAAATATGAAGGGCCCCATAGCATCATTAACTAATCAAATACTTGTTCTAACATTTCCAATGACATAATCTAAATCCTTTTATGGCTTCTGCAAGTCTGAAATTAAATGTCTTCTCTAGAATACGTAAGGCTGGTTATGATCTACGTCTTCAAAGTACCCCCATAACTGTGTTTAGGACACTTAGCTGATTAATTAAAAGAGCTTGATGAAATAACACCGTGACCTACAAAAATATTAAGTTCAATAGCGTGAGATGGAACTATAAAGTAAGGACTTATAAAGCAGAGCTGTCATTTGATGACTCTCACGGGCAATGTAAAGCAAGTTATTTCTAAGCCTTGTCTAAACTATTTTGATAGAGTCTGACCATCCAAACATTAATAAAAAAGTCACTTCTTTCCTAATCCATATGAATTGATGTTGCTTTTTAAAATGCACCAACTTCCCCTCCCTACAATTCTTATAATTTAATATAAAAGGATTGACATATAAAGCATCAAACTTGTTGAGAGGTCATGAAAATACTGTAAGCTTTTGCAAGACAAGGGAAACACGAAGGCATCAACCCGAGTTCAAATATGAAGTTAAACCTAGGGTTATTGAGATCCTTTCCTTATGATGAAACTCATTTAACAAACTGATCCTTCAATCAGGGATTTTAAGTTAAAACATTAAAACAAGTGGAACTGCTAACTAACGCATTACTCAGGTGTGTGTTTTCAGATGTTAAATAGCAAGATAATTTTCAGAATGACTGAGGCTGTGTGTAGCAATAGTATCAATGAAATTTGGAGTGCCATCAGGACAAGAAGCAAAAAGCAGCACAGATTTATAGAGGCCTGCAGAATACATAGGATAATGCAAAAGTTTGAAGATATAAATTAACGTATTTTTCAGACAACGTGTGACATCATTGTAGTTCTAAGGTTAGAATGACTTTTATTTGCTTCAATCTTGGTTAAAAGGCCAACTTATGCAAGTTACGTGCATTACATCAACTGGCTAAGTAATATAGTATGATTTATTTTAGAGAGACCTGTGTGTTTTGTGTTAGAAAGCTTGTACTTTGAAATGCTGGCATTTCATCCATTCCCTTTACAACTCCCAATTATCCAGCAATATCCATTATTTCATTCTGCTTAATGAGAGGACTATTTTCTCACTGCAAGACTCACAACAGCTTTTGTCCCTACTGAGAGAATATTTAAAAACCAGCACAATGCACTTCCACAAACGTTTTCTTTTCTTGCAAAATGACCTCTTAATCCCTGGAAAAAAAATGTTTTTACATATGCCCTTTCTAGCATCACTATGCTGAAGCACAAAACCGCTCCACGAATCCTGGGAACTGTCATCTGGAGTGGCCCCTGTGCGGGGCAAGCACATTCACAAAGGGTGTTTTAGAAACCATTCCCTCTTCTTGCGAGATTTATAGGAGGATTTGCCAGCGATAGACTGAACCTCACCTTCCAATGGCTTGGGTAGAAAATGAGCTGCTGGTTTTGTTTTCTTCACTCTGTTTCCTTTCATGACCTGCCCTTCTTTGTTCAGCCCCAAGAACCAGGCCCTCCCGGACTCCTGTTGTCTGTAGAGCATGGATGAGTAGATTACATAATAATTTTCAAAAACAGACTCCTTGAATTTGCACTCCGGTGTAAAAAGTTCCTGTGGGAGGAAAAGTAAATGTTAAATGATATCTCTAAAGTGCAGCTTCTGTTTGGTTAACTTGCAAATGCTTCTTGATAAGTTAATTATACGACTTATAATAAGGTTCTGCTTTGAGACCAGGAGATCTGTCTTCCTCTAGATGACCTCCAGCTGAAGTTATTTCACCTCCCATGGATGTCTCTGTTTTCCCATCTGTGCAGCAGGCACAGTATATTTTCAAAGTACAGAGGAAGCAACGCAGGCATAAAAACACTATTTAAAATACAGGCATAATTATTATTGTGCTTATTTTTATGATAGGATATCCTCATAAAGATTAAGAAAGTCTACGTTAAAATAGCATTAATGAGAAAACTGTTGTTCCGTTTTAACACACTTAATGCGACAAACTCCCCCTATGGTTTATAACAACTAAAATTCACTGCTTAGAAAATGCTGCTACTAACGTATTAAAATATGGATAATTTCCTAGAGTATGCATGGCCTGAAACACCACAGGAAGACACTATTTTAATGTACAAATTTCTGTATAACGACAAAACCTCCTATTGATATCATCAGCATTCATCCCCAAACTGGAATGCTTCCAGAAGTCACATTCAGTAACAGAGCAGCTGTCCTAAACTCTTCACTAAGGTTAACCTAAGCACAAACTTCTGGATCTCAGTAGCCAAATAATAATTTAATTTTATTTTTTTAATAATGCAAGTAACAGTTACAAAAAGAAATGATGTGAATATATATTAAGACAGTTTACCAAGACCGTCTGAAAAAACCACAGCAAGTTAAGAAGAAAATAAATCACATTTAAAGTATCATGAGAAAACAGGATTGCATGTGAATGTGATTGTGTGCATCTTTGGACCCGTCTGCTGAAACCTGTGGAAGATCTTCCCATCATAAAAGGAAAAGGTAGATGTGGCAAAGTAGGAGGTGACTTGCTAAGCTTTCAGAGCACAAAGTTCTCGGTGCTGAATCCTCTTTCTTATATTTCTATTTCTTTCATTTATCTCTCCCAAGAAGTAAAAATCTGAAACGTCCCGTGTTTTCTCTATTCACAGTATTTTTATTTTTCTTTTCTTTTTTTCTTCCCATATCTTTTTGCTCCTGGCCCCATGCAGTGCTGAGTTAACACTCAGCAGGTAATGTGTTTTCAGGTCCTCTATGCCATCCCTGTATATTGTAAGAATTTCACAGCTGTTTCTGTCACAGATTTCCTTTCTGGAAATCAAAACCCTTAAAGACGCAGCTCCCCACACCAGACAGCACAGGTGAAGTACTTTTCTGAATCTGCACTTAATGTCACTTAGTGCAGAGCCAAGTTCTCCCCGTGTTAGGCGGCATGCAGTATTTGTATTGCCATGGCTTAAATTACCGCCAGCAAGCAAAGCTGTCTTGATGGATATCAAGCACTATACTGTTAGCTTTCTCAACTATGGAGCAACTTTTAACCTCAAAGAAAAAGGATTAGTGTATTTTATCCAGCAACAGACTAAAAGCAGTGACTGAAGCAGGTGGGAAATAATTTGTGAACCTACCCTAAAATAGGTCGCTTTGTCTGTATGAGCAAGTATACTTTGCACCTATAGGCAACGCTCATTCGCTGGATGCAAAAACCATTCTCGGATTCACAGTTTCACAGAATCCCAGAAGGGTAGGGGTTGGAAGGGACCTCTAGAGATCATCGAGTCCAACCCCTCTGCTAGGGCAGGATTACCTAAAGCAGGATGCACAGGATCATGTCCAGGCAGGTTTTGAGTATCTCCAGAGCAGGACACTCCACAACCTCTCTGGGCAGCCTGTGCCAGTGCTCTGTCACCTTCAGCATGAAGAAGTTTTTCCTCATGTTAAGACGGAACTTCCTGTGTTCCAGTTTGTGCCTGTTGCCCCTTGTCCTGTCACTGGGCACTGCTGAGAAAAGTCTGGCCCCATCCTTTAGACATCCACCCTTTAGATATTTATAAGCATTGATCAGATCCCCCCTCAGTCTTCTCTTTTCCAGGCTAAACAGATCCAGCTCTCTCAGCCTTTCCTCACACAAGAGATGCTCCAGTCCCCTCATCATCTTGCTAGCCTTCCACTGGACTCTCTCCAGTAGTTCCCTGTCTTCCTTCAACTGAGGAGCCCAGAACTGGGCACAGTACTCCAGTTGTGGCCTCACCAGGGCAGAATAGAGGGGGAGGATAACCTCCCTCAGCCTGCTGGCCATGCTCTTCTTGATGCACCCCAGGATGCCATTGGCCTTCTTGGCCACGAGGGTGCAGTGCTGGCTCATGGAGAGCTTGTTCACCAGCACTCCCAGGTCCTTCTCCACAGTGCTGCTTCCCAGCGGGTCAACCCCTAACCTGTAATGACGCCTGGGGTTGTTCTTCCCTAGGTGCAGGACCCTACACTTGCCCTTATTGAATTTCATAAGGTTCCTCTCTGCCCAACTCTCCAGCCTGTCAAAATCTCGTTGAATGGCAGTGCAGCCTTCCAGTGTGTCAGCCACTCCTCCCAGTTCGGTGTCATCAGCAAAGCTGCTGATGTGCGCAACGGCCATCTTATACACTACCACTTCTTTACCACCTATGTGCACAGCTGAACTTATTACGTACACATGCAGAAATGCAGATGCAGTCTGTACTAGAGGCACCAAAAGCTAATGACAGGAAATACCTCAACTGCACCTTCTCCTTTGCCACGAGGTTTGTTCTCTCTCTGTTCCAAGGCTTTTCGACATCTGTTGTTTGTGTTACTCTCCCTTCTCCTCCATTGATTTCAAATCACAGTAGGGCACAAGGAGTCTCAAAATAAAACCAGAAGGCAGGGTGGCATGGCAGAGGGAATGCCTGTTAAAGCCTAGCACAAGCATTCACATGCCAGTCATGTTCCTCGGCTGTTGAAACAGCAGATGCTAATCAGGAAATGCCTACACAGCTCTCCTTATTACCTGCTTCACTGTAAATGCTACCCCCTGTGTTCCCCACCAAGTTTTACTTCCTTGTAAAGCTGAATTACCATAAACACTACTTCTCAGCCAATACTCTCTTTTTTTTTACTATAAACAAAAGATGTTTGTCATTCCATGCTCCTCCGTACTAGAGATGGGTGGCTGCCTGTAGACACTATTTGCGGGATTTCCCAAACGGTATCCATTAGGATACTTCAGGCAGTGCACAGCACAAGAAGTAGTAGGTGTTTATTCTACCAACTCAAAAAAGGATGGATTATGTCAACACAATTGCATGGCTGCTCCTGGATGGAGACTGATAGACTGGACAAACTGGCATCATTACTACTTCTTAGTTATGAAAGGCATGGTAGGTCTGCTAGGTTTTTTTGGTTTTTGTTTGTCATACAAGGCAGAGCCAAACCTGAATACTGTATTCTGCCCCAAAGCACCGCACCTATCCTACTCCAGATGCCTGGGTAGTGTACCAGCTTTGGACAGGGTTTGCGTTCATCTGGGATATTAGGATGCAGTTCTGCCTGCGATAACCTCTCAGTCAAAAAGTCACTTAAATGTATGGTAGTTTAAAGCAGGCTAATAGTTCCACCGATGTGGGGAGTATTCATGAATGAAAATTAGGCACCTGACGCAGGACTATGTGAAATGCAACCATCAGTTCCTCCAAGAAAAGAATTCTGAGGAAGGGACTTCTGAAATGGGGACCTTCCCCAGGGCTCAGGTGGAAACCAAGTGTTCCTAAGCTACGGGTGACGCCTAAAGCCTTGCCCCAACACCATCTCAGCTGGCTGAAAAGCTGTAAGCACCTATATTTTCTCCACTAGAGCAACCATGACACCTAAAATGCTGTTTCTGCATGTACCTAGGCCAAATCTAGATCTGTATGCCTAAGACAACCCAGTAAGAACTCTCAGAAAATGACTAATGTGCTAACAGCACCAACTTTAAAGAAAACCATCCACAGCTGACCTTATTCAAATCCATTGCTGGAGGAAAAGGCACTACAATAGCATTTTATAAGAGAAACTCCGTTGTAAGGCCACTCCTGTAGGCTACCTGCCTATCTGTATCCAACCTGAAGGAATCCAAATCTGCAACTGGCTGACGTGAATCACTTAGATCTTCCCTGCGAGAATGACTTTTTGGGTTTTGATCCCAGGACAGTCTTTTTATTTTAAATTAGGAAGTGAATGAATAAATTGCCAAACCATATACGACTTGCAAACGAGAACCTGTGGTTAGGATTTCTCTTCCAAGGTCAGTGCCCAAATTTAACCTGTAGTCTTATACAAAAGGTGGTTTTCTCCTGTCAGCGCAACATTTGAAAAATAAAGTATATATACCAGCTGTCAATTTCCAAAACCCCAGGAGTGGGTTTTGGCTGTAAACTGCAATCTGATGCAGCTTCCTGGGTCCTAGAGAAGTGAAGGATGTATTAAATTGCACCTTGCTGAGAAGAATTTTGGCTTGGATATTTTTGCCAGCTTCCCATCAAGCTTTTGCTTGATGTGAGTCCTAGTTGGAGATGTTTTAGTTCTCCTGGTTGCTGTAGCATTAATAAGTAGCACAACACATAGATTGTGAGTTCAGTTTCTTGGAGTCAAGAAGTTCCATCAACGGGGAGTTTGTAGCTTTGGGGCTCTCACCAGTGTTGCCAAAACTCAACATTGTAATATTACATCATCATAGTGGAGCCTTAACTCATGGAGTCACGTGGCGGTGTCAGAATCCACACAAATGAAATAAAGAAAAAAGAGCCATTATCCACCTCTCAAACTTAGGAGTGCCTGAGTGAAGGAGTGCAAATTACCTGCATAGCCAACATGGAGATAAAAGGGTTGTTGGAAAGCAATTCAGATGACAACTGAGATAAATTCCCTACCAAGTAATGTTTTCTGTCCATCAGAGGCTGGAAAGTATGACAGGATGAAGCTAGGCCTCCATGCTAATCAATAATACGGCACAGTAGCAAACAGCTGTAGTTCAAAACCAAAGTACAGCAAACTTTACTGTCCCCCAACGAACTGAACAAATGAAAATATTTGAATGAGTTATCAATGTAACTTCCAATTGCTGAGGTTTCACAATTTAGTCTGCTCAATTTAGCTAGCTTTAATGAAGTTGCACATACCCATTTGTAGCCATGGTCTTTCACTTAAAATAATTCCCACAAAGCATGGAGGTTTTTATTACAGCTCCCAGAAAGAAGAAATAATTATGCAGCTATGGACAAGAACCCTACATCTCGAACCACACAGTTGCAAAGCAAAAACTAGCATGACAACACAGCTAGCCATATAGCTTCTAGATATTATTTAAAAATTACATAAACACGTGCAATTTTAAACTATATCTCTGTTCAGTAAGTCAATCAATAAAGAACTGCCAGAGCAGAAAAAAAAGTAACCTTCCACTGCCACATCGTGAGTTTAAGACCACGGCTCTACCACGGTCATCAAAACAGGCAGTTCCAAGGAGAATGCCTTCTCCAGGTTTCCTACCTTCCACTCTTGAACCTTCAAACCTCTTTAAATTTGTGGTATATTGTGAAATACAGGAAAGGAGGGTACCATTCCAGTTACAGCTCACAGAAGTGGTATAGCTAGCAGTCAGCCTCTTGAATTGTAGCCAGCAGCAAAGAAGGAGGCAGTGGATTCCCCTGGAGATGGGCACCACAGGACTCGTTCATCACACCGGGCAGCAAAAGCACAGCTGCAGGCTGAACTAGCTGCAGCTTCTCCTTGGTGCCAAGCGGAAAACACAACCACAAGACAAACACAAAGAGATTGCCAGGCAAGGAATAGCCAGTCTAACAAAGCACAGTAAAAAAACCCAAAAAACGTTATTACTGATCCTTTTCAGAACTCAAGACCAGTTGAAAATAATCCTGGTTTAACACCATTTATTATTTGTACTTAAAAGAACAGGTCATGGAACAGGACCTCAGCGCTTAGGAAGTACAGACCCAGTGGAGTCTGCCTGATGTGAACACCTTTCAGACCAATTAGATCTTGATACAGAGTATAAACCCCCCCAAAACACCAGAGCAATGATATCAGCATGCTAGTAGCTGGTTATCGAACATTTTCTGTAGGAATGATGACAAAGCCTTTTTAAGGGAAGACTGGAGAAAGGACACCACCAGCTCTGTGGAGGCTTATGGGGGTACTTCTGTGCAGTGAGAAAAGCAGCACAGAGTCAGCACAAAGGTATTTTGGGGGGTTAGAGGCTAGCAACGCAGGAATCAAAAGAAGGAAGTGTCATTTTAATGGTAGATAGAAAGGTTGAAAATGACTCATGAAGAAGGGCCTTAAAACTGAAGAGAAGCAGTCTGCATTTAATGAGGAGAAGGCACTCAAAAGAGAACAGAAATACAGTTAAAATAATGAAGCTGGGAAATGAACTTTGTGGCAGACTTCTGAACTGAGACCGTGGGGGTGGCACTGTGTTTCTCAGTGCAGGAGGGGAGGATGCTGGAGTAATCGAGGTGTGAAATGATGAGAACCCAGAAATCAGCCGCAGTGCTGTAGAAGGGCAAAAGGCCGTATCATGGACATATTTATGCAGTGAGACCTGCAAGATCTGGAGGCCTCACCTGCATATGAGAACTGGAAAATACCAAAACTGATATTTCTCAGACTTGCTGCACATTGAATTAGGCGGGTTAGACTAATACTGTAATTCTTACAGTATACCTGTTCAACAAATGCTGGTGTAATAATATGAGAAAAGAACTGTTCAAGATTTCCCAGCTGTAGCACCAAATTTTTCCAACTTTTAAGCTGGCCAAAAGGCTGTAGTTCAGAATGATCTTGTTCAAGAGTTCCTCTTCAAATGGCAGAAAACCCAGCAAGGCATGGTTAGACAATTTATGAATAAACGAGAAATTGGTATTACATTCCCCATATGTTCAGAAGAAATTTAGCTGCTCTCTTGAAAATTCCTAAACACATCAACTTTAAAAAAATAAAAATAAAAAAAATAGAACTTGATATCACGTCAGCAAAAAATGGATGATTCTTGCTGGTTAAAGAATCACTGAGAGTGCAGTAAGGATGTCAGCGTGTAAAAGCAAAACTTTTAGCTATAATTTCCATCTCATTTTTTGCTTTTTAAAAAGATCCAAAGATGTCAATATCACTGCTTGTAAAGAAACAAAACACAGCTTTTGACTAAATTTAGGCAAAAGTAAATTTAAATCAATGCTCTTGCAAATATTAGCACTTCTTTAACTGGGATTCTAATTAGCGGAGATATAATGGGATATATTAATAATGTAGCAATTCTTTTATTCATGTGCATTCATGAGTACCTAAAATAAGTTCATGAATACATAGCATACATAAAGACAAACTAACAAAAAATAGCTTGGACAGATTTCCGTGTGTTTAAGATGGTATTGATCGCAGCCTGAATTTGGCTTCATTTTCTGTCCAGTGAAACAGAACATAAACCAGCTCGGATTACAAAAACTTCCTTGCTTCATAACAGAAAGTTTGCTTTGCTTACAACAAGCAGCTATGGTCATGTTAAACTATAATTGATTAAAGGCAACAATATTTTGTATGGAAGACAGAGCACATCCTCCTCAATTCCATAAACTTACCATTTACGAGACTAAACAACGATGTCAGATAAAAGCATAATTTAAATAATAACTTCAAGAATGATCCCAAATTACTACTATCCAGGAGAAGTGTTATAGATCCCTCTCCCCTTCCACATGGAAGTCAGTAATATATCACAAGCAGTGCTCTGGTATTTATGTTCTTTTGATGGGTACCTACAATTCAGAGTCATGAACTCAGTGGGACATGTCTGAAACAGAACAAAATTTCCTTAATGAAAGCGTTTCTGATATACGTTGTTTAACGTCGTACAGTTTGACTCCAAAAGTGAACTAATGTTTTTGAAATGAAGCCTATCATGCAGATCTGAATCGTGACTCTCACATTAGGATTGAGAGAATCAAGGTTGTTTAAATTCAAAATCATATGAAAGAAGGTTTGGGGAAGCAGCCTGGAAAACGTTACTGATTTTTAAAACTGTCTTTATGGCGTTTATGTGCCAAAACTAGAATACTTCAATGAGAGTTCAAGAGAAGAACTGCTAAAAAGGTATTGCCTCACCTAAATAAAAGAAGGAAAATTGATTTTAGAAATATTACCGATAAGCCAAATTTGTAACTATGGGTTTAGAATGGGCTGCAGCGCACCATCAGCCACCTCATTTTATATAGCATGTGGTCAATGATAGTATCGTCCTTTATCCCCACAGATACATAGAGGAGGGTGAGGTTATTTTTCTGCTTCAGCCGAGCTCTGAACTTTCAGAGAAATGTCTGTTTTTTGGCTTTAAAGAAAATGCAGCGAGAATCCTTGTACCAGTGAAATGAAATATTCTTCCTCCAAGAGCACAATCTCCTCACCTCCTAATCCTCAGTACCTCACTTCCCTTTAAATTTGCAGGAAAAATCTGCTTTATGGTTTCAGCTTAAAGACCAACCATAACTCCTTGCTGTATCAACACATAAAGACATCTGTGATTAAAGAAACCCAGTATCAATAAGGCAGGCACACGCCCCAAGGCACGACTAAGAGAAATTGTAGGGAATATTTTCTTCTGCTACTGTTATGGGACGTTTTGGAGAAGAACGTGAGTAAACCAGCCTATCTGACAACCGGGGAATCAGGCCCAGCCAGCATGGGTGTGTGAAAGGCAAGTCCTCCCTGACAAACCTCATCTTCTTCTATGACCAGGTGACCCGTCTGGTGGATGAGGGAAAGGCTGTTGATGTAGTCTACCTAGACTTCAGCAAAGCCTTTGACACAGTCTCCCACAGCATTCTCCTGGAGAAGCTGGCGGCCCATGGCCTGGACAGGTACGCTCTTTGCTGGGTTCAAAACTGGCTGGATGGCCGGGCCCAGAGAGTGGTGGTGAATGGAGTGAATTCCAACTGGTGACCAGTCGTGAGTGGTGTTCCCCAGGGGTCGGTGCTGGGGCCCATCCTCTTCAACCTCTTTGTTGATGATTTGGATGAGGGAATTGAGTGCACCCTCA
>VWZZ01003501.1:60339-83081 GCA_013399095.1 Psophia crepitans
GGAGGTGATCGTCCCCCTGTACTCAGCCCTGGTGAGGCCGCACCTCGAGTGCTGTGTCCAGTTTTGGGCCCCTCACCACAAGAAAGACATCGAGGCCCTGGAGCATGTCCAGAGAAGGACAACGAAACTGGTGAAGGGGCTGGAGCACAGGTCTTATGAGGAGCGGCTGAGGGAACCGGGACTGTTTAGTCTGGAGAAGAGGAGGCTGAGGGGAGACCTTATTGCCCGCTACAACTACCTGAAAGGAAGTTGTGGCGAGCTGGGGGTTGGCCTCTTCTTCAAGATAGCTAGCGACAGGACAAGGGGGAACGGCTGCAAGTTGTGCCAGGGGAGGTTCAGGTTTGAGATGAGGAGAAATTTCTTCTCTGAAAGGGTGGTCGGGCATTGGAACGGGTTGCCCAGGGAGGTGGTGGAGTCACTGTCCCTGGGTGTGTTTAAAGAAAGGTTGTATGTGGTACTTAGGGACATGGTTTAGTGGTTAATAGGTGGTAGGGGGATGATTGGACTAGATGATCCTTGAGGTCTCTTCCAACCTAAATGATTCTATGATCTTTCCTGGTCGGTTCTACTCAGAACAGCCATAATTTATCAGCTTGTAAACAGCACCAGGTTCTCAGCTGGAGAAGGTCAGTTCCAAGGGAAAAAATGAGACAGCACTAAATTAAGAGACTGAAAGGTAGTATTTAACAATGCAGCTGTAGAATCAAACCATGATGGGCTGGGGAAGAAATTCTTACCCTGTTGCCCATCAATCCAACATTCTGTCCCTGGATGAATTATGCAGGAGAAATACAGACCACTCTCAGATATAGACCAAACCTTTACAAATGACACTGGAATTTTTTGACACAGTTTTATCCTGACACATGCAGTCATTACTGTAGACAACCCTCTGTAATCCAAATGCCTCAAATAATAGAAAATAATAGAAAAAAGAAGCATAATAGTTATTAAAATGACCAAATACCCCAAAAGAACCAAGGCAGATGACTTTTTCTTACCATTTACTAGTAACAAAATCTCTGCTCTTCTGCAACACACTGACATGCTGGATAAAGAAAACTGATTCCAGTTTTTGCCACTCTATGACTGGTATATTAACATTAATTAGCTACTATTGTGCAATGTCAGATGGGATGGCATATTATGGTATTTGCAGACCTCCTTGAGTATGATAGTATGACATATCCATAACTATCTACAAATGCAAAAGTAAATGTAAATAGATGCAAATTCAGAGGTACTTTGTAAGGTATACTTTAGAGTCTTTCAGTTCTACATGTTCCTTCCAAAAGATGTGTGAATTTATGAAAGTTTTAAATGGGTGTCATTTAGAAGCTGAGAAGCTAGAAAAAGCGGCAAGAACACTGAAGTTATAAGAAGTGGCCTACTTTAGTGTACTCTTTATTTCTTTTTTCTTTACAGTTGTGAGGTTGTTTTTCTGCTTACAGCCGCCTCCTGTGACCTCTCAATGCAGGAACCATATCATCTAAAGAATCAAATGTTATAAAAGACAAAGGCTGGAAAGGAAAAAAGTTAATTAGGGTAGGTCAATTATATGAACTTCTTGCTAATGTCTTTTTGCTGTTTTACAGTGGGTGCTCATAAGAAGAACATGAGAGGCAAGTCCAAAGGAATCTCATTCTAAGGAGACTAATACAAGGCAAAACCATTCTGTAACTCTGATAGTTTTGGCTGGGATAGAGTTAATTTTCTTCACAGTAGCCAGTATGGGGCTGTGTTTTGGATTTGTGCTGGAAACAGTGTTGATAGCACAGGGATGTTTTTGTTCCTGCTGAGCAGCGCTTGCACAGAGCCAAGGGCTCTTCTGCTCCTCACACCACCCCACCAGCCAGTAGGCTGGGGGTGCACAAGGAGTTGGGAGGGGACAGACAGGACAGCTGACCCCAACTGACCAAAGGGATGTCCCGTACCACATGGGGTCACACTGAGCACATAAAGCTGGAGGAAGAAGAACAAGGGGGGGATGGACATTTGAAGTGATAGTTGTTGTCTTCCTAAGTAATGGTTATGCATAATGGAGCCCTTCTTTCCTGGGGATGGCTGAACACCTGCCTGCCATGGGGATTGGGGAATTAATTTCTTGTCTTGCTTTTCTCGTGCATGCAGCTTTTGCTTTACCTACTAAACTGTCTTTATATCAACCCACGAGTTCTCTCATTTTTAGTATTCCAGTTCTCTCCTCCATCCCACTGAGGGGAGTGAGCAAGTGGCTGTGTGGGGCTTAGTTGCCAGCTGGGGTTAAACCACGTCAGTAACAAATGCAATCAATTCTCTGAGAAAACACATTAGCTAAGTCTTCTCTTAGTTTCATCACTCAAATGAGCTGCAGTTGACCACTGAAAGCTGGAAAGGAAAGGGAACAGAGACTGCTTTCATATGTTTGTTACTTAACTCTTGCTATACAGTAAAGACATATTTTAGGAGAAAAACAGCAATTCTTTGCTTCTTTCACTGTGGATCTTATTGCCCAGCTTTGTCCTTCAGCCATGGAAGCAGCGCTGTCAGTATTCCACAGGTTTTCCCCATTTCCTTCCAAAGCAGCTTTCACATACGAAAACAAAGGGCCCTAAATCCATTCTCTGTTCTCCTTCCTTCTCTCTGTTTCTGATGAGAAGGCAGAAAATGATGGACATCAAATCTGAAAGATGGTCAAAACCTGACAGACTGATAGGCTCTTAAATATTCTGTACTGTTTCCTGTTATGCATTTTCATTCTTTCATAGAGATGGATGTCTGCAGCACTGTTTCACTTAAGCATAGAAAGTCAATGCACTTATGATGGAACACCCAACAGGGTGCTGCTCACCACAGAGTGTCGCAAAGTTGTCTGTTCTGAAAATATTCTCCTCAGAAATTTAAGCAAAAATCCTAAATTTCTTCCTAATATTTGGAAATTAAAATACAGAATATATTTGTGTATATATATCTCATCCAAGCAATAACTTCAGCTTCCAAGTGTCTTTCACTTATTGTATTTTAGTTTTTCCAGTGATCTAAAAATATTTTTCTGGTATTATTTTTTACAGCATCTACGTCAAAGTTACTTCAAGTATCCATTATAAGAAGAACCTTACAGTACAGAGATTCACACCCAAACATTCAAAAGTTGAATAGTGAATCAATACTAAAGACAAAAAAAATCCATTCTGTCTCCTGTTTTAACTAAACAATTAACAGGAAATAAAATGTCAGCCACTAAAAGGTATTTTTGGAATGACATCACACTGTTAACCAGTCAGAAGTGGTGAAAGAAAACAAGCCAGAAACTTTTGCATACATCATTATATGTTAAAAAAGCAGAAACTTAATGTATCTCATTAAATAGGAGATGATTACATGCAACTCCTAACACGCTCAGCAGTAATGCTTCTTGTTGTTATGGATGGGTAACAGCAGGATGATTACAGCTACATCCTGATGCTCAGAGAAAATTCCTCTTTTAGCAGCAAGCTTATAAAGGTTGATCATGAACAATGTGGATATATAGATGACTGACAAAACTCATAAAGGTATAAAAATCAGAGTGGTAGCGAAGGATTAGGGCTTTTTATGTGCCTCAGTATTACGATATGCATTGCAGATCTGAAAAAAAAAATGTTTGGAGATAGTTTTACCAAATAGCATTCATAAAAACAATAAACAAAGCACAACTTTTATCCACAGGTGCTGGCAACTAATCAATGCCACTACTTGTTCAAGGTGTTAGAAATCTGACAATTTACCACAAAATCAGTTAGCCCCTAGTTCTCAAGCCTCTACTTAACTCATTCTCTATTACAGCATATTCCTGTAGCTGTCCTGTGGAAAGTCAAAGCTTAATATTGCATGGATAACAACATATTGATCCTAGAGCAGCTTCAATCTAATCATGAGCAACCCTGATGAATAATGAGATGTACAAATACCCGACTTTTAACCCTTCTAATCTGCACCTGAGGAATGCAGACTCCAAAAGGAAACAAACACCCCAATTTTTAATATTTTTTTTTGCATTAACAGTACCCTAATGGGAGGACGAACTCCTCTACATCCTCTTGCTTTCCAGCAGAATGCATTATACGATACCACACACACCCCCACACCAGTTTTTGCAAAGAGGCTCAGCTGGGGTGAACACATTTCCAAGAAAGCAATGAGGTTTTGCGCAAGATTATGGTTGCTTTTACTGCTGCTTGGAAGTGAATTTACATCACCTATGTTCCTGAGAAATGGAGGATCTTCGTCTTTGCCAACACTGCATTAAAAATGCATTATCTATTGACTTGAGTAGCTAATTGCAAAGATAAACTGAGGTAGAAAACATATATTACTATTGAACCGTGTATAAAACAATTGGAGGCATAGGATCAGGGTCAAAACTGTAGCCTACTCAAAAGAGTAAGTCAATCTGTAACGCACCTTCAACTGGCAAAGGAAACACAATCAATGCACATATTAAGGTGTTCCCTACCACATCATCTGTAAGAAACAGGAGCAAACTGCTGAATGCAAAGAAAAGACTGTTTTAAGGTGTTACAAACAGCCTATTGATTTATAAAGCAGAAAGCATGGAGGTGAAAATATACGGTATTTTAATTTCCAAAGCCATTGGAAACACAATTCTTCGCCGGTTCACCAAAGATGAGGACAGTTTTTTGGATCTTTCTTTCTCAAGAAAGGTATTTATCAAGCCATACTGCACACAAAGGCTGAACTGCAAGGGATGATTCAGGAAGGCTGGAAAAACTTCAGCCAGTGACTTGGTTATGCCCAGCTGATGCCTGGTGGTGCCTCTAAACTTACCTTGATCTCAGCTGCCTTTTAGGAGAGCAATTACTTTACCTGTTGGTTAGGAGCACTAATTTATCACTTAGTCCATGGCTCTGTGGACTGCAGTGGTCCTTGGTAACTCACATAACTTTCCTCTCACACCTTCCTTCATTGCTCATAATTTACCTGAACAGCTTTGGGGTTCTGGTCCTACACTGAAACTCCTGTTTTCTCCTTAGCTGTGGTGGTGAACCTATGCTCAAATCTGTGCCTTTAGGTGTTATTTCTTGTGGTCAGAACATCCTCTTCACCCTTTGTGGCCACCTGCTGGCTCCAGCTCCAGCCAGGGGCTTTTTCCCCAGCAGGGAAATTCAGACAAAGAGGACATGAATACTGATGTCCTTTCACCCTCCAAACTTGATTATGAAATGCAGCTTCATGGCAAAAGGCAATAGAGATATACTAGCTAGATTAGCTGTCCATGGAGGAAGTTGGTCGAATTTTCTGTACATGTTTTTCAGATTATATCCTGTCATTCCTCCCCACCGTTTCTTTTATCTTCTTTTTTTGTTAATATGTATTTACATGGCTGGTTGGCTGTCTTCTTTTCTGTATGTCTCTACGTCACATAGACATTAAGAAATCCCACCAAAGCAATCAAAGAAACAAAGAAACAAAACAAAATAAAAAATGGTCTAGCAGGTTTGGTATTTTGAGAGAAACTTGGAGAAAAAAAATAAAATTAATTTTTCACCAAGAAAAAGAAAAAGGTGTTCCCCACTAGACCATGCCTTAATTTGTCCAGCACAGAGTTCATTGCAATTGCTTTTAGTGGCCTTCTGTGATGGTATTACAACATTGGTGGATAAAGGAAGTGCAAATGACATTATCTACGTGGACTTGTGCAAAGCATTTGACACTGTCCTGCATGACATTCTTGTCTCTGAGTTGGAGAGACATGGATTTGATGGATGGACCATTTGATGGATAAGGAATTGGCTGGATGGCCGCACTCAAAAAGTTATGGTCAACAGCTCAATGTCCAAGTGGACATCAGTGATGAGTGGTGTTCTTCAGGGGTCGGTACTGGGACCAGCACTGTTTAACATCTTTGCTGAAGACACAGACAGTGGGACTGAGCACACTGTCAGTGAGTTTGCTGATGACCCAAACTGTGTGTTACGGATGGCACGCTGGAAGGAAGGGATGCCATCCAGAGGGACCTTGACAGGCTGGAGAGGTGGGCCCTTGTGAACTGCATGAAGTTCAACAAGGCCAAGTACAAGGCCTACGTGTGGGTGGGGGCAATTCCAAGCACAACTAGAGGCTGGGTGGAGAATGGATTGAGAGCAGCCCTGAGGAGAAGGACTTGGGGGTATTGGGGGACGAGAAGTTCAACACGACCCAGCAATGTCCACTTGCAGCCCAGAAAGCCAACTGTGTCCTGGTCTGCATCAAAAACAGTGTGGTCAGCAGGTCGAGGGAGACGATTCTGCCCCTCTACTCTGCTCTCCTGAGACCTCACCTGGAGTACTGTGCCCAGCTCTGGGCTCCCCAGTACAGGAAAGACATGGAGCTGTTGGAGCAAGTCCAGAGGAGGGCCATGAAGACGATCAGAGCACCTGGAGCACCTCTCCTACAAGGACAGGCTGATGGAGCTGGGGTTGTTCAGCCTGGAGAAGTGAAGGCTCCGGGGAGACCTTATAGCCTTCCTGTACCTGAAGGGACCTACAGAAAAGCTGGAGAGGGGCTGTTTACAAGGGCAGGGAGTGATAGGACAAGGGTGAATGGGTTTAAACTAAAAGAGGGGAGATTTAGATTAGATGTTAGGAAGAAATTCTTCCCTTAAGTAAGTTAAGTATAGAGAGGTGGGAAAATAACAGTAAGGAGATCAAGTCTGGACATAGAAGCCTGGAGCTGCATCATAATTGAGACTAGAGGCATTATAGGAGAAACCAACCAACAGAACATGCAACTGAGAGTATAAAACTTACAGCAGGTGACACTCCTTCTTCTGGCTGTTCAGTTTGCCCATTATTTTTAATTGTTAGCCAAAAGTACAAATTAAAAACAAAAAACCAAAACACAACAACAACAAAAACAAAAAATAAACCCACAAAAAACCCTCACAAAACCCCCATTTACTTCTTTTGGGAATGTGAGTAATTTTCTACTACATAACTGACTATTTTAGTACAGATATTTCACTTGGCTAATCCAGGTTTATTTCTTTATACACCAAGGGTCTCAAACCGCTGGGGAAAGAAAGAAAATTCTTCTATGTCCTTGTTAACTAATTAATGATCATCTGTGAGATCTATTATTGCTTAAAACAATATGACAGCAGCAATTGTGTGGGGTTTTTTTCCCCCAATCAATCACATCTTACTATTAAGTAAAAAATACTTATTTATTTTTAAATCCACATTTGAAAGGACCTTGGTTTGTGGTACAGTTTGTTTGGCTTCCAGACAATGTGACATCTCTTTGGCATTTAAGACCTGGTCATCTTCTAAATACCTGAAGGGTGGGTGTCTAGAGGATGGGACCAGACTGTTCTCAGTGGTGCTCAGTGACAGGACAAGGGGCAACAGGCAGAAACTGGGACACAGGAAGTTTCACCTGAACATGAGGAATAATTTCTTCATTCTGAGGGTGACAGAGCACTGGCACAGGCTGCCCAGAGAGGTTGTGGAGTCTCCTTCTCTGGAGACATTGAAAACCTGCCTGGACGTGATCCTGTGCAACCTGCTCTAGGTGATCCTGCTCTAGCGGAGGGGGTGGACTAGATGATCTCCAGAGGTCCCTTCCAACCCCTACACATCTGTGAATCTGTGAATCTTTACTGACACATCACCTGGCAGATTCAGTATTTCACTGAGCGTTCAGAGGTGCCAGCGGGAAGCACCAAGATATTTGGGAAAACAGGCTGCGGAGCAGGCAGTTCGGCTGCCAGTACAAGGCTGCAAAATTCCAAATGAGACTGCTCAGAGCAAAAAGAAATCCTCTTTCTTCAGGTTGTGCCCTGACACGATGCTGTGTCAGCAATCAAAGGAAGAGTGCTGCGGCCGGGAGCTGCCCCTGCGTGTGTGCCCGCAGCGGTGTCACTTCGGCTGCTTCTGGAAATCCAGCAGCATGAGAATTGGACTCTCCCATGGAAAAAAAAATGGCAGCAATTAAAACAATCCTGCCAGCAAACATAAAATCGGAGGCGTTGGACATGCCTGCCTACACCAGTCACTAATTTCAGAGAATAAACTTTAATTCTCTTATCTCCTTGCATGTGATCAATTATTAGAAAACAGGGAGCCATCGACAGGCTCAAAACAGGGAGCCAAACAGGGAACTCATCAACTGAGTTCACAGTTTCTGCCGAGGTGCTCAGTCCCCAGCAGTCGCAAGAACATGCTGTTTACATTGTGTGTGATTTACATCAATAGCAAAACCGGTATTTCACAAAAAAAGAAAACCCTTTTTTTTTCGTTTCTGACAAGCTTTATATCTTCAAGTGTCTGTACTAGCAATTCCACCCACTATTGCCAGCAAATGGGTTGGAAAAAAGCCTTTGGAGTACATGTTATAGCTAGGAAAACCTGGGAAATGGAGATTACTGCCAATGTTCTCAAAGGCGGTCTCTGATTTTGAGATTATCATTTTAGCAGCGATACCTGGAGGCCAGACATTCAGCTGGGCAGAGCTGGGCCGCCCCCGCTTCGGTCTCCGCAGCCTCACCGCTTCTGAAAATCAGGCCAGGAATTTCGATGCCCACAATACACAACCATGCAAATAGACATCTATGGAAATCCACTCATAAACAATCTTCCCTAAACTCACAAAATCAGTCCCGTTTTTCAAGCCAGCTAAAATGCACTGCTGGGCAGTGTCATGCCTCCTCAGGAAGCCCTGGGAGCGGGCAGGGGCTGTTTCATCACGGGTTGTCACTGTTATCCCCGCTGCGTCCCGTCTACACCCGCTGCAAAACATTCAACACAGAGTTAGATATTTCGCTACCTAACTTACAACCAGCCCACATCTAAACACATACGCCGGTCAAATCCAATGCAGTGTTGTGGTTGCAATTCAACCCTTGAACCTATTTAGTGGGGAGGTGGAAAGATTTTCTGCTGGTGTTTCAGCAGTGTAAGTGTTTAAGGAAAAGGGAATCTGCTAAATGAGTTTGGAGGATAAAATCTGCAAACAGTGGAACACATGGAGAAGTAGAAAACAGAAAGAAAATGGTCTGAACTCAGTCTGAGACCTGGACAAATAGGAGGAGTGGAGATGGGGCAAAGTTGTGTGATGAGACAAGGGAAATTCAGAGAAGCAGTACAGATATTCAAGGGGCTCAGTCGTATGCATTGGAAGGAGGTTCATATGGACTGAGACACTGTGGGTAAACACACAAAAATATAGTTCATAGAAACCTCTACCCCCATATACCCAGTGAAGTGAGGGTTTGTTTGCAGAACTTCTTGGAAATTTTATCACTGCAGAATGGCATTTTTCCATATTGAAAAAGTACCTGGGATCAGCTAAACATACGGGTGGGCCTGAGGGCACCCCACCTCTCAAGTCTGGACACACTGCGGCTCTGCCTCATTTCTTTGGCAGGAAGGGAACGCTTCAGCCGCCGCATCTTCCTGCCAACCCTCACTTTACATAAATCATTCTCCCTGTGCGCTCTGGGCGATGCCAGCAGAGACGCTGACCCCGGGAAGGAAAAGCAGGCAGATATTATAAATCTCCCTGTTTTGCCAGCACTCTTCCCAAGCTGCGGACCTTTGGACCCATGCAGGACACATATCTAGATCTGGGAAGTGAAAAGGCGTGTTCACAGGGCAACTAGGCTGCCACAGACGGTTTGCAACCCTTGACTGTAAAACTAGGCAGAATTCTGTATGAACCACTTTTTCAGAGCTCTGAAGTGAGCAGCGTATTTGCTCATGATGATATCCAGGGGAGTGCCATCCGCCCCCGGCCCCAGCCGATCAATTCATGTTAGCAAAGCTATTTTAGAAACTGAAATTAAGTAAATGGAGTCATGCTTACAAAGAAAAGGGAGAAAAAAACCTCTGTCTGCTTTATTTTTCTAACCCATCACTGCCTCCAGAATGCTATTGCAGGTATTTAATTATTTGCTCTTATCAATAATAACAAAGAGGTGCAATATTTAAGAAAAAAATTATCCCTTCTCTACCCACACAGTGTCTGTCTCTTGCCTGACACTTCTGAGGCTCACGACTTGTACAACACCCACAGTCTGCATACCTTTTACCCAAGAGTTATCTGGTGCCTCAGCTTGGGTACCTATTAAACCTAAGACTGACTCAAACCTAATTAACATTGGGTTACAAAGTCGAGGTAAAATTTTGAAATTTTAGGAGTGAAGACTAACAGTGCAACATAGGTGTTGAAAATACAAACCTTGCCTGATTCAGTTATTTCCCTGGACTTTTTAAGGGCATCACAGCATGGACTTTGAAGTCCCCTAAGTCACGTAAAGCTCCGAGTTTAAGCACAAACCGATCCCACTGTGAGGACACTACAGGGATGTCATTAAAGTAATTTCTCTGGGACCAGCCTGGCTCCTGCTGGGGAAGCGGGGGGCTGGTGCTGGGCAGGGAGCAGCCTCTTTCCCTGGTACCCACCCAAGGGGGCACAGCCAGACCTCAGCTACTGGGGGATGCACAGCCAGACCCTGGGTTTTGGGGTCTGCTTGGAAGTAGCCACAGCGTGTGTGAGCAGTAAGCCATGACCTGAGCCTGGCAGACAAACCGTCGAGCTGTGGTGGACGTTAAACTCCGTTCGCTTTTCTATTCTTCCAGGCAAGCCCACCAGCCAGGGTGGGCAAGCGGAGGAAGCTGTTCCTGGCCAGGTCACT
This sequence comes from Psophia crepitans, assembly GCA_013399095.1. Classification (NCBI taxonomy): domain Eukaryota; kingdom Metazoa; phylum Chordata; class Aves; order Gruiformes; family Psophiidae; genus Psophia; species Psophia crepitans. The sequence continues at coordinate 70,994 of VWZZ01003501.1, forward strand.
GCTCAATTTATGAATATGAAAATAGATTTTCTTTCCCTTCACTGAAGCTCAGCAGAATCACAGCCTTTCATTATCTCGGCCATTTCTTTATTATGCTTTTATTAGATTTTGCTTCTAAAATGATGTCCTCCAGCAACTGAATTTTTACATCTTTTTAACTTACGGGGAATATTTTTGCTCATATGTCACTGCTTGTTTACATCTCAGGGTAAAGGCCTTGTATAGGTATCGCCACAGTTAAAAGTAAACAAATTACTATTTATATCTCATGAAACATATTTTTCTTTCCTGATAATTCACTACTTTAAACAGAAATGGTAAATGGACAAAAAGGGAACAATTATTCTTTAAAAATATTCTGGTTTATGTTCTTTTAAATGAAACGCTAAATACTGTGCAAAAATTACAATATTAGCATAATCTTCTTTACTTTAGTGGCATGAACATTTTTCTGACTTGCTGAAACCTCTGCAATGAGTCAATCCTCGGGGCCAATGAGCAGAATGGCAAACAGACAGAGCATATTTCAAAGCTGAGTAAAAGTATCCTTGAATAATTTATAATCATCAATGTTTTATTTGTCTAAATATAATATTTATAGCTCTCATTTATGAAATTACTGAATGAAACATAAAATGTTATGAGCTATAATTTATTTTATTAAAATGAAAATCAGGAATATTCAATTACTGGTATGGATAATCTCATCTGAACTGAACCCCTATTGCTGGGCGCTCTTTAATTTTTTCTAAGGCCCAGAAGCTGCAGATACATTACTTACAGAACAACTGTTCTTCATGAAGAATAGAGAGCCCCTACAGCACCCAGGAGAGTGCTTGTTTTATTTATTTTACATGGAATAAAACAGCAATCTTAAAAACTCTCAACTGCCTTGGATAGCAAAGCCCCAACCTAAACCCACAAATATTAATAACCTTAATTACCTGACATTAGGAAGAGACACACATATTTAAATTAAAATATATAAATAACTGTAATTAATAACATCATTATTTGAAAATAGGTGCTCTGTGAAGCATTCCAGATATTTATCTATGTAGGTTCCTCTAAGCAGATATGGAGATGACCTCATCTATACTTGCCACTGATAAAGTCACAGTTGAAAACTGTCAAAACATAAATTTATAATCTAGAGATTTAAAACCTGATCTAAAACAAAATGCCTGGATTGGAATCTATTTCTCTCCTATGCTTTCATAGCTGAGATATGTATTCCAAAGTGATAACTGAATTCAGAAAACACTACTCTGCATGAGTAAGTTAGCTGCATGTGATATGAGTGACAGTGAAGGGAACTAGGTCAGCTGTGTTGTTAAAACAAAATAGATTACAGCAGCTGTTCTAAAACCAGAACACAAATAATGAAGTTTTAAAAAGGTCTTGGATTGGTTTACATTTTGAAAAATCCCCTCCTACTATTCCATTTTATTCCGTGTTTCTGTTTTCCTCATAGAATAGAATAGAATAGAATAGAATAGAATAGAATAGAATAGAATAGAATAGAATAGAATAGAATAGAATAGAATAGAATCATTACTACAAGTTGATCCAAGTTCTTTCTTGTGAAAAGTCAGATCCCCATGTCCTCAATGGCAAGAAAATCTCACATTTGATTTATTACAGAGCAAGTGTTACCATCTGATTCAATAGGTCAATATATTTAAATGTCTGTTCTGGCAAAGTAACGAGCACTTTTTCCACACTAAAAGTTACATATCTTCTCCAACACAATGCCTTGCTAAAAACTTTCCTTCTAATGCCTCTTCCTTCTCTAAATATTGCTGATACCAGCTTTAGCATCACTGTCCGGTCTTTCTGAGCTCATCTGAAACCTGAATTAGACAAGGTTCTTCCTTCAGCAATGCTGACATGCTTTGCTTCTTGTGCACCTTCCTTAAAAACCCACTGAGAGATATTTTTGATTGGGACACAGTTTATTACGATATGAGTCTAAATATATGAGATGCTGCATGAGATCAGAACTACAGGATACCAGGCAGTAACCTTAAGAAATCATTAATTTTAAGTTCCAGTTCATGAAACTGATTTACAAGTGCTCATTGAAAGACATATGAAACTGCTGGCATGGAATTTCAGGCAGTAATGAACCCACCAACCCACAAAAATCTGCTCTTGTAGCATTTTGGATCCCCTGAGCGACGCTCTCTTTGGATTTCGAATGTCTCAGTGCTTAATCCCATCCGCGATGTAAAAAGGCGATCAGAGATAACGTATTAATGGGAGATAGAGACGCTACTTCTATCTAGCTCAGAACATGGTACTCAACTCTAAAAGGTAAGTCCAGGGTTTACTGAAAAAACTATAAACACATATTTAGTCATTTGGTCTCACTTCTTCTGAACGTGCACATTCAAAACCACAATGATCTCTGCCGCTGGAGGAGCATAGATCACATGAAAAACATAATTAAAAATATTTGAGGTCCTTTATATTTTCCCTTTGTTTTTTGATCTCATTATTCATTTACAAGAGGTTTCAAGTGTGTCTCTGCAAGTAAAGGGAGAAAGTTACATAACTAATATTTTTTATTTTTTTTTGGTAATCACAAGGTTAAAGACACTTGGGTTTGAAGAAAACCAGCACAGTAAAAATCAGTTCACTTATAGTCTCATTGACCCTTTATTTACCCAAAACCCTCAAGCGTGTAGACATGGCACTTCAGGACACGGTCTAGTAGACATGGTGGCATTGGGGTGACGGTTGGACTTGATGATCCTAGAGGTCTTTTCCAGCCTTAAAGATTCTGTGCTTCTATGGTGTCAGTCCCGAGCCAGGCTGAGAAGACTGAGGTAATTCCCCACAAGAGAAGAACAGGTCTCAGTCTCATAGTAAAGCTGTTTCATGAACCAGCCTGCATCACCCACAGCTACACAGTGCAAATAAATATCAGGGACCCAACAAGAACTGAATTTCTGCTATTGCAGATCTTTCTTAACAAAAGAAAATAAATGCAGTTAGCACCAAGGATGAACACAATGCAGGACCACGAGTCCTAATACTCTACTTAATCCTATAAGAGAACATCAAGGCATTATTTAGCACCCATGAAGGTAAATTCCTGTAGAGTACAGTTGCAAAGAAAAGCTGTAAACCCCCCCAGAATTTTACTGATAAGTGAAAGGGGATAAGAAAAGTCTTGGGAGAGCTGAGCTGAATTATTTTATTGCCAATACTGCACAGGACTCAGGATTTGTCCGGCTCTGCTTGGGCTTGTCTCCTGTCCTGCCTGGAGCTTTGCTACAGCTTGTTTAGCTGTAGCAGCAACTGCCACAGGCTCGCAGAGTAACTCAGGTTAAAGAGACCTCAGAAGGTCCAACCACAGAGTCAGCTATGAGAGGAGGCTGCGCAGGGCTTTTCTCTGGTGTTAGTTTACTTTCTACATTGTCAGCAAGCAATTACTGGAGAGTTTCAACTCTCCTGTAATTAAAAGTTTCAGTTTCCACAGCTGTTAAAAAGACTCTGAACAGGTGGGCACATAGTGCTTGGAAGGCAAGAGAAAATTAAATTAAACTGGATATTTGCTATCTGTTTCCAGATCTCGTAATTTTTAAATCAATGATTTCCAACGACTTGTGAGGAACAGAGCAGTACTGTACTGACAACAAAGCGGTTATGCATTAACAACTTCCTAAGGCATTTCCAACTCAGGCCATATTTAAATCAGCTTTTATCAGATTATAATTACTGTTACTGTAAATCAGAAAAAAAGGGAAATGCTAGAAAGACCATCAAGCAGGATCTAACAATCACAGAGATCCACTATTACAAAAAAGGTAACGATGCTCAGTGAAACCAATGCAAAACAATACTAAAGTTAATAAAGAAAATTACTGATTTTAGTGGCCATACATACACTCTACATGTCTGTAGACCTGTCTTCAGTCTACTTCTGAAGAAAATTAGAAGCCAAATTCTCTGCCAGAAAAAGACATGCCGCCATTTTTTGTTCACATTGTTTTCCTGATTAATTTTATAGCTTCAGAAAGAAATTATTATTTTACAAATGTTTAATTAGTGGAAGGAATAGTAAATAATTAATTTTCTCTACATTGCACTTTGTTTTGATTTGTGGTAAGCTTTTGCAGTGTATCAGCCTTAGGACTCCCACTCACCATATTGTTAATACCCTTTATAGTACCATAAGAAATAGAGACAGAATTAACCTACTGTTCCATTTCTAATCACTTACCTCTTTTAAAACAACATTGAGGCTGAATACGTTTCTGAGAATTCTGTTTATTTAGCAAAATTTAACGGCAGCTTAAGGTAATTTTTGCTTTAAAATCTATCAAGATAATACTTTAATATATCAGTAGCATTCCAATGTATTTCAGAAACGCGTAACATCAGGTCAGATTTTTGTGTTACATGTGATTAGCTGCTTTGCAGAACTGAGCAAAGTCTGCTATTCCCATCTTCCTGACGGAAAGACAAGCAAAGGCAGATCCCAAGATTAACAACCCTGTGACAAGTAAAAGCAAAGGCATATTTGCATCTTCCAAAATACTCGCTCAGAAAAAGCTCTCGGAGTCTGCCTAACACTCTCTGCTTGCCTTCTCTTATTTGCTCTTTCCTCTACACTGCTCTTGCTTCATTTAAGTCCCTGCACCACCTGCCCACCCGTGCTCATCAAAGTCCTTAATGTCCCTTCGAGTGTTCTCACTTCTCCGGGTCTGGGTGAGGGCATCAGCTGGGCCTGGGCTAGGGAGAGGCACGCAGCCTCTGACGTCACCTGCGTCCTGCGCGTCCTGGTTTCATCACCCACCTGCAAGCCCGCTTCGCCCTCGGAGAGGTGGATGAGCCTTTGCACACTTTTAGTCAGCAGTATAAACACAGCCCTAGCTATACTGCAGATCGTGACTTCCACGCTTCTCAGAAAAAGTTCCTTACCGTTAAATGACAATTTTTTATCCATAGCAATACTCAACAACAAAATGGATGGGGAAACAGACTTGCCTTTCCATCACTTTGTGCAGACAGCAACAAATAAATGGAAACAATAGGACAGGAAAGTGCAGGACCCTTCCTGACTTCTCTCCCACAGCCAAAATCCTAAATGTTTACTGTGAGAAGTTTTGAGCCTGGGATATGAAACTTGTGAAGGATTTTGCAGCATATGTGCAGCATTTCCAGTACATAGAGAAATAAGCTTTGTAATGACTTACAGTCAGAGACTAGGACTGTTGCCAATCTTTATTATCATTTTTCAGGGCAGAAAAATGACTGTTTCAAAAACAATCACCCCACAATGCTTGAGAGCAGATTTAGCTACCAAACCCCCCCCGCCAAAAAAAAACAGAGACGAAGTGGCAAAGTTGTTTTTCTGAAAGTGTGGGAGGGAGCAAATGAGCATCTTTTTGTGGAGCACATAAGGAGAAAATTCTCAGGTCAGAAGCAGACCAGAGTGCAGATGTATACAATTTACAGGTAAGGAAATAAAAGAACAGCGGGCTATTGTAAAAACAGAGCCGCTCCTAGCCAAAGTACATAAGCAGCACAGTGAGGTTTTTGTCCTGCAAATTTCTGAGCTCTCCTGCCCTAACCTATAATGAATGTAAGTGGATAATATGCTGCTAACTCCATGAAGACATAAAATTGGTCCCTTTCTGGGGCTTTTGGACAGTTTCGAAGTGCGTTGAGCAATAATAACAACCCTGTGTCTGGTTCACTGCACTGAAGATCATTCAGATCTCGCTCTCGGCAGACGAGGGTAAACAACTGAAGTGAAAATTATTGCTCAGACCCAAAGAGTTGCAAACGAACCGCTGCACTACCCAGCAGGCTTCCCGCTGGTTTTAGCCAGACAATTTCACAAATTCAAAATGCAGACTTTGGAAAGGATGAGCGTGCTCTCCCCGAAACCTCCAGATGAGCAGAGGAGTCCGGCGCTCAGACGAGACGGTGCGCCGAGCCCTGTGCGGCTGCACGCCGAGCGACACTTTCGTGGAACTCCTGGAGCAAAGCATCGCACACTGACACATTTTGCGAGCTGCCCTATATTCTCAAGAGTGGTGACAGAAGTGTCTCATCATTTGACTTTCTCCTGTGCTAATCCACGCTGCTTGGCCAACCGGTGTGAAACCGAATAGCTGGTGGCACTTCTTATGTGAAAAAAAGCCCAAATCTGGGGGTTGGGAGGACTGTGGAATCACTCCAAGAGGCTTTCTGATGAGTCATTATCCAGCTGTCTGAAGCTTTTGGCAGCAAAGACATCAAAAACATATTACGACTGCGCAGCTTTCGCTCTGGGTCCTTGCTCCAAATGATCTTTTTGCCTCTGTGTACTGCTAACTACATACTTTGCAGGACATTTATTCGTGTACCGCTAACTACAACGATCACAGGGTATTTATTCACTTAGTATTCTGCTTACACCACAATATTAGACAGCTGTTGGGTGGCCCTGGATGGTGCTATTCAGTGGCAGTGGTTGTAAATGTCACATTTCCTCAGACTATATCTGCATCAGCCAAATTTTCCTGCTTGTCGTTTTTTTCCCCAGATGCCCTGAGGAAGTTTCATCCCAGGCAGTGACCTACATCTGGGCAGCCACAGGGAGCACCTTTTAGTGCCGTGTCTGCCTCCCCTCTGCTGGGCTCCAACTCTGACTGCTGTTTCTCACGCAAAGTCTCCTGCACTCCTCCAGTCTCCCAGGAAATAACCCAAGCCTGTTCAAAAATAATAATTATAAGGAAATATTCAGAAAGGAATTAATTACATTATACTGGTAGTCACTGAAAAATGCTCCACTCGTCCCAGAGAGACAAAAAAAATGAAGCAAGGGTATGTACAGTAATATATGTACATGTCTGTTTAGGGTGTAACTACTACAAGTACACACTCCTGGAACATAGGACATACACTCAACACTATAGTGTGTATATATCCAGTAGCAATGGATATATAAGCTGTCTTTTGCATAACTTTCGTTATCAAGTCTTTTTACATAGCCAGTTGAGAAAAAGATGTACCTTCACAGAGTGACCCCTTGCAACCTATGATCTTGAAAGTTAAGTAGAATTAATTGCCCTGTTAGGATGTTTCTTCTCTTACAGTGGCCATAAAGAACATCTAGGAGATTGATTCCATGCTAATTGCTCAAGCCTGGTAAAGAAAAATCCAAAGCCATAGGGTACAGAAGAAATACTGAATGGTAAATATATAGAATCATAGAATAGCTTGGGTTGGAAGGGACCTTAATGATCACCTGGTTCCAACACACCCATGGGCAGGGATGCCACCCACTAGATCAGGTTGGTCAGTGCCCCATCCAGCCTCGCCTTGAACACTTCCAGGGATGGGGCATCCACATCTTCTCTGGGAAACCTGTTCCAGTGCCTCACCACCCTCACAGTGAAGAATTTCTTCCTAATATGGCCAAGTGTTATAACTGAAAGCTGCATGTTCATTAATAACTTACACAAATGAATGTTTAACTTCTCTTATTTTACATGTAGTACCACAGAGATCTATACTGCCAGCACCCCATCAGTACCTACCAGAGATATCTCTCTCAAAAAAATGATAGATGGACACCTGAACACCAATAGCATTGGGGAACCTCAAGGTCTGAGGTGGTGCTGGTGTTTACCACCCAGCTTCACTGAGCACACACTGCCACACAGGAAAAACCAACACAGTGTTTCATGCCTGGTTCCATTTGTTTTTCATCTGACAGAAAAAACCCTATGTAGGTGATTAGAGGCTGTTTCTGCCCTGACCTCTCAGAAGCTGTGACAGGACTCACAAACTGCTTTCCAGTTTAATTACCTGGACTGGGGCAACAGGAAGGGTGAATGAGTGCTCTTTACTTACAAAATAAAAAGTAACTAAAAAACAGCAAATGGAAAATATTGTTCCTGCTTGCCTGCACAGGCTGAGGAAAGTATCTCAAGAAAAATGTGTTTTTAAGAGAGAATTACTTGCTGTTCAGGAATCTTCATAGATGTGTACATAAATACTACTAAAATCTGATTCTTGTATCATAGCTGTCAAAGACATTTTTTTAAACTGCTATGATTTACCAAAATGACATGTACATTAGAGAACAATTCCTATACATTGGAATAAACTATTATCAAAAAATGTATATTTAACTAACAATCATTGGCTAGTGCTCCAAACTGTGTTCATATAGAGGGACCATAGAGTCCATGACCACAGGATTTGCTCTCAAACCTCACGGATACAGCCCACACGGCTTCAGTTATAAGATCAGGGCTAACACAGTGGGTGAAAGAGGAAAGAAAGAAAACAAAAAAAGACAACGAATCACAGTTTTTTGGTTTCTAAAAGGTGAAGTTTAAGAGATGATTGGCTAGTGCTGCTCAAGCAATCTATCTACATCACCATAGCAACTGCAGCCTGGGAGGTGTTTCCAAGACTGAAAGCGATTAATTTTCCTGGACATGTAAAACAGTAACCCTGTTCTTTTGTAAAGGAGTTAGATGGAGCGCACCCAGTACCCCAAGAGCCCAAATATGACAGTTAACGTGATTTCTCTCCTAGGATCATTTACTCACGGTAAAGATCATTATTCAATACCACGTTACATGCATGCAGTGGTAAATTTTAGGAAAGTGGAGAAGAATGCAGTCAGTCCACAGGGACTGGAAACCTGTGAGCTGGTCTGAGACAAATAACAAGGGCTGAGCAGCAGCCTGGTCACTGTTTGCAGGTGACAGGGAAACCAAATGGTGTCTTCTCCAAGCAGGACACGTGGCAGCACATGGACTGGAAGAGGTCCATGCTAAACCAGGTTTCTCCTCACCTTCCCAACCTGTGCCACTCAGGCTATCTAAAGAAACCATTAATCGACATAACCAGAAGCTTTCTCCACAATCCTATGGCATCACTAATGCTTTCGTTTATGTGCAGCAATCAAACAGGAACTGACACCAGTATTTCTGCTCTGGAGCTGAAGACCACTCTAATATGTCACTGGCATTAATGGCAGCTAGGACTGTTACTGCTAAAAAATCATAGGAATGGAACAAAACATCCTATTAATCATCACTCCATGCTGTATTGTATTTCAGAAACCAATACACGTGAACAAGTGCATTGAGAAAGCCGAAAGATGCTGTCATTTAATCAGAAGAGAGTTTCTTTCCAGACAGAGAGTTTATCTTCTAGATAGAAGGGTGAATAACACAATGGTCATAGATTAATTTCAGTAAGTACATTTTAAAGTACATGTAGTTTTCTAAAGACTGAGATTTAGTGACCAATTCAAATATGTCATGAAAATCCCAGTGTGGAGGAAACTCCCTCCTCCTCCTCAGTTCCTCCTCTATAGGTGCTTTCTGCGCCACATCCGGTTGGGCATATTGTCAAAAAATGAATGTTTTTCATCTCCACCTTATTCCTGGTTCACAGCTGCCTAACTTGGAAACCAGAGCTACCAGTGAAACTTTAGGCAGAACTACACTTCTTAAACATCCATTTCCTGCAGTAAAATACAGAGAGAAATGTCAATGTACATAAAGCCAACCCATGCATGTTCTGGAAGAAAGGCAGCTCCTAAAGGCCGTGGCACTGACCAGTCCTGGTAACATCTGAGCTGGCATCAACTGAAGCAACTGCTGCTTTTTCCTCAAACTGCCTCTCATCATCCTTAATACAACTCCAGTCTTCCTGCAAGCACTATTACACCTAACATCTCATCATCACTAGTAACCTTATTTCACTGCTTTCATTACTAGCAACTCCTTCTCCCTTCCTGGCTTGCAGTTTTCAGAGCCAACCACTTAAAGAACTTCTGATTATCACCATTTCCTCTTCACAGACCCTGGTAATCTGGTCCTAAATTTATCATGGCGTTTTGATAATGGTAGTCCCTCAGTCGATATTCATTTATCCTTTTAATCTCTTCAGGAAGGCAGTTATCACCATGTACCTACCACTTTGCCACTATCACCAATCTTTTCTTAAATGTTATTTATAAATGTGGAAATGTTGGAAAGGTCACAGTAATAGTACGCATAAGAAGCAGACTGGTGGGACTACACCGCAGCAGCAATCAAGAAGCCCACTTCAATTGATTACTTATATTAGAAAAATATTCCTGTTCACCTCAGCCTTACATTAAGGAGGGATGAGGTTGGATAAAGCTTCTGAACCCAAACCTATAGAAAAGTATCTGACTCCCGAGCCAGCTTCTCAGACCGCAGGTCGTAGTAGCCCAGATGCAAAAGCACCTGGTCAAGGTGCAAAACTGTCACAGCCTCACCTGACAAACTGCATGCTAATCTCAGCATGGGTTTAGCTGCAAACTGCATCCCCTCTGAAAATTTAAGGGATTTGCACAGGAGTCAATAAAGCCCCAGTGACCCAGGATCAATGCACAGGGTGGGCTTTACATTGATACTAGACACATCACATCTGTTTTGGGTGCTCCCACATGTACTATCCATCCGTACTGATCATCAAGGGAGAACAGTCTCTTCATATAGCAGTGCAACATCAAATTACAAAGCCATTTATCTCTATATTATTATAATTATCTAAATAATTTATGGATTTGGCATATTGGATTTTCTACAGCCAAAAGTTTTGCTACTTCAGAATTGGCATGCTGGGGAAACACCCTCAGGCCACGTAAACCAAGTGACCTCCAGCTGGCTGAGGAATGGACACGAAGGGGAGAGAGCCTATTCACTTCCAGCTTATTCACATACCTTAAAGCAAAACCAAGGCAAAACCTAGGGAATTCTAGAAAAGGGGGAGAGGAACCAAAGCAACTTCTTTCATCTGTGGATTACACATAGGAGGAAGATTGGCAAATTTGCACAAACAGTTACACACATAAAAACCTACTGACCCTCTGCTTGCTTACATTGCAAGCCCACACATTTTTTGAAACAGGAAGATAAATAATCTACTCCATTTTAGTCAGCTGCAGCCTAACTAAATATATGGAGTAAAACTTCACATAATGTGCACATTGTCCCTACCTACATATAAAAGTTTGCATTTGTGTGTGTCCATGCATTATTATTTTAATTATTTTTTTTTATATTACTTGTGACAGAAAGTCCATGAGTTAGATCAGTCATGTCTGGGAGGTTGGTGCTTCATTTTCCAACCTGAAGCTCTTAAGAATCCCTTGATCTAATGTCTTGTTTGTAAATGTTTGTTCTAGTTTGATCATACAACTTCTAGCAAGTCCAAACGTGAACCAATACCTTTTTTGTTGAAAGAATCTCTCAAGCTGTAAAACAGAGTGGATGCTAATAGTTAAAGAAGACAGGCTCTGTTAATGCCGTCCATTTCCAGCTGACCGGCTACATAGTTTTCTCTTTTAACCGACTCTCAGATAACACCCAGTTTAACTGCCTAAGAAAGATTAATCCATACCAAACAAAACCAACAAAAGCAGGGCTGAGGAGAATCTCCATCCTTTATTGGATGTGGAGGGAAGCATAGTGACAAAAGATGAGGAAAAAGCTGAAGTACTTAATACCTCCTTTGCCTAAATCTTTAATAGCGAGACCAGATTTTCTCTGGGTACCCAGCCCCCTGAGCTGGAAGACAGGAATGGGGAGCAGAACAAAGCCCCCATAATACAAGGGGAAATGGTTAGTGACCTGCTACACCACTTAGACACACACAAGTCTACGGGGTCAGATGGGATTCACACAAGACTCCTGAGAAAGCTCATCAAGCCATGTTCCATCATGTATCAGCAGTCCTGGCTGACTGTGGAGGTCTCAGTTGACTGGAGGTGAGCAAACTTGACGCTCATCTACAAGAAGGGCCAGACGGAGGATCCAGGGAACTACAGGCCTGTCAGTCTGACCTTGGTGCCCAGGGAGGTTCTGCATCAGATCATCTTGAGTGCCATCTCACGGCACGTAGAGGACAACCAGGTGATCAGGCCCAGTCAGCACAGGTGTATGAAAGTGTCCTGGTTTCAGCTGAGAGTTAATTTTCTTCACAGCAGCCAGTATGGGGCTGTGTTTGGGATTTGTGCTGGAAGCAGCGCTGATAGTGCAGAGATGTTTTTGCTGTTGCTGAGCGATGCTCACACAGAGCCAAGGCCTTT
>VWZZ01003501.1:84229-97185 GCA_013399095.1 Psophia crepitans
GCCCTGGTGAGGCTGCACGTTCAGTACTGTGTCCAGTTTTGGGTCCCTCATCACAAGAAAGACATTGAGGTGTTGTCCAGAGAAGAGCAATGAAGCTGGTAAAACTGTCGGTCTCTTCTCCCTAGAAACAAATGATAGGACAAGAGGAAATGGCCTCAAGTTGTGCCAGGTTTAGATTGGATGTTATGAAAAATTTGTTCGCAGAAAGGGTTGTCAATCACTGGAACAGGCTGCCCAGGGAAGAGTTTGAGTCACTATCCCTGGAGGTATTTAAAAGACGTGCAGATGTGGTGCTTAGGGACATGGTTTAGTGGTGGACTTGGCACTGCTAGGTTAATGGTTGGACTTGATGACATTAGAGGCCCTTTCCAAACTAAACGATTCTGTGATTTTATGATTCTGTTCTATGATTCAGCCTTCCCTTGATGGCAAAGTAAACTGGCAGATTCCCGAACTACAATGCCAAAAAGCTCCTTTATCAAAGACGGACGCCTCTTTCTGGTGATACGGCTGGTCAGCAAAGGATGTTTCTGTAATGGAGCTGAAGAACACTGTTTAAAACAGATTGGGCAGGTACTTCTTGAAGGCATGAGTTATTATAAACTGGTTTTATATTTATTATAAATTCTAATGAGTAACAGAATTATTTATTTAGTGCCATTATAGTGAAGTATCTTAAGAGTAGCCAAGCCACACAGGATTTTAAATACTTCATTATTATTTTCCAATAATGAAGTTTCTGCTTAACACATTATAATTCATCTGCTTATAGCTAATTGTGTAAAAATAGTCCACATTTTCAAAAGCAAAGCAAATAGAAAAAAATGGGAGCAATATCCTTTTAGGAAATTGTTATAGTGGAAAAGTTTATAGTTACTGACAATACTGGAAATGAGGTAGAGGAAAAAAAAGTGTGGCCAAGATTCCCACAAGTGACTAGAAATACAAACATCCAGACTTGGCTGTGATGCTCCAGTGAACCATCTGTAAGCGGCAGTCTGAACGCTGCCCACCCTGCTCACCTCTGGCTACAGCAGCAGACGGGGTGCAGCGGTCCGGAGTAGTAAACACCCTTCATTATTCTCCTTAAATTCGGACGCAATGTAGGCTCTAATATGTTTTGGTTTCTACAGCAGGCAGTTCATACAGGGACCTGAGCCCTGGCCCCTGTCTGTAGTAATCACTGTGCAGACTTGGATAACACACAGGTCTGGTATCCACCCCCAGCCCACAGCAACGGGAGTGCGTACACTGATGTAAAGATGCAGTCAGTGAGGAACAACTACCTCTTCTGTAAGCACGTGTGGCGCACACATTTTAAAGGGTACATGGACGGCGCTCTCTTTCCCCTCCTCAGTTCAGACTTCCAGCTGCAGGCCTCTGCATTTAACAGCCGCCAGAGTTAAAGCTGGGGCTGTTACTTAGAGCATCTGAGAGCTGCCCGTGGAAAGCACGAAGGGGTTTTGCAGTATAACCAGCGAATGGAAAACAGTGTCAGTAAATGGAAACATTAGGAAGAAAGTAGTTTTTGTTTACGAATTATGAGCATTTCCACTTTGAATGTCTCTTAAGTATTAGATAGCATAAAAGCTTTTCAGAAATTCTTCCTTAGTAGATATACCTACGAACGCAAAAAGTTGTTTTCCTTGCAGTAATTTTCATTTCAGTACAGCACTGTCAAAGTAAGGTACTTATTTAAAATAATTCAATAATTTAACATCTCTGCTTAAAGAAAAATAAAAATTAAAAATCCCCGTAACTCAATGGCAATTCAGAAAACAGGCAGGAAAACCTTACAGTTCTTGTGCCGCTACAAACCCTGCACCCAACAGAAGATCAGAATAAGGACAAGAAGTGCCTGAATTTGGAACAGTTTACCTTAAACTAACCTAACTGTTGTCCAGCAGCTCTTGGGCCCACTGTACATTATGGTCACTTCTCCCAAAGCCACTATGGCCCAGTGACAAAAATGAGGTGGCAGGCAGCTGAACCCCAGCACGATGCTGGTAAGAATTGCTCTTAAGGGGAGAAACACCCAGCTAAATCTGGATAAACTTCATTTGCAGACACTGTTTGTCATTAAAGCAAGGCAAAAGAGCTTGAATAGGAGCCAATAATACTTTTCCTATAAGTGAAATGTCCTGTAACTACTTGGAATAAACAACATTATCAGAGCAGTGCGAAGTCTGGGACGTGTGGTCACTTCCACTCTTTTCACTTTGTCTTCCTTCTTTCCTTAATCTCTCTCACAAATACAGTGTAACCTAATTAACACTATATCTAACCCTTATCAGCACCTTCATCAAATGGGTTCTGAAGAGGAAATGAGAAAACATGTTCAGCTGTGTATAATGAAGAAGTTAAACAGTACAATGTCTTTTTTTATTATTAGTGGGAAATAATTGATAGTTTAGAAAGATTACCTCTCTCCAGATACATGCAGGTATATTCACTGATGAGAAACATTTCTGTAAACATATATATATATATGCCCATCTCTCAACAAATAGAAAAACGGTTCTCATGGGCTACGCTGCATTAAAGAACATACTACATTTTTAAACAGAAGTGTAATGCACCTCCCTTAATTTATAGGTGCTCCAAAGTACATGCCCAGAAAAAAACCCAACAAAAACAAACCAAACAAAATTAGCTTTATATTAGAATTATCAAATGTATCTGTCCAGAACTGGGGTCTTTGGGAGAAAGTTACACCACTACTATACACATTTGTGCTGTGCTAAGCCTTAGAAATGCATGAAGTATACACTGCAGGGGAACAAGAGTACCAACATTTTAACAAAACGAAAAATTTTGGGCGGAGAAATCTCTTTACCACCAGAAGTGAAACCTATTGCAGCTACTATTACCAGTACTGTTTTCTTTCTGCATACTAAAATTCATCAGGAGCCTAACTGCCTCATTGAAAAGTTCCTGTAGTCATCCACAGATACTGAGAAGCACCTGTCCTATGGACTCAGAGGTACCCCTCTCTTCTGAACACTGTGCTAGAAGGAAAGAGGTAGTTTCAAACCCAAAAGGACCAAAAAACCATATCCATGCTTGTGGGCACACTTTCCAGCCAGCTGCCCACAAGCAAATGATATGGGATGCAGGTGACCCTGCCAATGCATTTGTAAAGCACAAGCCTGACTCTGCCAGGCTCCTGTTCTCAAACAGAAGACAGATCAGAACTCAGGAGGATGCAGATACTATTTTTTTTAATTGTTACTTTCATTTAGTATCAGTGAAAAGAGATATTTTACTTAAGTGCACTGGACCAGTACTCCAGGTGTTTTTTTCCTTTGTTTTCTGAACTAAAAGAAACTACTTTAAACCTGGATTTGCTCCTTGCTATCCCAGCATTCGCTATCAAGAATTCAAGCACATTCACACTTCTGACAGGCCCTGTGTATCTCACCCTGTGAATCTAAACCCTGTAACAACGATCAGCTTTAAGTTCTGCTCCATTTCACAAAAATTACGTCTACTCTAATCCTTCCTTTTTTTTTTTCCAAGGGAGACCCTTTTCCTTCCACTTTAATGAAAATTTCTAGGCAGTTTTCAGGGGGCTTGACTGCCATGTTTGACTGCCTAGGTTCCATCATTTTGGTCAGAATGACACTGTACTTTTAAGGACTTTTGATAACTTGAACGTATTTCATTGTTCAGAAGGATCAGCAAGCAGCAGGGTCTGGCTGCCCTTCTGGGCAAGCAGGAGCACCCCAGGTCCCCCTGGGGCACCCAGGCGGCTGCTGCCCACCCAACACGCTGTGCAGGGCATCCGCTTATGGTGACAAAGGGGGCTGCTAGCAAAGGTGGTCTGCTGTGAAGGGCTTGAGGAGACTTAAATATCTTTGTGCAATTTAGGAAAAAAACCCCATCTTTAGCTATTCCTTGAAGCATGGCTCTAGATATTATGCAGCTAAACACCCTTAGCTTTAAAGTCTTCGGTAACTCGCTTTGCATTTTGCAGTAACGTTTCACAGGTACCCTTGTTTCCAAAGGTGCATGTTCAGGGTAGCATGTCAGGCTAATTTTACTCTGTGCTTTCAGCTGTAGTTTTAGTTCAGCAATGGTGGGTTTTAAATATTTAAGGTGCATTGCTGTTGTTATCCTAGAACTGCAGTAAGAATTCAAAGGAGAAATTATTTTTGTCTTGGAGAAGTGAAGGGGACAAATCTGGAAAACGTAAAATGTCTAATTGCCTCCTGGCTGTGAAGACAAACATTGAAAATTGCCTGTAAGTGGAAATTACAGATCTCCATCTGTAAATTTATGCTGTTGAACAGTAACTTCTCTCCTGCTTTCCAAAGTAAAAGGAGAAATCTCAAGTACTGAGAATACTGTTAAAGAAAATACATATCTCTAAGCTAACTGAGTGGTGTGCTACTATGATGCTTGCTAAGAAGAAGAGTGAGCACAACACTCAATAAGCAAGAAAGGAAAAAGACTTTTTTCTACCTGGAAAATGTTATCTCCAAGTGAATTGAATGGTGAACTGCCATTCTTTTATTATATTCACACTTTTCAAAGAATTAATCTTGGAGGATTCCTCACCACCATATTAACGCCAACTTGACAGTTTTTTCACCATTGTTCAGAAATCACGATGGTCTGTCCTTTCAGCAATGACCAAAAGCGCTTCAAAAATATTATAAGAAATCTAAGAAATATTTTTCTTGACAAAATGAGGGGCTCTACAGACGAAACCAAAATCTGTGAAGAGCCAGGAGGTGAATTCCAAAAATAATTTAAAAAGACACACACAAACTTTAACATGCTCTTCAAAATGACTGCCCAAAGAGTGAGCTTTCGATCTCACGCAGGGTATGCAGAGGTTACAGCAGGAGGAGCTGGAAGACCTCTTAGGTACCTTTACCTCAGGTTTATCCTCTCCAGAATGACATTTTCATCATTTGAAGACAACAGTGAAGGGAACAGAAGTCTGTTTACTTGTTAGACTTCCCACCTGGTGAGCAAATGAACATGTATTTTTATTCACGGCTCGAAGCACACAGAGCCTGTGCGTGTACCTTCACCTGTAGGCTCTTGCTTCTCTTTCAGATATCACGGGTTACTGAAGTGAAGCCAAAATCTCCAGCATGCTTTAAACACCACTGACTTGCAGTTGTAGGTCTGTAATTAAAAGCCATGTTTGACATCGGAATTTAGCTGACACCCGTATATATGGCTTCAGGCCAGTCTCCACTGCTGTTGTGGTTTGTATAACATTAATTGAAATGCTTCCCTTGAAGGGAAACTTTCTGACAGCTAAGTGAGTAAACAGCTTGGATTCCAGTTCCCTTCAATCAGTCTATTGATGTGATACAGTAGGAAGTGATTTTAAATCTAAACTGTCACTAAAGATCAAACCTCAAGGTTAAAAATAAGAAAGAAACAGAGATATGAAGTTTTTTGCACGACAAAAGAAAGAAAAAAAGGTTCATGCAGAACTGAGTTTCAGTTATGCCAACTTTGAAATAGATTGAATCAATAACAGCCTGTGCGCTGCAGAGATGCAAAGAAGTCAGGAAAGCACAGTTAAACAAACCGGGGTAACCTCAAAAAAAACCCTGAAAGATGTCTGTACCACCAAACATGTTCTTGAAATTACGACTTGCGCTAGGAGTGTTGGTTGAATTTGCTGTAAATTTGGACAAAAGAGGTTTTTGTATGAGCAAGAGCTCTTGCTTACCAAATCAGAATGGTATAGCTATACTGAAATCCAGTGACTGTTTTCGCAGTCATTGTTAACTAAGGACAATTCACAAGATAATTTCTTGGTGCATCAACAGCCTTTTGCATTTCACTGCTTTCATTTTTTACTAAGCAAGCAGAGGAAAGAATTGGCTGACGTCTGGTTGCATTAAAAAAACAAACAAACAAAAAAAAACCCCAAAAACCAAACAAATAAAATCCCTAGGTTAGGTCACCCGAAGCCCCCTGGTTTCTACTCTACTCAGGGTAGCGCAGAACATCCCCGAAAGTCAGGGTGCACTCTGGACTCCACCATGGTAGCCAAACCCTCCCAGTCCCTGGAGGAGGGATTACGGGTGGGATTATGTGGACTAGAGGAGAAGAACAGCTTTTAGGAGTGCTAAATTATAGACTTTAGAAATGTTGCAACAGACATTGGGCTGCTTGGTGTGTTTTGGTGCTGTTTCAAGAGCAAGCAATACAATAAGCCATTTCATAGCACACCCCTAAAATGATCTCATTATGCAAGAACAATACATTAATTAATTTGCCTGCATAGTAATGCATGGTACTGTTGCCCATGTGTAGATCATCGTTCTAGCCTTTGCAAGGCTAGAATCATTCTACCTTTTTGTTTACAAGTTGTTCACATAAAACCTTTATCTAAGACTCCAGTGCTTCAAAATGCAAAGGATTTATTTTACAAATCTGAAGGAAATGTATAACTGTAGGTGTTACAGTAAAGCTATCAAAAGCCAGATTATCTTTAGTCTGTTTTTATCTTGTACATCAGTTTTATTTTGTTGATAAACACATGGCATAATTTGTTTTTCAAGTATCAAGAATGGAGTTTGTTCTACATTGCCTAAATTAAATTGCTTTGAAGGAAATAGTTTCATTGGACTGTTGCAACTGATTTCCAAATCAGAAGAAAAGGAATGATAGCATTTTGAGCAGAAGATAATCTTAACTAGCAATACACAAAACGCAAGTAGAAACCCCCTTTTACTCAAAGTATTACTTCGGCTGTAATTGAGAAAAGTAATTTTCAAGAATATACCTCTTAAGCATTATATGCTGTAAAGTACTTTTTAAAGAAACTTATGTACTTCATGTTAAAAGAATTTCATTAGACAGACGTCTCCATCTACAGCTGAGGCAAGCCAACCACCTCTCTCCTTTTTCACATATCAGAAATCAGCCCTGAAGTGTGTCTCCTCAGAAGTTCACCTTCCTGACTGCACTGAATAATTGACATCCTAATGACAAATGAAGCCAAGAACAGTGAACACCATTTTTTAACTTAAATTTTGAATCAAGACATAGATAAAATTAAACTAAGCATCAAACTGCACAAATCTGAGAGCTAAAATAAACATTTTTTTTAAATCAGTTTGCACACTTTACAAAGTCTTGGATAGACACAAGATTTGCCCCAAAACAACTGCTGACATGTCTTCTCAGGCACTTCCACAGTTAATGCTTCACTGCACACACAGCTGAAACCACTATTTCCAGCCTAGGGGGACTTCAAAGTAAATCTTAGAGTTCCCAGCCTTAAACTGAAAGGTATCGTTCATATTACCCTGGAACAGATTTGTGACAAATCACCAAAGTTTGAAAGGTCAACAAGAGCTTTCTGTCTGCAAAGCTTTTCTCCCTTACCTATTATGAGAAATTTTCTCAAGAACTACTAGCACTAGAGTACATAGGGAAGGAGGAAAATGCACAAAAATGAGAGGACAGAAGCATACTGCTGCTGTCTCAAAATGAAATCAATGTTTCCTGCTTTCTTAACTGGTAATAAAATCCATAGGCTTTCGTATTTGGCTTGAAATTATGGGGACATTGCCTGTGTTGATTTGCAACATGTTGACTTCTTCAGTTACTTCACCAAGGGGTAGGGGGGACCATAAAGCAACAATTCTTTATTACTCTGCAGGCATTGCCATCGATCTTATCTTAATCAGTTTGAGCACTATTTCAGGAATAACCACTGCCACAACTCAGGAGCAATGCACCAGCACTTTGACCTTTTCAAAGCTTAGACTCTATGTCAAATGCTTTTGCATTTCAGAACACAGATTCCTTACTGGGTGGACCAAAAAATCTTTATCATTCAGCAAGGAAGGTGCAGAAAGATAATCTCCACTGTTCTTTCTCCTTACTGACCAGGAAAATCATTACTACTGAAAGCTTATGGAGAGACTATTACAGAACTTGAGATAAGACTAAAGTGTTTTATTTAATATAATAAAAGCTGTTTAGGTTTACATTGCTAGCTGTCAGATCGTCTGTTGAGAATGGAAGCCAACATGCCTACAAGAAAAATTGCACAGTAACGCAGTGGGAAGAATTTGTGTCTGAGATGTCTTCCAACTTGACTGGTTCAGGTGAACCATAATAAAAGGTTTTTTTCATGCCTACGAGCTTCATTCAAGCTTTGACAACCAAAATATTACCCAACAAGTTGCTCAGTATAGAATAAATGCAGTTACTGTGATGTTTTTTATATATAATGACAGACCCTTTAGTTTAACAAGTCACTAGAATAAACATATGTCATACCACAAAGAAATTAAAAATTCTTCCCATTATCTTCTCTCTCTCCCCTATTCAACTATAAGAAATATTAACTGCAGGTGGCAAAGGAAAATGTCTTCTTCTGTGTGCAGAGCTGCACAGGTATGTGGTGAGCTTCAGATACAAAGTAAAACTCAAAAAGTCATGATGTAGTAAGCAACAACCTCCCACAGCTGCACGAACAGATTTTAAACCACAGAAATGAACACCAAAAAAAAAAAAGCAAAAAAAAAAAAAGCGCTTTTTGGATTTAAAATCATAAAGAATTTTCTTCCACTTCAGCACAACACTTGCTCAAAGTCCCAGAGCAAATTTCCTTTGCTATAAAGTTTATTTGTGTTTCCCCTCACCTCCCAGCCAAGGGAACCTTGGAAAGGGCTTTAACCGAAGCACGGGCAGTACAGTCACTGAAACACTCCTTGGTACAGTGATTTATACATCTGGCTGAAATATCCAACCACTGGATGTCACTGTTACTCCACACGAAGTATGCAAATACAGCCATGAGACCACCACCATCATAGAGGAGCTGTCTACTGCTAAATCCTTCAGGAAAAAAAAAAAACAAACAAAAAACAAAAAACAAAAACAAAACTTTGAAAAGTACAGTGAATTTAAAATTCAGGAGGAGTGCAAGGGAAAACCATACTTGGAAAACAAAGTCTTAGGGAGTCTCCAGTGCAGAGGGTGGTCAATGGTGTCCTATGCTACTATGCCAAATTTTGGCTTTGAAAGAAATTGAAGGAGAATTTGTTTTTTCCTTCAGAATGAAAAAATGGAACAGGTCCTTCTTCAAGCCCTTTACATTTCTGAGGTCTGGAGCTGCAGACTGTTTCCAGCTGATGCCCGTTACGTATAGCCATTGTTCTGTGGGTACTTTTCCAGTTGGAAGAAGACTGACGTGACTGATTTAGGTAGCACCACAAAGACACACAGGCACACACTCAGAAAATTCCCATCAGACCTCAGCTGGGTATCCTAATAGTGAATGGTTTTCAGTTCCATTAGTTTGCCCATGAAGAAATTGGTTTTCTGGTATAAAGGATTGTAAGCTGCTTTAAGGTCCTTTACATTGCATCGTAAATGGAAATTTCAATACTCTTAAAAATAAGAAAAAAGAAGAAAAAAGGGATGTTCATCTTCTCCCTAGAATGCAAAAAACCCTTTCTTGACCCCAAGTGATTTTTTTCTGTGCCAGCCTTGAGCATGAAACTGCTTTGATCTACTGGGGAAGGCAAAACCCTATTTCTTTTTTCTTTTGTGTATCATGCTTCACCAAGCAATTGTTTTATGCTTAGTTTAACCTCCGCACCTGGCTGTCTCTACTATTTCCAGTAGCCCTTGAAAATACATCAATAACTCATCCAGCTATTTCCAACATCACCTCCGAGAAGCAACATGAGGATTTCCACAGAATCTTAAAAAAAGATATTATTTCAATTTAACATGTAACTAGTTGAGCTTAACCAAAAACTATTCTCCTAGTAACTGTTAAGTCTGTACTCAAACACAAAAGTAATCATCATTTGTAAATGGTTATGATTTACTCTCAGTAGATTCATCCTACTTCTTTACAATCATTTCAACCTCTATTTCAAACTTCATCTGATGATTTCTGAGACACTTCTTTCAAATTAAAAGTGTTAGGAATGAAAATAAAATCAGAAGTTCATAATGAAAGTTTGAAAGGTGTCTAAAATATGCAAGCATGAAAACAAAATTCCGTCCCTAAGTATCCTTAATTATAGTGCCTGATTTTACCTTGTATGTGACAACACAGCAGAAAAAGAATTTTTAAAAGGCATCTACACATTTTTCAGTTTTTCCTTTGCATCTAAATATATCAATATTACTGAATTTGTTCTCCCATGTTAAAAGAGGATCTCTAGATCATCAACATTAACTGTGGGGAAACTCTAGCTCTACTGAGATGCAGATTCAAATTTGGCACAGTGCCTGTATTTCCAGCCAATATGTGAATCTATTACTGTAGTTAGATGTTATATGATTTTATGATCTTGCTGCTCATGTACTATAATTGGTTATGCTTCTAATTAAACTTAAAGCTGTAGAAAAGCTTAGAAATGTATAATCGGAAAGATGAGAAGGCCTGGGACTCAAAGTTAGAAAAAACATATAGAATGCCTTAAAGATGATCTGCTCATTTACTAACATGCAGCGGAAAATGCCCTTTTAATGATACAAATTGAGGGTTTTCCTGAGAAATAAAAAAAGCAGAGTACATACAGCTTTTTCACTACAAAACGCAGCATTGATTTTAAATTTTTACCTAAAAGAGAAAAAGAAAAGATGTGGGACAGGAATTAAACACGATTGAAGAGTCATGGAAATTCTTTGAAATTCAGAAACATGAGCTATAAACAGCCACAGTGAAAATATTTCAACCAAACACGGCTTTTTAACCATCTTTCTAGCTCCAGATGAGAGGAGATGAAAAATAATCACAGAGTTGACCTTTACTGAACGGTTCATCAAACCCAGCGTGCCCTTGAAACTGGCAGGACACACAGACCCAGCATTTCACACGGTGTACATGGAGTGTAACACACCACGGCCACAAACTCTGCCAGACCGTTTCTGTGACCATGATATTGCCCACAGTTTCCTAATGAAATTGAATGTAGTGGAAGCGTTCGTATCAATGCAAATCATCCACTGGAATAATAGATCCTAAAAGGCAGGCAACAATATGGCACGTCACACGTACCCTGGCCATTTTATGTTAGAGTTTTTGTCCATAGTTTACACTTGTTTGACTTCTCTTTGCAGTCATTGACGAGTCAAATAAAATGTGGGTCATTCAAAACCGCAGTCAGCAATACGGATTCTGCCACCAACCGCGCTTTCAAGTTCAATAGAAAGGCAGAAATTGGTCAAAGAAGTTTCATGAAAGCAAAAATATCTCTGAAAATGTCTTTCTATTGTCTTTAGACTGTTCTGATGATGCAGCCTTCGTGATAGGAGCAGGGGGGCGAGGGTGCCGGGGGAGGAGAAGCCCTGATTACTGGAAGACCTCATACAGTACATTACCAGACAGTGCAAAATACTGAAATTCCGCAGATGGTACCTCGAGGCATTTCCTGGCCTTAGCTGAATCCTAGTTTGAAACTTTTTCCCTTTCATCTTTCCGCACTGACTTGAAACGATTCCCTCCTTCGCGGCGGGTTGTTAAGCAGCTCCCGGTGCCGCCTGCCACAGAGGAGCTCTGACATTGCAAGGGTATTTTCTCTGATGAACTGTAACGAAACCCGAGTGCGAGGCTGCATTGTCTTCAGCCTTCATAATGGGACTGCTCATTAAGTGGAAGGTAAACATATTAAGAATGACAATTTCCATGCAATCATTCAATTTAGAAAAGGACAGACGTTCCTTGCAAAGTCAAATAGCATGGCAAGGTTATCTGTAATAGGGGTTTTACAGTGCAGCTGTCAGCATTCGGAGATCATCTGTTTACCAACAGGTATCGCAGTCACTGCTGTTGGGAGAAAACCGACGACCGACAGGATCACGTACAGTACCTACGGCCTAGTACGTTCAACAACTGCTGGCACTGCAGAGGTGACCGCTATTTTCAGACACACGTTTGTAGCTGCACCATTTGTTTTCACGAGGGGGAAAAAAGAGGAAAGTTCAGTGGCAAAGGTGCCAGAACTGCACAATCACTTAAATACTGTAGGGGCTGGTCTTGCAAATGCTTCTGAGCTTGGGGCTTATTACCCTGAATACCCTCACTAAAATTAATGGAAGCACTCAAGCAAATAAAGCTTTTAATGCCTTAAATTGCCTGATTCTTGAGGTCCACAGGTGCATAAATGCAGATCATTACGCCCCCATGGAGTCCCCTGACTTCCCCAAAAAATCTCTATTTAGGTGAAATCGTCTGCCCACACTGTTCTTTTTTTAAAGATTAGAGATGCAGTTTGTATAATAACACACCAGTTAATTTCTCTGAACTTCGACAAGAAATTATTTGCTTCTTGTTCAGACAGATAAGGAGAAACTGACATAAAGATGCAATGTAAGTGCCAAAACGTAATTGATTAAGTTTGACAGATATGTGAATACAGCCACCTTCCAGAAATTTTCTTGTGACCATAAGGAAACTCTACATTTATACGGTCATAAAATCCTCAACTACATTTTGCAAACAATATTTAATTTTGTGAAGGTTTTTCTGCTTTTCGTTTGGCATCTGCAGTCTTTTAGACTTGTTGACGGTCACTCTTAGCAAATCTTTGTCTCCCAACTTCCACTTTACACAGAGACCAAGGATTCAAAGACCACAAAATCCATACTGGGGTCTCATCACGACACTGTTCTGTACACATGCACCTGCCCTACCTTTACCTTCTTCTTCTTTCAAGGTTTACACAAAGCTTGCAGAATTATCAAAGTAACTAAACACACAAAAGGTCAGAGACATGGTAAGGTGCTAGATCCAATCTTACTGTCTTCAGAGTTACTAGAAGAGAAGAAATGTAAGATGACCTCAGACAGTTTCTAAGACTCAGTTCTATCTTTATAGCACTCATTAAAATTGCCCATATGATATCATTCTGATTAATTGCAACAGAAATTATTATGGATACTGTATTTAGGGGTTGGATATTGGATATTTATTAGGGGTCAGTGTTGGGGCCCATCCTCTTCAA